>BMAV01026306.1:20419-62221 GCA_019973955.1 Trichonephila inaurata madagascariensis | reverse complement strand
AAATATTCTCCCTTACGCCCCTGACAATACCATGTTAAATGGACTCTTTGGAGAGCAGAAGGGAAAGATATGTAAGCGATAGAGATCACGTATACATACCTCTCTCATACAATGAGAGTTATTTTAATGTCGCACTATAAAATAACACGTGACACAGACCCTAACACGCGACGACGAACCTCGTAATTTTGAACCTCGGTCAAGTGGTAAAGATGACACCTGAGCTGGCATCTCCTCTCTTAACTACCACACCACACCAATTGGAGGACATTGAATCTCGATAGATTTAACGTGCATCGGCTACCTCTACACGGTGGGTCCTCATTGGTACCAGGACTCAGACCGTGATATTCCGGTCACACTTCGTGACCATAACCACTAGGCTACCGCGGCTTCTACAACTTTCTGGAAATAGCAGTCTTTGAAACTTGGGTCAATGAATCTCATAAGACGGCCGAGAAGCTGTTGTATTTCAGTTACGCTCGCAATAATGGGCAATCGTCGCCGATAGCAACAATTGCCTAAAGTGTCTCCGTACACATCTGGTCTCAAGAAATTGTCACCATATGTTGCACCCAAAGCTGGGTGTTCCAAAAATTCTCTAGTAATATTCACTTAAGAATGTCTTCCTCAAGTTTCCTGACGATTTACCACCTTATTTCATTCTCCAAACGTTCGTGGTTATTCATTTTAATTACTTGTTTTTAAATTGTAATGAATATTTCAAAAAACACAATTGCCAAGCGTGAATGGATAAGGCGCGGAAATCGGAACGTGTGGTCTTAAAAGCATTTTCCTCTGAATTTACAGACCACGTGCATGTGTATGCTTAAGTAACCAGCACAAAACATTTGTACTTTTGCTTGAAAGTTTTACTTTTTGTTCGATACTTTTGAGAAATTGGAGTGACCGCGATAGCCTAGTGGTCAAGGTAACGGACTCGTGGCTGACGTGTCATGAGTTCGAAACTAGTACAGCGGAAGATCTGCCGTGTAGGGGAGCGATGCTCGTTAAATCTGTCGAGAGCTCAAACATCCTCCCGTTGGTGTGGTAGTTAGGAGAGGGAGTGCCAGCTCAGGTGTCGTTCTCATTACTTGACCAGGGTTCAAAATTACGAGGTCCGTCGCCAAAAGACCTTGAGTAACTGAACAGTGCGACGTTTTTCTTCACTCACTCAAGAAATTCGATAAAATTAGCTTCCTTCAGAAAACCAATTTAAGGTATCCGACTACGTTCGGAAACGTGATTTTAAAAAAGCGCATAAATGGATAATTGTCATGATATTTAGTGTCACTTAGATTAGATACATGTATAAAATTGTTTTAAGGTCATTTTGACAAAAAAAAAAAAAAAAATATTTAAATAAAATATTTTGGCAAAAAATTAACTTAGAATAATTTTTTTTCCAAATGTTCTCCTTTTGAGAAAAATGCTTCTATTATAATAATATTTTGCCTGTATATAGCTCAGACCTCTCTAGACCAGAGGCTCAACTAGAACTTTTGAAAAATTCTCATTATTTTCAGAGTTACCATCAATTTAAATAATTATTGGCGTTTTTTTCTTAAAATTGCTCCCCTCTGTTGTCGTAAAATATGTATAAACCCACTTCTAAGTCATATATTTCAAAAATTCTAGTTGAGCCTCTGTACAGAGGTCTGAGCTATATACAGGCAAGATATTATTATAATAAAACCATTTTTCACAAAAGGAGAACATTTGGAAAAAAAATTATTCTAAGTTAATTTTTTGCCAAAATATTGTATTTAAATCAGTTTTTTTTTTGTCAAGATGTCCTTAAAACAATTTTATACATGTATTCTAATCTAAATGACACTAAGTATCATGAAAATTATCCATTTGTGCGCTTTTTTAAAATCACGATTCCGAACGTAATCGGATACCTGAATTGGTATCTTTAAATTTTTAAGCAAATAATTATCTAAACAAACATTATCAAACAGGATAGGAAATTCAAGTCATGCATTGTTTTTACTTAGAAGATATTGGGATTTCCATAATCTCGAAGATTACAGTCGCTCTGAAATCATGAAATTCTAATATATTATTGTTTTTACGGTACAAGAGAAATATTTCCCTAGTAATAATTAGATTTCAAAATGTACAAGATGATTCTATTAAGCAAAATACTTTTTCTGAATTCAATTTGTGATACATTTTTCGGAATTATTTTAATTACAAAGCAGATTATTGAAATTTGTATCCTCGTAGTAGTTTTGTGTAATAGATCACTAGCAATGTCATTTACTAGCATAAAAATTGTCTTTATTAATGACGCTGAAGCGAAAAATATGTAACAGCTGTAAAACGACTACCTGAATGTAGAAACTGCAGTTTTTTCACTCACACACATATATTTCGATTCATATAAATATTAATTATGTCTGCAGAAAATGTATCAAAATAAAGCGGAATTTCTCAAAAACGAATCAATAAATTCCACTTGCATCACAAGTTTATTCAGGTTTTGAACAGTCATTCGTCTTGGTTTTCCTTTCGTCCAAATATCACACTTGTGAAAGAATTTTCGAACTTTTTATTTGAACCAATGGCCCAAAATCTTGTATTCAATTAAATGCAATATATATATATATATATATATACGTATATATATCTTCGGCTACTTAATCATTTGATAAATACAGGACATTTATTTACAAAAGCTTACCTTTGTCGATTTTCAATGCCAATCTTTGGCAAATAAAAAGTAATATTTTGTAAAAAGTACTACTTCGAGGAAAGATAAGAGGAAAAATAATTTTTTTAACAATTCCTTATGTTTTCTGAATTTAGTTATACATTTGTGGCATTTACAATAAATCATTATAATTATGATGCTGTTATTCCACTAAATTAAATTGTCAGAAATTTAGAACAAAAACGATTTTAACTCAAACGATTTCGATTAAATTCATAACACATTTTTCCTTTTTTTTTTTTTGTGTGTGTTCGATATATATAAATTATCTAATTTTCTTCTATCGCTCTTTAAGTAACTTTATGTCTGACAAGTTCGTGTTTAAAGAAATTAATGCATTAATTAAATTTAATTGATTCTCTTTCTTTATATTTCCATAAAAAAACTTACAAAGCACACTCATATATGAAATGTTTTATTTAATATTTATAAATATTCCGTGATAAAACATTTAATTTCAAGATAGAGCAAGTTGGTTGGAAAACGCAACATTTAAATGTAACATTGTTTATTAGAAAGAAAGAATAAAAAAATTAAGTGTGAAAAATTGAATAAAACACAAGAAATAAAATTTTAATTTTCAACCAATAAAATATTTCTATAGAATACCGAAAGTTTGCCAATAATATGCTAAGTGGAAATAATAAAATATGCTAATGAAACCAAAGGAAAAAATCCATAATGAAAAAAAGAAAAGAAAAGGTGTTAGCATGCTGCTTTTAAACATTTACATTTTCTTCATTTTTAATATTGGAAAAGAGGTTTGAAAAATTTAATAACATCAGTGAGAATTTTCATCAGTAATTTTAAAATAAATTTTTATTTAAAAAAACTTTTGGGTATCAGATATTAAAACTTGTGGCTAAAATTTATTCAACTATACAATATTCAACTAAAAATATTTCTTTAGCATTATGAAATTCGCATCTTAGTGGAGGCATTGCAGTAGAGATAGTTTTTATGTAACAATTTGGTTGTCGTAATAGTTGAGTCTGAAAGATATATTGTGAGAATGAATAATAGAAAAACTAAGTTATAACTTTCAAATCCTTCGCGGGCTGCGGTAGCCCAGCGGTAGGGGTATCGGATCATGGCAGGCATGTCATGAGTTCGAGACCTGTACCACTAAAGACCGACCGTGAAGGGGCACGATGCAATTTAAATCTGTCGAGAGCTCAAACGTCCTCCCGTTGGTGTGGTGTGGTAATTAGGAGAAGGGTGTGCCAGCTCAGGTGTCGTCCTCATCACTTGACCATGGTTCAAAATTACGAGGTCCGTCGCCAAAAGCCCTCGTGTAGCTGAACAGTACGACGTGACACGGACTCATGACACGGTTGCCATGAGTCCATTACCTTGACCATAAAGCTACCGCAGCCCTCCGTATCGTATATGGGTCCCCCAAGCTACAGGGGTCTCAACATATGTAGCCACAGTACTACTAACTGGACTTTCGTTTCTAAAAAGAGGCCCCGAAGGAGATTGATTCGGGCCCCACTCAGAACTAGCTACGCCAATGATCCCTATCAAATTGATAATGAATTTTAAATTGGTCCAACTATTTCTTAATGACCACTTATATTCGTTTTTATGATACCGTTGTAAAATCGATGGTTTTTATGTTTAATAATTGATAATTTGCGACAATTACTCATGACCCAATACTTAATAATACTAAGGCTACTTTTTGAAGCTTAATCAACATATACAATTGAAGTTAAACTTAATTGTTCAATGACATAAATTTCTCAGTTATATAATATAAATAATTCCTTTTTATACATACTTCTGACTCTACAAAATAACTCATACATATGTCAAAAAATCAAATAAAAGAATACTATTGAGTATGTATGCGATCGAATGATCTCAAATAACTAATAGCGAGGCCCAAAAAACTAAAATACATTTCAAATTTTAACATTTTTCAGGAAGTTCTTTTGTACATGCATGGCAATTTTTACATCTATAACATAATTAAAAAAATCTTTGCATTACCACGGTTAACTTTTTTATGTTTTTATCGTCTGATCGTTTGTTCCCCTAAAAATATTAAACTAAATACTTCACGTGAAAGAAAAATATATCTTTTGAAATAAAACACTTGATTCGTTTTTTCTAAGTGTTTTTCTACCGAAAAAGAAAAGTTATTGAGTAGTCGAATTGAGCAACAACTTTTTAAGCAGATATACTCACCTTTATCAAAATGGAACATGCATCTCGGCTGGAAAAGAGTACTGAAGTAATAACAGATATTTTTTATAGCTATTTTAAAATTGAATTAAAAGGTCTACTAGGCCTATAATTTTTGAAAAATAAATAATTAAAAAGGGAAGTTAATTCACGTAATATAGAATACTCGAAGGAAAAATTTACTTTAAAAAAATACGTTTATTGTAGTCTTATTTACTTTAGTAAGTAGTTCCAAATTTATAAAACGTTGGATTCACAAAAATTAAAAATCGTTTGTAAAAAACATTCAGCACATTTACTAACAAATGAGAATACTGCTATATAAGATACTCTTTCTAATAGTGAAATTCCCGTTGGTGTGGTGTGGTAGTTAGGAGAGGGTGGTGCCAGCTCAGGTGTCGTCCACGTCACTTGATCATGGTTCAAAATTACGTGGTCCGTCGCCAAAAGCCTTCGTGTAGCTGAACGGTGCGACGTTAATATTCACTCACTCACTCACTAATAGTGAAATTTTAACCATAGTGAGAGAGAGAGAGACTAATCCCAGTTTTTTTTCCGGCGAGCTTTTTAATTAAAATTGATTCATAATATCAGAAATGTGAAAAGGAAAATATCCAGATTGAAAGAGGGGGGGGGGCAGAAACTGAATTCACTTAGAATGATAAAAACACTGTTGGGTTAAATTTTTTCTTTGATTAGTCTAAAAGAGCCCTCAAAGAGAAAAAAATATCTTATTCGAAATTAAATAATTCTTAGGCGAAGCTATATAATGGCATCAAGAACATTTGAACTGAGTTGTATAATTTTGATAAATACTATTTTTCAAAGACGAATTTCATACGAAGTGAAAATAATATATTAAAAAATATATTACATTTTTTTTATTGTTGCATTTAAAACTTCAGCATTCTTTCTGGATGAATGGTCAAAATAGTTTTTTTTTAAAAAATATCTAATGTGTGAATTTTGTTTTGTACATTTCTTGAAACAAATCATTTAATTGGTATGTTTGAAAAATATTAACTTAACGTGGATTATGCATAAATGATGACTTGTGTCAAGACAGAGCTCAGGAAATAATACAATAGTTTAAGTACTCGAACCAATCTCATGTTGACTTTGAATAAACAATGGAATACTTGCATGGCTTTTAAAAGTTATTAATTTCAGATAGAAAATTTAAATATTCAATACTCTCTTTAGTATAGTAATTTCGCTTAATTGGATGTATGGATCTCTTGTAGATATCCCTCTCTGGCAACAAATTCATTAACCCTATATAATTTAATTAATGATATTTGATTTGATTGGTTTCTTACAAAACAAATTAGGACTAGCAGTATGTAAGTAATAGGTGTATAATTAAACGCGAGTTTTAGAATCATTGCTTCAATTGAGCAATCAGCAAGAAAATGGCAAAAGGGAATAAATTCCCCACGAAAAAGAATCGATGAGCAGCCAGCCATTGCGCCTTCTTCCGCGGATGGAACAGTCATCCACGTTTTGGTGCTCAAACCTCTACCAACCTCCACGTAATGCAGCTGCTGATAACCACTTATTTGCCATTTTCGCTCTGGCATGTGGGAACAGAAGGTTTGCAAATGCAGACTGCGCAACAGTAGTATATCCGTATGTCCATGATACGAATAGTTCCTGGATAATGCTCCAGACCTCAAAGAAACAGAATGGTACACCCGTAATTCAGGTCACGTGATGCTTTCCCTCTGCACAGATAGGCGGATGGTTTGACTCAGTCGCGGTGTTGCTGAGAACTCAGTTGTACGGAATTCGCTGAAGCCGAAGGTACTTAGGTTGATAGCGGTCTTCGCAAAGGAGCTGAAGCGGTAAGAATTAATTTTTTTCCCCCTAGCGGCAATTAATTTGCTCATCAGAATGTCGCCAATCTGCCGATATTTATTGTTGGTGGTATTTATTGGATTGGATTCATGTTTGTCTTAGAGCTAGAGCTGTTCGAAATGTAGGCAATTCCGACGTCTAGTCTTGCTGACCCATTGCAATTGTTGAGATATGGCGTTGCTGAATTATGGAGGAAGCAACCAAGCGGTTTTTAGTACGTAGCAGTAGTATGTCTGAAGGATTACATTGTAATATTTGTTTTATAAAATAAATGATTCAATTATATTTTATAAGTATTAATCAAAAATATCTGATTTTCCCATTTGGTACCAATGTTAACACGTTTTTCACTTTGGTTTTAACATAGTTGATCAGAGATAAGCATTTTAAGAATGTTCAGTGTATTCTGAAATAAGTGATTGTATAATGTTATCAAATAAATTCCGTAATATTTATTTTGTCGATTGGATTATATTTTCTGATAGTTGTATTTTATGTATCGTGTGTTATAATGATTAATTACGTGATATTATGTGTTTTCATACTTATTAATATAATTAACATATATTTGTAATTATTAATGTATTTCTCGCTGTTAATACATTTAGAAATTATTTTGAATTGATGTTGGATTTTGTTGATAGTTGAAACATTGTGTTATTATACGAAAGTTTATTATTTGGAATCATTTCACACTGCTTTTAGTTTGAAAAACAATTTAATTATTTGTATAATTTATAGTTAGGAATCGTTGAATCTATTATTTGCTGTTCGATTTTTGATTAATGAATTCTTTTGAATGCATGTGTTATTAAATTGCTTTTTAGATTTCTGAAATTTTGTTGTTTTTTCAGAGTTCTCTCATTGCAAAGAAAAGTTGCTTATTTTGAATGTTACTCCTAGAAAAAGTTGAAAAGTTTTCATAATATTGTTTTGGTAAGTTGTTTTCTGTTTTTTAGATATAATTTTTATTTAATTTTCATTGTATTGCATGAATAACATTTTTTTTATAACATAAGCATGTGTTGTGTGCATGAGGAATCTGATTTTAGTAACTTGCATGCTAATTAATATTTAAGTTGTTGTGCTGAATAAGATCCAATCATCAGTATAAATTTCCTTTCCAAATTTTTGTAATTATATAATGTACTTCTACTGCCACTTGTCTTAAGTCAAGAATTATATACAGATAAATCCACTCTAGATAATTTAGTTAATAACTAATACATCCAACTTTTGTTCTAATTTAAATTCCACATATATTAACTATTCATTAATTATATCTTTAATGTTGCTATTAGCTATTTTTATAATTAATTTGAATCTCAAATTTGTTTGTGTAAAGTTGACATTTTTCGATCTTTATTGTAAATTTATGTAATGCTTGAAACATGCACATGAATGTGTTTGTATATATATAACTATGAAGTTTTTGGAACTTGCGCATTAATTGTCACTGCAGCAAAATTTGTGCTAAGGGAATTGCACTATGAAGCCAAAACAACAAAGATTCTTGCATGTTTTATTTTTAAAAAAAACTCATTCAAATTTCTGAGGAAAATTGTGCAATTTACGCAAAATTTGGCTGCGGTGACATTAATACGCGAGTACCGAGTTTTTTAGCTACTTGCGTAGTATCGCAACGGTATTGGCGATATATTATGAAGCAAAGTACATGGTTGCCAGTTCAGTGCGTATGACACATGGGAAATCATTGTTGCCAACTTGGCAAGTTTTTTTGCACATTACCATCGTTGCGATATTACCTTAGTACCGTTTTTTGTATAATTTGCATGCCTTTGAAAATTAAATACATTTTTAACACAAGTACTAATTACATTTTAATAAAAAGAGGATATTTGAAAATGATTACCTTTTTTTCATTGCACTGAAATTTTATGATTAAACTATATTGACTTCTTGGGGAAAAAAATTTTTTTACAGCTAATTTTCTTTAAAAATCGTATTGCTTATATATAAGATTTTTTTTTTTCTTCATTTGCTGTAAAAGTTAAAGTGTAAAATTCAATCTTCTGTGTTATAAAATTTTATAAACTATTATTATGCATTAGCATTGACATATACAGACTGTTTTTAAGGAAGGAGTTTCAATTTTAAAAAAAACACACAAATTTAAGTACTGTGATATAATCTTTGTTAAAAGTTAAAGATCTCTTGGTATATGGGAGGGGTTTGAGCGTGCTAGTGCCAAACTTAAACCTCTTGTGTATGTCATACAGGTTAGATATTTTTTATTATTTTAAAATTTTTATTACGGTTTCTTGGGTTTTTTTATTGCAAGATTTATTTTTAATTATACTTAGTTTTTGATTAATGAAGATTTTTAAATGCAATACATAATGAAAGTTTTTTCAGAATTTTGATAAAAAACCAAGGAAGGGCATCTAGAACTTAAACCCTGCATATGTTCTGTGGTTTGAAGCCTTAAATACAGTGTCAAAGTTGTCCTTTGGATTTTGACGTAAATATGGACTAGGATCCGAAATAATTAAAAAACATGAAACATGAACATGTACAATTTTTAATCTTAAGAAAAGAACAAATATGATTTCTTAGTTAAATTTAAGCAACTTGTTACACACTAATACCAAAGGAAGACAAAATTGGTACATTTTTATTTTTCTTGTTTTAATTTAAAATTTTATCTATCAACTCATATTTTAGACTTTGCTTAAGTTATTTTGTATTGAAAATGATGCAAGTTGGGTAGTATTGGTGCTGTTGCTAAGTAGTTACAGAAGTTTTATTGAAGTCCTGATAAACAATATTTTAATGCATTAGTTGTGCTCAGAATTGTGGTTAAATCGCCAATTTGGCACATTTTTGCGTGTTGTGTTTTGGAGTAGCAACCCTACCCTACCCATTTTAAAGTTTTGAAACTGAAAATAGCTTAAAAAATGCTGCTTTTTCCGACTTTTATGATGACGATGTGTTCCCTATAGAAATTACACCAGTCTACAACTGCATATTTCTGAAGGCACCTTCCAAAACATTTTTGCATCTCCGAACAAAATGGAACACATATCCATGTTACTCAATTCAAATCAAGACCCTTTCCTTACTCTCCTAAACACATGATGGTTATCCTCTTTCTCACTTTTTTTCCTCTTGTGCCTAATGCTTCAATTTTTTTTTTTTACCCATTGTTAATAGTATATGTAACAAGTTGGTATTCATTTTTGAATCAAAGCAATACTTATTTTTTAAAAAGTAATTTAATTTAGAATTTACAAACTTTTTGAGTAATTTTCACTAAACATTTGGGGGAAAAGTTATTTTATGAATATCAATCATGCTAGTGGAAAACCTATACCAACTTTTATTACATAGCTTGACATATTTATTTATAAATCAAATTTCATGCATGTACGTCATTTATTGTAAATCCCTTCATGAATTTTAAAATTTTGTTTAAAAAATTAAATGGTTAGTCTTTTGTAGTTATACTACAAAATGAGCACAAAACCTGTTTTATGTAATTCATATACATTAGTTACAAGCAAAAAATTTGTTACAACCATTAAATCAAAGATTTGGTGAAATTGTCGAATCGGCCGCTTTTCTGCCAAAATTTGAAAAATCGCCAATTTAGCGCATTTTTGAGTGTTGTGTTTTGGAGTTGAAACCCTACCACAACACGCAACGCTGGAGTGCGAAATTCAAGATGGCTGAAGGGAAATCATCAAAAACGTAATATTTTAAAGTTTTGAAACTGAAAATCGCTGCAAAAATTAGGCATTTAAAAATGGAAATAATTTCACTTGCCTTTCAAAAATGCTGCCTTTTCCGACATTTATGATGACGATGAGTTCCCTACTGAAATTATACTAGTGTGCGACTGCATATTTCAGAGAGCACCTTCCAAAACATTTTTATTTTTGCATCACTAACAAAACAGTTCCCATATCCA
Source organism: Trichonephila inaurata madagascariensis (assembly GCA_019973955.1). NCBI lineage: Eukaryota > Metazoa > Arthropoda > Arachnida > Araneae > Nephilidae > Trichonephila > Trichonephila inaurata. The sequence continues at coordinate 51,524 of BMAV01026306.1, read as the reverse complement.
TATTACTCAATTCAAACCAAGACAATTTCCTTACATTCCTAAACACATCTTGAGTATCCTCTTTCACACTCGACTGAATTCTGCAGTACCATTCAAAAACAATCATTCACTTCCTTACCCGTTCTTTCTCTCAATTCCATACTTTTTCCACATTTCGGACATACATATGATGATCCATTCAAACCTTCTTTCATGCACCATTCTAACTCCGCTTTTTTTCCAAACACAGGCAACAGGGCAAAAAACCTTTCAGAATACTCATCATATTTTTGCATGCATTCATTCATTCAAATTAATCCTAACAGCTGGACATCATGGAAATCTTTTGAAATTTATGTGGAGAAAGAAATAAAAATATTACCTGTAAAAATAATTCCCAAAACAAAGCCGAAAGAAGACAACTGACCCAACCGAAGCAAAAGAAATTAGCGTTTCCTCATTAACGGCCGTTATAAAAAAGCTGCGCTTGTGCAGAAATTAAGAATCGTTAATTTTTAAAGTGATAAAAGCTTTCTGCCCAAGTGAAGAAAATATCATTGGTTAAAATTAAACTGTAAACGAATTACGTAAGCGCAACTTGCCGCGATATCGTTAAAACTGTTAAAATTAAAGAAATGTACTGTGCATGCGCCCAATTTCGCCAAAAAACAGACTTCTCCTTCACTGGAAAACAAATTCAGAAGGGTTACCAGATTTGGCGCGTTTATCGATTTGGCGAGAAAACACTTGGCGCGAGAAGCGCCCAATTCGACAAATCAACCAAAGATTTTTGTGTAAATCATGTCCCCTTTAGGAGCTGTCATAAAGCGTGACATTTGCAAATATTCCTTTCCCTGTATGTTTATATAATCAAAGTTCAAGTGCATGCATGTTTCACTCATTTTGAGAAGATCAAACCTATATGTATTCTAAATCCTATGGGAGTACCATCTTGAGCCAAAAGTTAAGTTTCTAAAATTGTTCAGAATACAGACACAAAGGTATGATAACTGGGCTTGTGCAAGAAAACCTTCTGGCACACCAGCCGGAAAATTAGTGTACTTCTTCCTGCAATGTATGTATAATAATTGATGCAAGAGGTTGAAGGATTTTATGGTACTTGCATACTACTGCAACCCATACCAGCTATAGATAACTCACCAAATTGGCAACCCTGATTTCACTTTTGTTGTAGGATGAATTGGTAACCATGTGCTTTGTTTCATATTTCTCTTCTTTTTGCCATTCTAAGCCTATCTGTTCATTGGTATGGCAAGTTGGAATGTTAAAATGCGAATTTGGGATTTATTGAATTCTAAAAAGATGCTGTTGCATTCTTGTGAAAATTTTCGTTTTACCGAACATTAGGTAATATGCCAACTGTCACCTGATGAAACTTTATTTTGAAAAAAATTTTTTGTTTTTGGTAGTGCAATGTTGTAACCTGTAATCAACATCTGGGAATAAGAAATAATTGGTTTGAGGGAAGTCATATCCTATAATGTTAACATCTGTATAATTCATTTATTGCTTGTACAAAGAATTAATTACAGTTTTATTTTAAGAAGAACAGCTGAATTTAGTTGATAAAATAGTCATGGACCAGAACAATTATAAACGAGAGATTTGTGTTCTTGGCATGAAAAGAAAAAATGAAATCAGGTAAACCAAACTGCTCACTGGAAATGTAGTAATAAGATCAAGAAAAAATAAATATTGTTTTGATTCAATTTTAAAATCCATTTCTTCATATTTTCCACCCAAACATAATTGATATACAATAAAACCTGTTTTTATGTAGTGGATAGGGATCACATAAAAAGAAACCACCCCAAAAAATAATCGAAAGTATTTCATAAATACTTGCATATAACAAACAACTTAGTTAATATACTTCAGAATTTTTTTAATGTGAAAGAGAGGACCACATAAAAAAAAAGTTGCCCTTGGAAATTACATCAATTTTTTAAGAAACGAATGAGAAGGTACTTCCAAACAAAATGAACAATTAAATTTATTAGCAGAAGCACAGAAGCATTTTAAAAACATCTAATTTCTTATTGTATACACAGAGAAGTTTTCAAGATGCATATATATAATTCACTACTCCTCTGTGTAATCCAAAGCATGCATCGTCCCGTAATGAATTAGCGCAAAATCGCTTTTGTCACTTGAAGATGCAATTTCAATTGATTTATTTTTTGGCACTATAAAATAAGTGATAAGTACAAAAACTTTGCACTTATAGAGCAGTTTAAAATAAAGCGTTTGCCAGTCTCTAGAACTTCTCATTCTAAACACTGTAGAAGATCATGTTCTTTAAATAAAAAAATATAAATTATGTGATGCTAACTTTTGGATCACATCTTAATCAGAACTTCAGAATCAGATTATCTGTTTGCCGCTTAAATGTTCCAATTATCAAGGAAGAAAATAATCATTTTTACTTTGATAACATCTTTTTATATGAGCACACATCTGCTGAAATCCAAATAATAATATTCTAATGATCTGAAGGAGCTTTAGCTAAGTTATAAATTGTTACATTAATTTCATTTCCTTTGTGTGCAGGGACCCAAAGGAATGTAATTGTTTAAACAATTTTGATTATTAGCTTGGAAGGTGAAATTTAAATTCAAAACAACTGTTATTTGATCTTCTGTTGATATTTTGAAAACATTTCAAAATAGATAAGCTGCTAGTATGATTGTAGGTTTTTGTAACCAAATATTTAAAAAGTCTATATGACAAGCAGCAAAACATTTTTTTAAATTTTTTTTTTATTCCCAGTATTAAAATGTAAGCATTATATAGCCAAAACTAAAATAAAAGCTAGTCTCTCTCTTTTTTTTGAAGGGCTAAAATGCTAATTTCTTTACAACAATTTTATTTTACCATCACAACTTATTCCTGTACTCCTCGAATGTTTTACTAATTTCAGCGAAGTAAAGATTGTCTGCTGTCTGGTTTCTTGCCATGTCCCATCAATCATAAACCAACATATTCACCTAAAGTTTCACCAGCTGCCGTTTCATTTTTTCTTAAATAGGGATATCTGTTCAGTGAATATTTTCACTGCTTTATCAGTAGCAAAAAAAAAAAAAAAAAAAAAAAAAAATTAGTGCTGAATTTATTGCTTTTTATGGGCATATACCAATATACTTCATTAGGGAAATAATTGTTCATCCATTGTAATATTTTCTTTTATTTTTTTTCAACACATAAACAGTTTTCTATAAATGTATTCCAAACATATGGAATAAGAGCAAATGCACCAGTTTGCAGTTTTTAGGATTTAGTTGGTTTCGCATCATAGTGCTAGTACTTCATAATTTTTATGAATCTGCCCTAGCCATTGTCTCGATTTAAAATGTTCGTCTTCAGAAATTTGATTATTAACTCAAAACTGGATGAACTTTACAGCCTAAGATCGAATGACAAACACTAATAACGAGATTTCTTTGTTTCTTTTCTTTTGTGCACTGTTGATTTTAAAGCAATATTTTTTCATTGATAAAAAATCTCCATTAACTGCTTAGGCTGTCATTGACTCCCCCCCCCCCCATATGAAGTTAGTCTTGCTACTTCTTGTAAACCATTCTGCTGTTTGCAGAATACTGTCTTTTTTTCTGAACTGAACCATCATTTATCACTTCTTTATCTCTTCAATTTTTCTTGCTTTGTATAAATCTGCTGCCACTCATTTCTCATCTGGAAACTGTATTATAAATTTGGATATACTTATGTTCATTAAAAATAAAAATAAAAAAATAACACAAAAGGTATACAATGCTGTCAGATGTATAAGTAGTTCTTTATGCTTCCCTTTCCACTCCTTGCCTCCCAACTTTTTATTTAAAAGGGAATATAGAGATTCTCTTCATTCAAATGCAAGAAAGCCATGAAATAAAGTTACAAATAGAATTTTCTCTGGATATAAAAGAAAGAGCCATTAACCTTAATCTAGGCATACACTCTAATTTTTTTTTTTTTTTTTTAATGAACAACAAAAGGGAAAAAAAAGTACCCTTGTGTATGTTTTCAGGAAAAGTAGAAAAAAAGTTAAGTTCCAATGAATTTTTGATCAAAATGACCACTTCTAGCATTTAAAAAAAAAATTCGTTTTCAAAATTTGCTGTTAATCAAATCTGAAACACAATTGATACATTATTCACAAAAGATCATTATTATTTATATATATATATATATATGTTTCATAAATTATCATGCTAACTCGGAGAGGATTTAACCATGAAACATCATTATTTCACTAATAACTATCAATACAGTTTTTGTACTTTATGTTAGTTTTCTTTCATAAGTTAACAATTAACTTGAAGTAAATAAATTTTATTTATCTTCCACCAAGATTCTTTTGTGATTCTTGTGAAATACATAATTTTAAATATTTTAGACTAAGGCTCTCCAACCTTTCATGCTCAAGGGCCAAATGAATAAATTTACAGCTATCAGCAAGCCACATCAATAAATTCACAGTGATCTGTGGGCCACATGCCTGTCAGAAAAAAAACGTTGGAGTCAGGAAATTTATATAAAAAAGGGAAATTTGTTTTTATAAGAGTACAAATGATTCTAAGGGAAGAGATGTTGTTTACATTACAAATATCCTTTTCAAAAAAGTTACATGGAAGTCAAATTATAATATACTTTGCAAACCTGTTAAAGATCAAAATTTGCCTTTTTTCCAAAAATTTATGGCATTTAATGCATAGTCAGATTTTTTTATATTTAAAATTATTTTTAAATACAGTGATATTTTTGAAAAATTAATTTTCTGAAATTTTTATCTGAAATGGATATTAAACATTCCAGTGAAATGTTATAACTATTAAGAATAATGGAACAAGTAGCAGTGGGGTAACGGAGAATACTAGAGCCCTCCTGCAAATTCAGGTTTAGGGTCCCAAGCCCAAATAAGTACTTTGCATCAGTTGCCACCTGCCTGATATAGACAGATCGAGGCCCACGAAATTCATCGTGGCAATGGGCTAGATATATGCCTGTCGTTGGCTTTAAGCCTTAAGCACCATACAGGTGACAGTATGATTTAGCTTGGAGAAATTCCCGAAGGAACGATAGATGGCGACACCACCTATCTCCACCTCCACAATTTAGGCATGGAACTGAATTGGAGGGAAATTTTCTCCAGTTCCCTGCACTCGTGATTCAGCCCACAAGACTTTCGGACCCAGTGATTTAACGAGCACGTGCTTCGTGTGTACTCGGAGGGTATTTGACGGTACGGGCATCGGATCCAGGCCTTCCTGTCCGGAGTCCGGTGCTCTAACCACTAGGCTACCCATGGCCATTTGCATCAGTCCTGACAAATAGCATTTTTTGACAAAAAGCAGACTAATAGCATTTTTTGACAAAAAGCAGACTAGGTAATTTTTTTAAAACTGCCTCAAATTCAAATGAGGGGACACTAAAATACCTTCAGCAAACCATTCAAGGCCAGCGAGCCATGGGTTGAAGATTCCTACTTTAAGATACTTTCATCAAAAGAAGAACCATATCACACAACTCTAAACCTGCGTTAATCCTAACGAGTTTTCGGGGGGGGGGGGATTTTTGTGGTACATAAATTTTGTAAATCATAAATGCTTGTTTATGAAAATTAACAATATTTAATCGTCAATCGTAACGGCTGAATTGGCTACATGCTTACGTGAAAGGTAACAAATATTTTCCATTAATGCTTGAAGTCCAGATATTCAAACAGTGGTAGATAAAAGAGTTTTGCCGTGAGAAGAATTTTAGACTATTATTCTTTCCATTATTCCCATCATTATGTATAAAAATATCCAATTGCTACATAATGAAATTCCTGGTATTAAAACTATCTGTCGATTATTATTTTCATTCAATACTTTACTAATGATGCAGAAAAATATATTTATTCTAATATGAGGGATTTGCTAAAGAATCACTTTTACCTTCCTTTGAATCCTTGTTCCATTTTTAAAACATCTTAGAACAGATTTTAAAGGCCTGTTGTTATTATAAAATTCGCAAGTCAATTGACAACAGCAGATGTTGTTAGTTATATCCAGAAATGTTGGTAAAGTTATCTCCTATTTCTTTTGTATTAGGTTAGTCTAATGTATCAAGAAAAAAAAAGCCCATACCTTATCAGAATTTTATGAAATAGAAATTAAATTTGAGTTGTCAATTTCTCCCTTAATCAATCAAGAATAACAGAAAAAAAAATTGCATTTTTATGTCAAAACACAGACAAGGCAATTTTTTTAAAAAAAATTGCTTTAAATTTAAATGAAGAGCCACTAAATTGCCATCAGCGAGCCACAGGTTGAAGACCCCTATTTTAGACTACAGATAATAAATTATGTGTTTTAATAAATTTTGCGTTTTTTAAAATCATTTGGAAAAATAGAGTACTAAGTATGTTATTACATATCCCACCCGATTGACAGTAACATCAGATCAAGGCCCATGAAATCCATTGTAGCAAAGGGCTAGTTGTGCACCTGTCTTTAGCTGTAGCTTTGAGCGCCATGCAAGTAACAGTATGATTTGGCTCGGTTCCACCCCAAATTTGAGGGAGAATACCAAGCTGTTGATCGAGGGCCTTCCACCAACCACATAAGATCAATGCTTAGAGTGCTCCCATGCTGTGAAGGCCCTATACAATTACAAACATCCATGCATTCTCTGTCGAACCCAGGCCCTACGGCATAGCAGTCAGCATCACTAACCTCTGTACTGGATGGCCTGCACTGTGCAAGTTTTCACTATTTATATACATAAAACACAAAACGGATAAATAAATGCATCTAAAGACAGCAACAAATAGTGTAATGAGTTAAAATATCATTTAGCTTCAAAGGAATTGTCTAAAGACATAAACTTGCTCTTTTAATCTCAGTTTATTCTAGAAACATTTTACCTTGTGATTTGTCTATCTGCCCTCTGAAATCTCAACTTACGTTGCTTATTTAGTGTTAACTCTGTGTTATAAATTGATTTAAATAAAGTTGGACCTATATATAACGAAGTCGCTAAATCCTGCAAAAAAGTTTGTTATATGGAAAATTCGTTATATAGAGGTTCATCTTTCAATTTTCTTTATAAACCACATAAAATATATTTTAAATTTATAAACACTATACATTAAAAAAGTAATTATTCATGCTTTTTTTGTAAATTAATGTATATTTATTTTATATATCTTAACTATCAAGAAAAAGAAAAACTGCAAGGAAAGTTTCTTGACACCTTTATCCACTTCCTGAAGAATTAATTTTTTTCTTTGATACTCAAGCATTTATGTTTTGACATTTTCGAGCTATTAGAAACAAAGTTACCAGTATGGCTAATCAACACTACAAATGAGTGGATAGTGATTAAAGGACACTAGATAATTTCACTGAGAGTGAAAAGGGATATTTTGAAGCTGTTTCCAGTGAACTGGACAATGGGGGTTAAAGGTTGCACTTCTTAGGTGTAACACGCAGAATTTTATTGTTTTTGGCGAGTTAAGCATTTAATAAAACCGGTTCAATATTTATGACCACCATATAATGTTTTAATAACGGAATGTCTAGAAATACTGTAAAAATAGGGGGGGGGGATTGAATCACAAGAGAAAACGTTCATTATATAGAAAATGCACTAGGGAGGTTATTTTACGAAGAAAATCGCGAAATGTTCTTGGTTCCAGGAAAAAGTTCGCTATATAGAAAAATTTGCAATATAGAAGTTCGTAATATAGAGGTTCGACTGTTTATAGTTTTGTAAATATGGACTATTTCTAGAGTGATGCATATATATATATATATATATTTATTTTCAAGGAGGAATGTTTGCCTTAGTAAGGATTAAATGTGATTTTAAAGCATAATAAGCAAAATATTTCTTGAATATTTAGTAAAATGTTCTTAACAAAAAAAAAATAATAATAAGGAAAGAAGTAATTTGAATGATTAGTTAGTAATATGTTTATATTCAGTAGTGTGGCATGTGCATAATTCTGTTTATTTTTGTCTGATTATTTTATAGTATTTTTATTTACCATCAGTTTTATAATTTTCTGACAATGCTACATTTTAATTATGGATCTGTTCAGCATGACTGCATTAGTTTTTATGAAATATTTATTGTCCTTGGTTTTTACAGAATTTTCTGCATGCATTCTGTGATCTTCTATCCTATGTTGGTCTCTCAACTTATATATGTGAAGAGCATGCTGTCTTGTTCATTATGCCAGGTTTAGGAAGATATCCTTGTAACTCATGTGATTACATTGCTGGCAATCGCCGCATGTTAGCTAGGCATGTTGTTTTAATGCATTCTCCAAAAGTTTTCAAATGTCCTCTTTGCTCTTTTATTACCCGCTATGCTGCTAATTGGTATAGGCATAAGCGGGATTTACATGGACTTACTAAAATAACAAATTGTGAAGTATGTGGTTTCTTTGCAAATAGCACTGCAGAACTTGCTCAGCACAAGGAAACGGAACATCCTGAACATCTACAGCTGCAGAAGTTTGAAGATAAATATGCCAAAGAAAGATTGAGATTAAGTGTTAAATTGGAAGAAGAGGATCCACCGCTAGAACCTATAACAGTCATTGAAGAAGTTGATGATGACCTGCAATTAGACCAGTCTAGTGAATTTCAAGAAAGCAATCTCACGGAAGAAACAGATACAAAAGCAGGAAGTCAAGACTCCATAACTTTTTCACTGCCATTGAATGGACTTAAATCTATTAATGATGAATTTAGTGCCAATGGTGGGGAAGATAAGAAAAAGCCTCTTAAAGTGGTAATGAATGATGCAGAACCATCTTCTGATAAGTTAGGACCTCTTAAAGTAAAACGAAGCTACAATTGTGATCCATGTGGCTTATTGACAAGCAATCCCAGGGAGTACTTATATCATCTTAAAAATACACATGGTGAAAGAATAAGTGTATTTGAATGTAAATATTGCATTTATGCTTCCAAACATGTGCAAAAACTGCAGAGGCATTGTGGATTAGTTCATAGACAATTAATTGCAAAAGATCCTGAATATCAAAAACAATTGGAAGCCCAAAAAGAAAAGCGAATAAGACCAGGAATGAATAGACTAAGTGCATCTATATTACCCAATACATCCACAGGAAATTCTGTTTTCAAAGCTTCTAATCCTAGTGATTTAAATAGGCCTATTAGAAGTAAAGCCCAGTTACCATTCAGATGCTCACTTTGCCCATATCAAACAAGAAACAAAGGTTTTCTAATACATCATGAAAAAACTGTTCATTTCAAGAAACGATTGTATCGTTGTCTTCAGTGTGGTTATGTTACACACGAGAAAGGTCGTTACACAAAACACATAAAATATCACAGTTTAAATAAAAAGCAGTGTGAATATTGTTTTTTTAAAACTGCATACAAATGGAACATGGACAGACATATGAAAAACCATGAAAATGGAGCCGAAGGCGCTTTCCAATGCACAGCATGCAACTTTACAACATCAACCAAACAGTCATTTAAATCTCATGTTACTAATCATCATAATAATTCATCTGTAGAAGAATTTGTTGATCACAGTCAAGATATGAATGGTGAAAATGAAGATTCTGAGGAATGGATAGATATGGAAGATGCTCCTGATGAAACAGAAGAGAATATAACATCTGACGAAAGTGCTTCTACAGAACCAAGTAACTTTACCGAATCCAGAGAAAATTCTGAGACTGTGTGGAAAGATGGTAAAGCTTATCAAAAAACTCTCCAGTGCAAACTATGTGATTTCAAAGCTGCTTGGCCTTTTGAAATGAAAAAGCATGAAGAAAATCACAGAAGTCAGAAAAAACATCCATGTCCTCTTTGTGGAATGCGGTTTGAGCATATAGCTTGGCTTACAAAGCATTTACGCAGGGTACATCAAGACACGCCACAAGCAAAAAATATTGCTGCTGCTTTTGACCTCTTAAAACCAACTCGTAGAAGGCCTGGCAAAGAGTATGCTGCCGATACAGTTCTCCCGATGTTCCAAGAAGTTTTAAAGCAGAACAATGTTGCAAACAATAAACCTCAAGAACCACCAAAAAATTCAATGTTATCTACCTTATTGAACAAACCTCTTCAACCATTTGCTTCTACATCTTCAAATAAATTTAGTGTTCCTTACAAATCAAAGGCAATGGCATCAGCTGTCAACATGTCTCGACAGCTAAGAATATCAAATTACTATGAAAAGAATTCAACAAATGAGGCATCAAGTATGGCTACACCTAGTGTCAAATCTAAAAATGTACCTACTTGTAATGTGTGTGGCTACAAAACTCGATGGATTTCAGAATTGCAGCGACACATGAGGGTACACTCTCAGGAAAAGCCATTCCACTGCCCTAAATGCAAGTATCATTGCAAATGGAAAGGTGATTTGAACCGCCATTTAATGAAGTACCATGGAATTAAAGTACCATCATCAAATAAGAAGAATGGAATTCCCAAATTAAAGTTAAAAAAGTCTTCAGATATCCCAAACACTTCCAGTGATTGGCAACCTGTTAAACAAGATCCCAAGAGAAATAATTGTGCATCTTCTAATTCTGTTCGAAATCCAAATGAAGATGGTCCTTTAGACTTGACTACGAAAGACACTTTTCCAAATCCTTATGCCAGTAGTGATATTTATGATCCATATGATTTTGAGAATTTTTCATCCACCGTTGATGAATCTGTACTTGATGTTGAAAGTATCAGTGAAAATGAGTCTTCAAATTTCAAGTCACCTCTACAACACTTACGTGAAGTATCATTTAATGTCGATGACTCATCTAATGGTTCATCCTCAAAGCGCAAATACCAATGTCCATATTGCTCATTTGGAACTACAACTGCATCCCGCTTTCATGTTCATATTGTGCAGCATTTCAATAGACGACCATTCATGTGTTCTGTTTGTGGATACAATTCCAACTGGGAATGGGATATTACTAAACATATACGTCTGAAAGGTTGTAGGGATAAGTTTCACAATAAAGCTTGTGTTCTCTTGACTGATGAATCTGGTCGAAGAAATTATGAAAAATATGAGAAATATTTAGTGGATATTAATGAGCCTCCACCCACAGTGTTTTCTAGATTACCTGATGCAAATAGTATTCCTGATGTGGATTCCAGATATAATTGCAACAGACCACCACAACCTGAACAAACAAATAAAAACTGTAGTTATGATTTCAGAAATATTGGTTCAAATTTTGAAGATACCCCTGAAAATATTGTTGTGACTCCTGATATTAATATTCCTGACCAATCAGACATCATGGACTCACAGCAGAGCTATTATAGTAATCAGTCTGACATAGCTGAAGATGCATCTGAAAGGAGTAATGAGTCTAAATGTTTCTTCTGCAAACATTGTGACTTTAAACACCCTACGAAGAGAGTAGTTATCAGTCACTTATCGGTTCATGCTGGGATAAAACCCTTCCGTTGCCGAGCTTGCGGTATTACTTCGAATTGGAGACATGTTATAGTAAGGCATGTGAAAGATGCACATAATGGTTACATGAATGAAGTTGAAGATAGGATAAGCTATGTACAAGAAGGCTTTGCATTGAGATTAACATCTATTAATTCTAACATTCAAAATATTGATGCAAGTAATTCGAAGACATGTGCACCTCAATTTGGATGTAAAATTTGTCCTTATAAATGCGACAAAGAATTTTACATAAAGTTCCATATGAAACAACATAGACCAAGAGAGGGAGCTATATATCGGTGTGATTATTGTCCTTATTTTGTGAAGTTTAAGAAAACATTAGTGCGACATCTAAAGCTTCATAATCCTGCTGTCTCTGATAGCATGATGAATGAAAATATGGAATTAGAAGAAATGGATAACAGCTTGTTTGAAGGTCAGTCTGATGTAGATATTAATGGTGGGGACATATATAATTTCTATGATTCTCAAGCTAATGATTCCCCTGATGACTCAATTGCTATATCTTTTGACACTCTAAACCAGTATAGTAATTCAGAAATAGCATCACCTCAAAAAATTAAACGACATATTTGTGAAAGCTGTCCTTACAAAACAGACAATAAGACTCAGTACTTGTATCACAAACAGTTTCATAGACCAAATCCATCTGCTCCTTTCAAGTGCAGTATTTGCACTTATTGGGCCACAATGCAACATCTCCTTACTCAACACATGAAAGTCCATTCTGATGCTGAGGCTGAATCTGAAAATTCTAGTCCAAAAGAGTCGAGTATTAGGACACCTCCTGAAAAGTTTGATTCAGAAAGTGATTGGACTGAAAAGATGTCTGTTGTTTATGTTAAACGAGGAGAACTTATTGTTAAAATGTTTAAATGTAAGTTTTGTCCAATGATGAATAAGAAGAAAGCTAATGTAAGAGTTCATCAGAAGATGCATGGAGTAATAGTAAATAATGGTAAATTTGCTTGTTCATATTGTGACTACCAATGTTTGAACCAGGGAGGTTTGACAAATCATCTTAAAATACATCAAAAAGTACCCGAGAAGGAAGCATTTGTTGAACAGAGGATTGAAGATATGGAACTATCTGGAAAATCTGATGAAAACGGTTCCTCTATTCGAAAGAAGTTCTTTAGTTATTTTTGTACCAAATGTCCTGCATTATTCAAAAGTTCTAATGATTTAGCTACTCATTCGAAGCATCATGGATCCAATTTTCCATATCCTTGCACCCATTGTGATTATCGAGCTAAACATAAACCTCATATATTCCAACATTTGGCTGTCCATTCTCCAGAATATATAGCAAAACGCAATGCTTCCCAAGGTTCATCTTTTAATGCAGATAAAGAAAGTTTATCTACTGATCCTATGTTAGATGCAAGCGAGATTCCCCTAGTAAAGAAGATTGACCAAATGCTACTTTTGGAAGCTTCAGAGATAAGTTCTGCTTTGAAGAAAACTGGTGAAGCTGTAAATCTCCTTCAGAAATGTGTATTTTGCCCAGCTTCATTCTTTAAAACTTCTACTCTTACTTATCACATATCACTTCATGGCAGTGAAGGAGAATTCAAATGTTCACAATGTGACTATGCTGTCAATAGGTCACACAATCTTACTGTTCATTCACTAGTACATCCAAAGAAAAAACCTCCTGCAAAACCAAGGAGATCTCCTGTTAAAACTTTTCCATGTCCAAGCTGCCCTGCTGTGTTTTACAAGCAAGATCGATATGAACGCCACCTTAATCTTCATGGCAAAAATTATAAATTTGCTTGTGAACACTGTGATTACTCTGTACGTTTTGCTGCCAATCTTATTAAACACAGAGCTCTTCATGCTGCTAAAACTGACACGGAGAATTCTACACCAGTTGCTAAAGTATCTGATGAAAATGCTTCAGTTGCATCAACTCTACCTGCTAAGCCTTTGACTGAAAATACAAATTACTTTGAGGTTGAAGATAAGAAGATAACTTATATTTGTGATAGGTGCCCTTATTTCCAAAACAGAAGAGATGCTGTTCAGAGTCATCAACGACGTCACTGGTATAAAGATGGCTTTAAATGTCCTTACTGTGATTACACATCAATGCAAAGTGGGTTTGTCCAGAGCCACATAAAAATGCATATACAACCTCACCAACTATTTCCTGCTCAAGCTTTTATGAAGTATGAATCTTTTAAAATTTTTTTCAAAGAGAATGGTGAGGAAACACTTTTATTCGATGATCAAGAAATGCTAAAAGAGAAACCACCCGACATTTCTCAAGAAAGTAAAACAAAGAAAAAACGAAAAACTGAAGAATATAATGAAAAAAGAAAGTTTCGTAAGTCGTCTGCTGATTCAGCATCTCTAGATTCTAATTCATCAGATTTTATAAGCAAACCTAAAGTGCCTGTTGTTGTTTTGTCAGACATTCTCTCTGATAAAGATTTTAAAAAATATGCTCCAAAGCTTAAAATTCCTAAATTGAAAATAACCAAATGTACAGATTCTAATTCTAGTGAGAAAATTTATTCTAAAATAAACATATCTTATGACAGTGAAGATAAATTACAAACTACTTGGACGAAACCAAAACCAAGTTTAGTTGTTAAAATAAGCAAAGTAGAAAATAGCAATAAAAATGACAAGGCTGTATATAGTGTTTCCACTAAGACTGTTGATATTTCTGAGCACTCTACGAACATGACTATCAAAAAAACAGATCCTGTTGAGAATATTACTGATTCAGTTCTTGATAATCAGGATCAATCATTGCAAAAGTCTGATTCTGTTTTGCCTGTTACTGTGGATACTGAAGTACATATTGATTCTGGGGTTTCTAACATGGAAGATTCAACAAAGGAAGCTTGTAACACAGCTTCTGATATTGAACCTGAAAATGACTTAGAGGAATCCAGAATTCTTGACACATCAGTTGATGAAAGTGATAAGAAATCAGAAGAATCTTTTTCCAGTGATACAGTTCCTGAAGTCATGAGTGATGTTTTGTGTGAAAAATTAGTTTTGTCCGACTTGTCTTTCGGAAAAGACATACCTTTGATCAATGGTGAAAATGACTCTCATCTGACAAATGGATTAAATTTGTTACCTGAAGAGATTGAAGTTAAACTGTAAAGTAAACCAAAGAATATTTTTTATCTGTGTTACGAAGTATTTTAACCTAATGTACTGTGGAGACTATTAAACTATCAATCCTTTTTGTACATAGACCTGAGCAAAGTGTTGTAATGAGTGTTTTGTTTGTTACTGGTAAAAAAAGAAAAACTTTCATTATTCTTGTGCAGGAAATGCATTCCTTTAGTAATTTTATTGCCAAATTGAAAATTTGAATGTGTTGTGCTAATACTTAAGTGAATTAGACACAATTTATCATTAAATTGGTTTTTAATTATTTTTATTACTAATTGTTTTATTAGTAAAGCACTGTGTATATTAAATTCTACCATTTATTTTTTAATGGAAAGTTAAACTAAATTATACACAAAAAAAGAATATTCTTTTTTGAAAGTTGTGTTATTTTAGAAAATACACTTTACTACAAAGACACTACTTATTTGTAACTTTACTTATGACTTTCTGAAAATTTGTTTCTTATTTTAGTATAAAATTTAATATTCAAGATTTTTTATTTGTATATATATTTTTAGGAATTTAATTTTGTGCACTTAGAAAAATTTTAAAATTTTTATTGCAAAGTACTTGGTACTATTAAAACACATTTCTTTTGAATTTATTCAGTGCATTTTTAAAAATGTAATTCCTTTTTGTCTTATATGTATTTGTGCTTAAATTTTGTTCTGTTTTTACAATGCAATCGTGAAATTGGAGGATTAATTTGGATACATCTTTCAATTTAAAAAGAAATCCAATATACTTGCGTAAATACCCCCTCCCCCACACACAACTTGTCATCATTATATAAAAATTATTTGAGTCACACTGAACTTACTCTAAAATGTTTAGCTTAAAATCAGATTTGATAAAAATATTAAAGTGGATAAGATTGATTAGGTAGACTAAAAAGGTAATTTATTTCCACCCTTTTTTTTTTTACCTTAAAACATTAAGGTATATTTTGCTTGAAAGAATTAATTTTGTGTACTTTTAAACTTTTCACTAAATGCCTTGTTCTTTTTAATTAATATTACTGAAATTTTTTTATTAAGAATTGTTTTTTTAACCTTCCCACACTTATTTACGGAATCATTTATAACTGCTAGTTAAGTTTTCAAATGGTTTTTAATTAAAGTAGAATTTTATATATTAAATTTATTTGAACTTTATGCAGTAAGTTTGTGCCTCCGCCCCCCCCCCCCCTTCATATATTTACTGTGTAAATGTCATGAAGAAACTGAAATACAATATTAATTGTATAGATTTAAAGTAATTTATGAATTATGTAGTTTTATATCAATATTTATGGCAAAAATTAGTTTTTACACTTATTTAAGTAATCGTACAATCCTAATTTATTTTAGAGTAATTGTAAAATCGAGCGCATTTTATTGTATTTATAAATTTTTGTGTAGGTAGTTTTTGTTCTTTTTATGTGTTACTTATTTTATCAATTCTAAATGTATTTTTGACAAATGTGTAAAATAATGTACTCTGTCTTGACATGTTTCAGCAAAATTTAATTTTGTTACTTCCTTGTTATTTATTATTTTGTATATAGAGTGCTGACATAATCTGCTCTAATTTAAAATCATAATTGAATTGACTCTTTTTCATACATTATTTTTGTAATTCCATGAATATTTCACCAAAATCATAAAAATAAATTTATGAATTTAAGTGTCTTGTGTTTATTTATTACATAAAAAAACTTTTTTGAAATAAGTATTATTTTAAGATTTTTATTTATATAGACATGCATTCTCTCTCTCCAGGTCGATAAAGTATAATGCCTACAGTTATCTATTTATTCATTTATAAATTTTTTTTGTTTGAACAGGGTATATCAAAAATAGCACTCAAACTTTGCACTGTGGATTCTTCGTTAGACTACATAAAAAAGGCCCAAAAGAACTGTAACTGTACAATCCATAGTTTACAAAAAAATTACGAAAAACAAAGTATGATGTCACAGCTGGTGTAAGCCAGTATTGGACAGCTTTTCTTAACAGTATTATTTGCAAATATTTAAATAGATGTTCAAGGTGTCTGCCATGTATTGTGAGGCAGGCTTGAGCATGCCATCAAATAGATGAGTGCGCACAACACAGCAACGCAGTGTCCACCCAAGTACAAGCTACATGCAGACGAGGAACTAAGTCAGTTTGTGTAGTCACTATGTCTCAATACAATTCCTTGAGATGGCCCCACGGGGAAAAACTCCTATGATGATCCTATGCCATAGAACCGGACTCCAGTGACTGAGGTATGCCATATCTACCCAATCATGTACAGGAGCACTAAAATTTGCCACAGCCACATTTTTCTCGTAAACAGTTGAATCATGCAGTTCTTTGGGCATTTTTTTAATGTACTACCAACGAGGAATCAATTTATGCAGAGTTAAAGCGCTGTTTTTATAACACCTTGTATATAAACTTTCAAATCTTGTTCATTTTTTTTCAAGAAGTCTTACTATTCATTCTAAGTTAAAGTTATTCATTTAATTTTTATTTGCTGTTATTTTTCAAAAAATAGTTGTATTTAATGTAAAACAAAAGTTTTTTCACTAAGTATATTTGACTTTAAAAATACAAGTTCTTTGAAAAGAACAATTTTAACCATTAAGAGGATATATGTATATAGTAGTAAAAATACAAATTTATTCATGGTTTTTAAGGTTTTGAAAGAGGGAATTAAAATTTTAATAAAACATCTAACATAATTTATGTGCAAAGAATCCAAATTTTTTTTTCTTGATTTGAACACACACGCGAGACAACTTGGTAAGATTTTATTTCTGTTGTAAATTTACTACATTTGGAGATGACCTTAGTAAATAATTTTTAATTCTGTCTTGAATAAAAAATGTTTAGTGAAGAAATAAATAATTTGGCTCAATTATATGCCAAGGAAACAAAGTTATTAAACAGTTCTCAAGAAAAACATTACAATCTCACAAATTGCTTAATAAATTGATTATATTTGAATTACTAATTATGTACAGATTTCTTTAACATATTAATGGATTGGCAAGAAATTGATCTTTGTTATTGGTGAAAAAGCCAGCATTTGAAAAGTGGGGTGGTACAATTTATTGGTTGCCGAAACAATAGTCCCTTTGGTGCTAAAGATAAAATAAAAAAAACTTGCATTGGAAATGCAGCTTATCGTGAACCAATATAGATCATTATATTTTGTCAGTTTCTGACAATGGTATAATATTACACCCAACAGGGTCCGGCAAAAAACCTCTCCTGTTTCAAGGCAGTTACAAACAAAACAAGATACAGAGAAGTTTTATTTGTGAACACAACAAATACGATGCCATTTTATATTTGGTTTTAGAAATTATCTCCTCTAAATGGCAACTCATTGACGAAGTCTTTCCCGTAAGTTGTCCATAGTTCAGTTTATCTCCTTCGAATAAATAAGGACCCTATTAATAATACCCTAAAATACGGACATCATTTTTAAAACCAATTAATGTAAAACGGCATCGTATTTGTCGTTCACCAATAAGTCTTTTCTCTGTGTCTTGTTTTTTCTGTTTGTAACTGCCTTTTGAAACAAACGGGTGGATTTTTTTTTTTGCCGGACCCTGTATATATGAGCCGTTTTCTTTGAAAATGGTGTGTCCATTTTATATTATATGAAGGTATTATACCACTTTCCAAGTAATTATGTAATTTCATGAACTGCGTAAATATATGGTGAAAAAATAATGAAAATTTTTCAGAATTTTTTGGGGAACTGTTCATAGACAAAGCTCGTAGCAGATTGCATTCAATGAATTGTATTCTTTGAAAGTGGTGCAAGTCCATTTTTGACTTTAAAGTTATAATTAACTTTTGTCGAAAATGGTCTTGCACCACTTTCAAAGAAACCGGTGCTTATATTAGAAAAGCTCACCAGCAAAATAATTACAAGTACATTATATAATGAATATTGGATATTTATAGATATTTATAATCCAATCTGCTTTTGTATTTTGTTCTGATATATTTGTTAACAAATTATAATTGTTTAAGAGCTTCACATTTGGAAAGACTGACCAAAAAGTTCAGATTTCAGTCCGTTCTAACTAAGAAAAATATTGTTTTTCGATCTCATCCGCTTATTGTCATTTGTGAAACAATGCATCAAAATAGAATGGAAAGCAGACATACGGAAATAAAGACGACTTTCTGTTTTCACACATTTAGAAATAAGGAGATACTTAATATTCATCATCATATCCGGCAAGATGGCCCCTCGTGGGCCAGTGCCTTCCTTTGAAGTTTCCTCCACAGTGACCTCGCATTCACCTTCGTTCTCCAAGTTTTCTCATTTATAATCTTATGACTCCACAGAGTCAGTCCATCTTAGCCTTGGTATTCCATTAATATTTAAGGTATCAGACTACGTTCGGAACCGTGATTTTCAAAAAGCGCATAAATGGATATTTTCATGATATTTAGTGACTTAGATTAGAATACATGTACAAAATTGTTTTAAGGACACATTTTGACAAAAAAAAAATATTTAAATACAATATTTCGGCTAAAAATTAACTTAGAATAACCTTTTTTCAAAATGTTCTCCTTTTGTGAAAAATGCTTCTATTATAATATTTTGCCTGTATGTAACTCAGACCTCTGTACAGAGGCTCACTTATGATTTTTGAAAAATTCACTTTATTTTCAGAGTTAGCACCCATTGAAATAATTATCGGCGTTTTTTTTTTTCTTTCCTTAAAATGTCTCCTTCTGTTGTCGTAAAACATGGATCAACCCACTTCTAAATTATATATTTCAAAAATTCTAGTTGAGCCTCTACAGAGGTCTGAGCTATATACAGGCAAAATATTATAATAGAAGCATTTTTCATAAAAGGAGAATGTTTTGAAAATTGGTCATTCTATGTTCATTTTTTATCAAAATATATTAAATTTTTTATTGTAATAATATTCTTAAAACAATTTTATATACGTTTCCTAATCTAAGTGACACTAAATATAATAAATATCCATTTGCACGTTTTTGCAAAATCACGGTTCCGAACGTAGTCTGATACCTTAAAATTTGGAATTTTTAAACATGAAAATCTGCTCTTACTATTTCAAAATCGTGAATTTATTTGAGAAAAATATTTGGTGTAATCTTGTAGGCCAATTTATTAGGTTTATAAAAATATCTAATTTTTTTATTTTCTGTTTTTTACTAATACCAAAGTTAACTTTTAGTGAGAGCTAATGTCATTTCCAACATGAAGTTGACGACATGAAAACATAGTTTTTCCTCGGAAAAAGTTATGAAGACAATTGAAATTTTTTCGTAAATAATTTATGTAATATGTATTTTAGAAATGTTTTGATTTTTTTAGAAAATATATCATTGCATTATTACTAAATTTATAATCACATTTTAAATCTTAATAGGTATTTTTTAAAACGACTCAAGATAAAAATACTCTGTTCTATGTTATTAACATTTAAATATTACAGTCGGACCTCTATATAACGAAGTCGCTAAATCCCGGAAAAGAGCTCGTTATATAGAGGTTC
The DNA here is from genome assembly GCA_019973955.1 of Trichonephila inaurata madagascariensis. Taxonomy (NCBI): domain Eukaryota; kingdom Metazoa; phylum Arthropoda; class Arachnida; order Araneae; family Nephilidae; genus Trichonephila; species Trichonephila inaurata. Next base: position 31,384 of record BMAV01026306.1, on the reverse strand, counting down.
ATCTTTTAACATACTCATAAACCACATCAAACAAATTTTTAATTCATAAACACTATATATTAAAAAAAAGTAATTATTCACACCTTTTTTAAAATTAATATATATTTATTTTATATATCTTACCCGTCACAAAAAAGGAAAGGAAAAAAAGAATATCGAAAAATTCATTGAATCTTCAATATTAAGAAATTTTTATACTAAATTAATGATATTTAAGGGCGTTTTACAATTTAAAGCATACAAGTATTATTAAACATACATTATTTTATAATTAGAACATGGGGACACGGGACAACTCCACTGGGGGTGAAAGAGGATATCAAAGATGCTTCTAGTGAACTGGGCAATGGGGGTTAAAGGTTGCATTTCTTGGATGAAAACATCCAGAACTCCTTTGCTCTCGGCGAGTTAGGATCTAATAAAACCAGTTCAAGATTTATGACCACCATAACATGTGTTAAAGAGAGAATAACTTGAAATTTCTCCAGAAATACTTTTAAAAAAAAGGGAGAACAAAAGTTGATTCATAAAAGAAAAAGTTCGTAAAATAGAAAATGTACTTCGCTATAGAGAGGTTATTTTACGAAGAAAATAATGAAATGTTCGAGGTTCCACGAAAAAGTTCGCGATACAGAAAAATTCACTATATAGAGGTTCGATATACAGAGGTATGACTGTACTTATCTTTTGGGTCATTTAAAAAAATGAATAGTTATTAACAAAAATTAAGGAAAAATTTATAAACTTCTTGGTCTAAGTGGTTGCATTGAATGTATTGTTTTTCTCTTTTCGCTTTTTTGTTTAGTCAAAACCACGCACAGAAATTTTTTTATCTTGGGGGAAAAATACAGAGTTGAATATATTAAATACAATGTTATATATTTCTTCAAGGGAAGAAAATTAGTCTTTGAACTTTTTAAAATGCTTTACAAACATACAGCAATGAAAAGCATTCAGCGGATGCGAGGAGTTTTTGGAAAGTGTATAATTAAGGCTACCTCTGTAATCGGGCATTTCCATCACATTTCTGGATCTTTGGTTTCATAACTCCTGTGGGTGATTTGTCATCTCGATAGTTGGAAATTAATTAGTAAATATGATTGGATAACGAGGATATATCTACACTCACACACAAATAATGTTCAATATTTGTCATGGAAATTTCACAGCCTTTTCTCTCAATTTTTCACGTTTTTATTTTTTTGATTATTAGAATTACTTCTTAAACAAAAATCTGTTGATTGATATTACAATATATAACGATTGTATAAACTTATTATGCCGCAAGTTTAAAATGTGGCATTATTTGTTTAATAAAAGTCGACAGTATTATGAAATGTCGAAGTTTTGTATTTGTGAAAAATCATGCGAAACTCTTGAAACCTTGTTGGAAAATTTTAAAACTGTTATAAAGTATGAAAATTCTTCAGTGGAACTACGGCATTGCAAAGCGTGCGAAATGCAAGTGTATTTGGCCCTATCGTTTCTACGCTGCATGCAATATAAGGTAACTGACCTCCAAAATGAGCTTTGCAGTCGCCCAGAATCAAAAGTAATTAATGACAAAGGTCACCGTGTTGAGTTTACCCATTTCACAATGCCCATGAAAAACAAACTGTTAACTCATGTAGCTCAAATCGGGGAAGTGTAAAAGTTCTATAAGTAATTCCACATGAAGTGAATAAAAAAGGGTTGGGGGAGAGCATTCGAAGCTTGTTTAATGTTGCTCTGTGGAGACCCCAGTCCCAGCGGTCATAGTCATGAATTTTTGGTCGGGTTTGGGGCCTGATGCCATTTAAGATCCGCCATGTTGAGAGGCTGATGTGCTTTAAATCGGCCGTGGCTCAAAGTCCTAACGATGGCGTGGTGTGGAAATTAGAATAGGATGTCGTAATCTTCACTTGCCTGCGGTTCAAGATAATGAGGTTCTTCAATAGCCCTCGCAGGGCCGCGGAAGCCTAGTGATTAAGAGTAACGGACTCGTGGCTGGCGTGTCATGAGATTGAGCTTAGAACCGCTTAAGACCCACCGTGCAGAGGGTCCCATGCACGTTAAATGTGTCGAAGCTCGAACGTCCTCCCATAGGTGTGGTGTGGAAGTTATGAGAGGTGATGCCAGTTTAGGTGTCGTCCTCGTCACTTGACCATGGTTCAAAATAACGAGTTGTCTCGTTATGAGAAGCTGATCCAATATGACAATCGAAAACGTTCAGCATAGTGATTGGACCATCATAAATTCTCCAATGCTTAAGAAGCTCATGGCGAGTGTTTGGTGGTTTAGCGCAGGCGTGATACATTGTACAGTGAAACCTGGCTCGCCCATTACAGCAGAGATATACTGCTACTAACTGGACGGAATGTTGCAAAAATTTAAAGAAAAACAAAGATTAATCAACATATCGACATATCTTATTGCATAAAAATGCTACTACACAAAAGACTGGTAAAACCTGCAGGAATGGTAATTGGAACTTTGTCATCCTCCATATTCTCCAGACCTGACCACTTTTTCTGCAATTTGGACAAATTTTTTTATAGAAAAACGACTCAATTCCGACGATGCTGTGAAACTTGTGTTCCAGGAATTAATTGACTCGCGTCCGCCAGGGTATTTATTATACAACCGTCCTGGGTCCCTTAAATGGTGAGAGTGCACAGACGATATATGGGTGTATACTTTGATGAATAAAATAATTTCTTATATTTGTAAGTCATCAACTAACTTCCCCCTTTTTTTTGTACGAAGTTCATCCTTGGTGGCGCATTATTTGGTACAGAAAATATATTTTCAAAAGTACGAAGTTTATAAATGAAATTATATTGAAAGCAAATCATTTACACAGGGTGTTGCTGAGTTCGATCGACATATTCATAGGGGTGATAGTAGGCAGCATGGAAACGAGAAATCGACATAGAACATGGGGGTCGCAAACCACGTTTAATCGTTGAAAATCGGGATAATAGTAGCCATCTGGAGAACGAGATCAGCCAGACGAGGGGAGTAGCCAAACGATATACATATACTTCGCAAACGCCTCAATGGCGCAAAATACTTTGTTTTCCTATAGCACGCCATTCCTGAGTTGCTGCAGGGAGTACCACCCACAACGCACCAGAACGTGTGGTTCATACACGATGGTGCATCAGCACATTTTTCAATTGCGGTGCGTAACCACCTCCATGCTTACATATACTAGGAAGTGAGTGAACCTTTTGGTTAGCCTCCCTGCTCCCCGGACCGCAATCCCCTTGTGTTTCTTCTGGGGCCACCTGAAATCCCTTGAAAAGATGTCGGGGGCTACAGAGGACGATCTGACTGCACGAATCGTTGTCGCTTCAGCTGACATCGCCTACACACTGGATTTGTTCGAACGTATCCAACAATTCTTCGCCCATTGATGTTGACCTACTCGGCTGCGACTTCGAACAGTTACTGCAACAATCACTTGTCGTTGCATTTTTGACGTCGAGCTGTGATGCATTGTTCGTGTTGTAAACATGCTTAGCGTCTGATAAATGTATTTCTTACTTCTTATCGACTCTTTTCATTCCACTCGAAATCACACCCTTCATAATTGTTTTCGTAAATTACTCCGTCTAAACGTGGTTCGCGACTCGACGGTCTGTGGTGATTTGTCTTCTCCCATGCTGCCTACTATCTCCTCTCTAAATTTGTCGGTTGAATTCGAAAACACCCTGTATATTTTTGGGAAAAAAATGGCTAACTAAAATTTTCACTCTATTCTTTTCTAAGTATAAGGTATGGCTTTCTTCATAACAATACTGACACACTGTTACAGAAGAAGTAAGTATTCAGTAAACACCAGCGATCGACAGCTATTTAGACTGAAGTCTTCTCTTTCGAATGCAGTACTTCTTGTTTGTATAAACAAATGCATGTAGTGTAGTTTTCGTTCACATTAGAGTTCTTTTTTATTTCGCCGGAAAATTGATGTGTAACAATAGCTCAACGAATTGTGAAATTCCACATGAAACTTTAAAAAACAACTACTGAAACTTAGAATTCTTTTTTAATAAGTATATGGTAATGAAGGTTTATCGCGTGCAGTGTGTTCGAGCGATTTAAGCGTTTTCAAAATGGCCGAGAAGACGTAAAAGATGATTCACGCCCGGATCGCCCTTCCGCGTCAAAAACGGATGACAATATTGAAAAAAATCGATAATCTGGTTCGATCTGATTATCAGTTAAGTACTCGTGCGATTGCTGAGACTAGGAATTGACAAAGATTATGTATGGCAGATTTTTTTTATGTAACAATTCTGGCATGCAAAAAGTGTGTGCCGAAATTGTGCCTAAAATTCTCACATTTGAGCAACAAGAAATTTGCAAAAGCGTTATGTCATTGAAAATTACCCAAAATTTTTGAAAAAAATAAGGACGTGTAATGTGAATCACAGTTTTTTTACCTATGATCTTGAAGCGAAGCGCCAATCCATGCACTGGAAGAGCCTATTCACCGACAGCCAAAAAAGCTGGAATGAGCAACGATTATGGATGAGCAACGATTTACGATATTCATGGGATTGTGTACCTTCAACTGGGTTCCTGAAGGTTAAACTATTAATCATCATTATTACCTTTACGTTCTTGCTGAACTCTGTGAAAGAATAAGGAAGAAACGGTCCGAATTGGTGAAGGACAAGGCATGGGTTCTCCACCGAGACAATGCGTGGGCTCATTCCGCATTGTCTCTCAAGAGGTTTCTTCCCAAGTACAACATCCTAGTGTTAGACCATCCTTTTGTTTTTGCCGGATCTTGCAGCATGTGGCTGCATTAAAAGGAGCATGATTTGAGTCCGTTAAAGCTGGGACAGAGAAAGCGACACTCGTCTTAAAGGAGCTCACACAAATGACTTCCAGCACTATTTCGAACAATGGAAGATTCACATTGAGCGCTGTAGGGATAGAGACAGGGTTCATATTGAAGGTGATAAATGTGTATGAAGTCAAAATAAAATGTTTATAGCATCAATCAATAGACACACCTCGTATAATTAAATTTAATTTTACACATATATTTTCTCTTTAAAAAATGACTGACGAGATATAGGTGCGAGAATTAATATGTTAGAATGAGATTGGACATGCTAACTAATATGTCTTTTCGCTTTGTTGTCACATTGTGATAGAATATGTGAATGATTAACATGGTGGACAGTGACTGACGTTGAATCTATTGAATTGCAGGAGGACATCCTGATTGTGTATAAAATAGTAGGCATTTCATGCTATGGCATAACTTCACGCGAATGCGGCTTCTTCGAATCTCGTAGACTGTACGAAGCCCTAATAAATAGCAAGAGCAGTAATCACCGTTTTAGAGAAAACATACAGGTGAACTAAAGAAAGAATATCAAATAGCAGGATGTGTGGCTTGATGTTTGGATCGTAGCGATGCTGCTATTTGACGATTTATTCAAGAATGGATAAACAATGATCGTACAGTGCGCCAAGAAAGTAGCAGTTGACAAAGTGATCGGCACTTAGGCCTTTGATATTTCCGTATCAACAATTCGATGTGCAACCAGGACGTGAGTCACTGCAATGACTATCGATTGGTGAATGGGGACTGAGGTCACTGAGACCATTGCATTGACTGCCCTCACTATTCCGCACCGTTGGGCACGTTTGCTGTGGCCCCAGTACAGCAGCAAACATGCCTAACGGTAGGAAATGGTGCTGGGCGCATTCAACCTGAAATTTCACTGTCTGGATAGAGTTGTTTTTAGCGATGAGTCAATGGCGATGGAATTCAAGACAGCTGTGGGATAATCACCTGACCACAAAACCCGACTACTCGGAGTTATGGTATGAGGTGCCATTTTATTCGATTGCTGGATTCCCTTTTATGTCATCTTCGTAGCATGGTGGTATATTCAATGAGATTTTACACACCTTAGTGTTGCCGTTTCTTTCACGGGCCCCTCAAGTTTGCACTTTAACTGGATAATGCAAGTACATACTTGGCAAGCCTTTTCTCTGCAGAAAGGCTTGCCGATGCCGATTTTATTGGCCGACACAATTGCCAGATACTAATCCAATAGTGCACGTTTTGTGTCTGGTGTCTCTTATTGTCCGTAAATCATGCAATCTTCCTTGCTGATTGGAATGGGTATGGCAAGTAATCATGCAGGATGTCACCCGCCAATTCTACGATTTAATGCCCAGCCGTCTCAGGCTAGTTTGTATCAAGGCTAATGGTGGGGTAAAATTTTATTGATTTCTCTTGTAGCTGTATTTCTTGAATAAAATCTTAAATTTCTATGACACTGTTAGCATTCGTTTTCAACACATACAATGTTAGCCAAAATTGTGGACACTTTTGAAAATGTTTGTTTCTCTTAAATTTGTATGCTTATAGAAAATATTACGTTTCACTCCATGAAAATTATATGTATCATTTTAAAGAGAATTTAGTACTGAATTCAATAAAAAAAACAAAATTCAAATATTTGCAATACAAAAAAGTTAAACTGAAATAATTATCGATACACATTAGATACTGATGATTGCAGTGAGTTATCAGCAACGTAGGGTAGTCTTTATTTTTTATTACACGTCACAACTATGTGTTTCATTTAGCTGACGATAGTTTTAAGATCTTCCTTCGTTATTACATGATACCACAAGAAATAAATATAGCCTTATTATGTGTGAGGGCTTTCTTCGGGCAAGAGCTTTCAAACGGTGCCACAAGTTTTCGATAAGATAGAGATCAGGACTGTTTCGTGACCAGGGCAACAATAATATTTTATCAAGAAATAATAACATCAAATAAAAAAGTAGATTGAACACCTAGAAAGAAATGTAAAATTATTGCGTTACAAGCAGGGGCTACCACTGTATCAATGATACGGGGCTCCCCAAGCAACAGGGGCCCCAACATGTTACATTTTGGCACTATAAAATAAGTTTTATTAATACGATCATTTTTATTTATTTTTCAAAAGGCCTCCTAGGAATTTTGGTACAGGGCCCACTCAGGGCTAGCTATGCCAGTGGTTACAAGAAGGTGGTCTTCCCTATCCTGAAATTGCAAGTCAGATGGATGGCTCAGTGACTACATCTGGAGCTTGAGTTTTGCTTACGATATCAGGAGACAAATTCAATAAAAAATACAACAGGAAAGGGCCAAAAAAGGTGCACCACATCTGTTGATGACATAAGAATAAAAAGGTCACCAAGATAGAAGAATGCCATCAGAAGTGATCTGAACGATGCTGGTGTTTCTGTCAGTTTAAGAAGAATCAACAGCAGAAGGTTAATAGATGTTAGACTATGTGGTAGAATTCCACGAAAAAAGCCATATCTAAATTTACAGTAGCGCAAAAAAAGACTACAATAGGCAGAGGAACACATAAACTGGTCAGATGATCAATAGTCACAAGTTATATGGAGCCTTGAAACTAAGATATTACTACTACACTATTCTAGAACTCAAACTTCTACCTTCCATTAGGGATTTATTTCCCAACAATGCTTCATTTATTTTTCAGCAGGATTCTTCTCCCTACTGCACAGCAAAATTATCGTAAGAGTTTCGGACAAAGAGCATTGGATTGTTATCCTAGCCAGGTAACAGTCCTGACCTCAATCCTATCGAAAACTTGTGGCACCGTTTGAAAACTCTTACCCAAAGGAGGCCCATCAAATAAGCCTTAATTGAGGCTATAATTGTCTCCTTGTATCTATTGTAATTGTCTCCTTGAAGAAACTGTCGTCATCTCAATGAAACATCGTTGTGAAGGTGTAATAAAAATAAAAAGGCTACCCTACTAGGTACTGATAACTCAATGCAATCATCAGTGTCTTATGTGTATCGATAACACAGGGGTACAAGATTAAAGTTTTGGAAAAATACAAAAGATATTTTTAGTGATTTTTTGTATTATCTAGTGTGCTGATTTCGAAAATGACTTCCATTTGTTCCCATCACATTAGGATTTTTTGTAAAATCGATATCAATATTTTTGCTACAACCCTTAAGTAAATATTTGTTCTTAGTGAGGTAAATTAATTTCTCAGCAATTAGATGAAAACCATTGTTTCTAGACCTCACAGGCTGTCTTTGATCTCTAACTTATTGCAATTCTATTACAGTCAGGATCCTTGCAATTTCCAAGAAACTTTCCGACGACATCTTTGAAAAACACTCATGCTTCTTTTTCCTTTGCTGTCATGTAAGTCTCAAATTCGTTATCCTTCATAAGCTTGCGAATATCTGGATCAACAAAGATTCCCTGTCAACTTGACTTTGAATATACTTGGAAACCTTTTGCAATTCAGTTGGAGGTAAAGGCACTGGAATATTAGTTCCATGAGGAATGAGAGAGAGAGAGGCGTATGGTTGATGGAATATTATCAGGATAAGATATCAGCTGTTGATTTTTGCGGTAATATCTATGGATAAGACAGGAACAAAAGTTACAATAATCAGAGTGGTTTTTTCGCTTCTTCTATGTCATAGAAACTCCAAATTGTACAGCAGTCTTCTTTCCTTTGAGCCAGAAGCGTAGATCGTTGAGGCACTTAACACAGATTTTATGATGAGCCCATGATTTGTCTTGGTCTCCAAGTTTCATTCCAAAATATGCAAGATACTGTTTTACACAGTATACAATGCTTCTCATGCGATTTTTAATAAAACTAAATTCACTGTATATGTAACAAAAGTCATCTGGCAAATTTTCGCAACGTCTCGAACTCAAAGCCATGTTTCACGAAACGCACAGAAAAAAACACAACTATTAAGAGTGTTTCTGAAATAGAGCTCCCACATACTTACGCAGCGCATGTACTACAATAAGTTACTCATGAAAGAAAAATTGAAACCAAGTTCAAAATTTCAGCGTCTTGCGTTCACAATCAATCCAGACGAGAGAGTGGCAGTTTCTGCGTTATCAAGCCAAGATATAAGGATCTAAGTTAATGATTCGTGCTACACTATCGGTAGAGAAATATTGTGACAGGTTGAGAAAGAAGCAAAATAAAGATGTCACAGAGTGGTATTCTGTGCGTTTTACCAAGGTTAAATAAAGGTCAGCCACGGAGGGAAAAATTCAATACTGTAAAAAAAATTTTTGGTAAATGTGCGTAAAAATCCAAGTAAAACTAAATTTTTCAAAAACCGTGTCATGATGGAAAATTTTCATTATTATTTCTGAAATCAGCAACAAAATATACATTAAGTTCAGCTATCACTGCGCTTGTATTTTTTTCATTGTAACCCTGTGTAATTATTTAGGCTTAAATTTCTTTGTATTGCAAATATTTGAATTTTGTTTTTTTGTATTGAATTCAGTATTAAATTCTCTTTAAAGTGATATATACAACTTTGTATTTTATGTGACAAAACAGTTTCTTTTGGCATACAAATTTAATGAACATAAAGATTTTTTCACACACAAAACTGTCTACAATTTTGGCCATCACTGTATACCTGTACATCACATCTACCTATATTCATGTAACTCTTTTTTTGGTGCTTCGCTTCTAATGTTGTAGAGTGGGGTACTAAGTATAATACATTATATTTGTTTATACAACATATTTAAAGTACGAGTAGAAGGTTTTCAAGAGATCAATGACATTAGTTTGGCAATGGCTTTCTTTCGAATAAGATTTCTAAGTAACACAGAATCGACTGTTTTATTTTACCTTTGTGTCTGTCGGCTGAGTGGTGTGGTTGGTTTGTCGCGCTGGCCTTCTGTACCCAGGGTTGCGGTTTCGACCCCAGCCCAAGTCGGTGGATTTTCATGATGCAGAAGATCGACATCGGCCATGTCATAAGATTATACGGCATGTAAAAGATCCCTAGGGGTGCTTTAGGCAAAATTTAATCCTAGTACAAGGTTCGCATCGTCAGAGCTCAGGTTCCTCCCTCTAAGGAGGAAACTGGACGTCAAAATTACATGCGGCGATCGGTATCTGCCAATGTGGCACCGCACTAAAAAGAGATACCAGATTTTCGGTGAATGTACTAGGTAGATTGATGAACCCTGTAAAAACTGTTCATAATCTGCCATTAGAAAAAAAAATTGTACCTTTGTTGTCATCACGCCCTATTCGTTAGATTTCGTTAAAATCCGAATTCCATTTTCCGTAGAATCAAACTGTCATAAGGTTTTGTATGGTACCGATTTAGAATTATTTTCAACTTCATTTTGTTGCTGCATTTCAATTAGGTCATTTAGTGCAAGCCAACTGAGGGAAAGTATCTCAATTAAAAAGTAAATTTCAACTGACAGTTTCCAATCGGAAGAGGATATAGCGAGAAATTACGTATCCGAACTTACGTAAGCCAAGATATTGTACTGAAACACGATCAAGTGATGAGAAAGACGCTTAAACAGGCATCTCATTCAGCATCCACGTCAGATGAGAGGTCTAAAATCGATATACTGAGCTGCAGCTACCATTATATTTCATGCAATTATTGTTGGTGAAATCAGGATTAGGATGTCGCGTTTTCTAATTTAATGCAGAATGGTAATGCTATGGTGGGGTGATAAACAATATGGTGCATTAGTTTTCGGTTTCCCGTGTCGAGCTTCTTGTTTAATCATTGTTTAAAAACTTGCGCCCTATCGTGAATCACACGTTGGATTATTTTAGAGTGACACATTAATCTCAAATCAGGTTTCAATCTCTTGGTTGATATGGTACGTAGCTAAAAAAAGGTTACTTACCTTGATTTTTTTTTCTTGGACCACTTTTGATTCGGATTAAAATTTGCTTTTGACATGAAATTCTTTCAGTAAGATTCTGTGTGGATTCAGCACTGGTTGCTCAGATTTACAAAATTTTGGTAAAATCCTAAGAGAGCCCACACCCTTGGCGACAAAACGAAAAAAGCGCCAAGCCAGAACGAGATGGCGCCAAGTGAGTACAGAGAGATAGGTGGATGCGTAATAAAAATATATGTAAACAATACAGAAATTAAGC
>BMAV01026306.1:0-12312 GCA_019973955.1 Trichonephila inaurata madagascariensis | reverse complement strand
ATTCATAGTGACTCTAATTTCATCGTATATGCCATTCGAATTTGTCTGAATAGAGTCAATTGAATATCTCATGACACTTTTTTACTTTAATATTTAGTTTCATATTATTTGCTTGATTCCTTAAATCTGTTACTCTTTTGTACAGTAGAGTTTTCTTGGGATTTTTTTATTTTTTTTAAAAAAAAAAAAAAAAAAAACTTTTGAATTTTCTCAAAAATTTGGATTTGTTATGTGAAAACCGGTGCAGAATTGTTAAAAGACAAATAAGTATTTAATTAGCTTGTTCTCTGTAATCTTGATGGGGTGGCGTACAGATGTTTCTACAATTCAGGTCTCTGACGTGAAGGCTAAGTTCATGGATTCAAAGCGACATGGTACAGTGTTGGTTAAGATCTAAGTGGTTTACTGGTCCGTAAGTTAGTCTGGGGTTTCTCCATGTGTTTCTTTGAAGACGGATTATGTCACGCCTTCAAAAGACACGTAGTACAGAAACGTTTCTGTTCGACGTAGCAGAGATTACGATTCAGCCATGGGTCCCCTGTCACCCCGCGTGGGGTGGACTTTGGAATCGGAGATTGGCGTGGGAATTTTGCAGGTTCAACCAAAGTAAGGTCAAAGGTTGGCCTATCCCACATCTTATATGTCCACATTATACTTGGGTACTTTCCCACGAGAAACTAAGTGACCTTTGTGAAGTCATCAGTTGCTTAACAGGAAGTCGATCCTTCAGTGGCGATATAGATGCAAATGTTTGAATTTACGAAAAGTTTACAAAGGCTCGTATTAAACAGAAATACGAATTTTGAAAAAAAATTGGATGTGTGAGTTTTGTTCCTACATTGAATTCAATACTCTCATTTTGGATATCTGATATATTTCCTCAGATTAACGTTGATGTTTGTTGTTGTTTTTTATCAACGCGAATATAAACTTGAGATAAATATCGTCAAATTTCTTAGAAATAACATTATTTTTTCCATTCGAATCAAGAAGGGCACAAATCGTATGAGGTACAATAAAACCTGTTTTTGTGCGGTACATAGGGACCGCATAAAAGAAATCGCACAAAAAAAAATATGCGTAAATTTCATAAATGCTTACATATAACTAACAACTTTGTCGACATACTACTGAATTTTTTTTTATGCGGAGGAGAGGGAGCGCATAAAAAAACTCTCATTTAAAAAATCTGTTATTTATTTACGAAATTTATGAGAAAGTACAAGCAAAATAAATAATTAAATTACACATGAAAGCATTTTAAAAACATTTAATTTATCATTGTATACATGAATACATTGTATACATATTTTCAAAATGCACATACATAATTCTCACTACTCCTCGTCGTAATCCAAATCCTGCATTTTCCTATGATGAATTAGTTCAAAATCGCTTTCGTAACTTGCGGATACAGTTTCAATTGATTTATTTTTGGCACCATAAAGTAAGTGATAAGTTTTTGCGACAACGGTCGGTTGATCAGTTGTTTCTGAACGTCACGATAACCAGATACGCATGATCGAAGCTCTTTTTGGAATTTCAAACTCCTTTCGGAATGGGTATCTGTTTTAAGAAAATGCTTTTCCGATTTGTTGGAATACTAGATTCCTGCATGTATTTTATCCTTTCTCAAAGAATCCGGTTCTTTTTGTCCGTCTTCATAATTTATCCAATTATTGATACTATCACTGTCATTGAAAATTTAGTCTTCAATCAAATGTGTGCTGCCTTGCGTTGAGAGAGAGAGAGAGAGCAATTGAAAATCCATTGTCGAGAGACTGTCTATAACCAATGAACAAAGTGTCTTGAAGTTTATATATGTACACTGATAGAAAACATTACAGTTGCACCAAAGCCGTTGAAATTCATGTACGGCATAAAAAAGATCGCATAAAAAAGGACTGCACAAAAACAGGTTCTACTGTATTTAAACACACGCATCAACATCATGTTATGATTTCTTTGGTCTGATTTGAAGTTCTTGAAATGTCCGTTTCCTTTCATTCTCTCTCTCTCTATCTCGTGCTAAGTTTCTATTTGGAATTAATATGATTCATAGACTCGTTATGTCTTTTGGAGCTTTTATGCTCCATAAAATCTCTTCCTGTGTACATTGTATCATTGATCCGAATTTGTTTACTTCGCTTTCGCAATGCACTTTATAGAAGTGCTTTTTTAATTTTCTCCCTGAGCAATTTTTTTTCCTTTCTAAATCAAGTATAATTCCGGAAGCAGATTTGGTAATCTTCTTATAAATGAGCTCTTTGAAATTATTTCAGAAAAATACTACTATTTTTAGTTCATTCATGAGACGCCATTTTACAAACTGCAATCAGTTCCTTATTCGCGATCTCGATGAACGGAGTAACAATCGAGAAAAACTGTGTGGTCTCGTTTTTTTGTTCAATATAGTACTGAACAGATGATGGCAACTAAAACTTGAATATTTTTTTTAAATAATGGGCTTTATTTATGACGGTCACATGATAAAAGCAATCGCGTGTTCACGACTTAATTCAAAACTGACATTAAACTAATTTGTGTACTTGTTGTTCTATTTGTAAAATTTAGATCAAATTTCCTAATTGGGTAGAAATGCTCAAATATAATGAAAAAAATCATCAAAAAGATTTTAAAATAAAAAAATATCTTATTATATTCGTGTACTTTTAAATTAAGTATATTTTGTATACTTATGTACATTATTATTGTTGATAAGTATGTGCTTTTTAAAAGAAAGTTTCTACAAATAGCAAAAGTTGGCAACAACGAATCGCATGAGCTGATTAGCTGGAAACACGTGATTGCATTTATCGTATGATTATGAAGTCAGATAAATTTTTGAACTTATTAGCAAAAAACACGCGTTTGTCATTATCATATGACTATGACTTCACAGGAATTTAGCCTATTGCATTGACACGCGTGAGCATGTGTGATCCAATAAAAGAACGAGATAATCACTATTTCCGTACGTTAGGTTAGTTTTTTTTTTCATATTAATATCCATATAATTTTATCTGTTTCTATTTCTATCATTTACAGTCCAAAATTCTATAAATCTAAATTTAAAGCAGAAATGTTAAATATTGTGTGAAATATGAATAAAAAAAGCTACTTCAGCAGATTGTCGATGTCTGAACAAAATTAATTTGAAACAAAGAAATACGTTGGAAGCGATGAAGCATCCTATTGAATTGCTGTTATTTTGATTAATTCATTTTGAAGGATTTTATATTCTGTTCACTCGATTTAACTTCTTTCAGCGACCTCTTGTTCCTTCCTTAAGTTGTTCTGGCATATAAGCCGAGAAATGATTGATTGGTTGTTTATTAACGTTACACTTAGACTCTAATTCATAATTCATTAACCTCGTAATTTCAAACCGTGTCAAATGACAAGATTGTCATATGAGTTGGCACCCAGTTCTCTAAATTTCCACAAAACAACAACGTGAAAACTTTGAACCCTGGCAGATTTGACGTGCATCAGCCCTCGTTCAATGGCACCAGGACTGGACAATACCGGCTACTTTCATCACAGTGAATATAGACTGAGAAAGTTAATAAACAACTTTTCAAAGTCTTTTCATATCGTCTTTCATATATAAGGCGTGTTCAAATGAAAGTTATTCGAAGCGTCGCATGCGAACAGTTTTCATTTTATTTTAGTGAAACAAACTCGACAGTGAAGGTGTATGTATTATACACGCGCATGCGCAAGCAGATTAGAGATAACTGCATTCGTAAGGACGTGGCATTCATTTAAATTAGCTGGTGTGGATGCAACTGTGAGTGTGAGCCATTGGATATTCATCGCAGAATGCATGGTCATTGGACATTTTTTGTAGGGCTGCGGTAGCCCAGTGGTCAAGGTATCGGATCATGTCATAAGTTCGAGCCCTGTACCACTAAAAACCCGCCGTGTAGGGCAGAGATGCACGTTAAATCTGTCGAGAGCTCAAACGTCCTCCCTTTGGTATGGCGTGGTAGTTAGGAGAGGGGGTGCCATCTGAGGTGTCGTCCACTTCACTTGACCATAGTTCAAAATTACGTGGTCTGTCCCTCGTGTAGCTGAACAGTGTGACGTTAATATTCACTCACTCACTGGACATTTTTTGAAATTTATTTTTCGACATGCAGGGACCCCTATTACTTGAGATTAAGTAGCTGGACGTCTCCATTAAAGTCCAACGGTACACCCAAGCACTTGAGGTATCCGACTACGTTCGGAACCGTGATTTTGCAAAAGTGTGTAAATGGAAAATATTTATGATATTTTGTGTCACTTAGATTAGAAAATGTATATAAAATTGTTTTAAGAATAGTATTACAATAAAAAATTATTTAAGTACACTATTTTGACAAAAAATGAACAGAGAATGACCCATTTTCAAAATATTCTCCTTTTGTGAAAAATGCTTCTATTATAATAATATTTTGCCTGTCTATAGCTCAGACCTCTGTACAGAAGCTCAACTAGAATTTTTAAAATATATAACTTAGAAGTGGGTTTATCCATATTTTACGACAACAGAGGGGAAAAATTTTAAGGAAAAACCGCCGATAATTATATTTCTATGGGTTGTAACACTGAAAATAACGTGAATTTTTCAAAACTCATAGTTGAGCCTCTGTAGAGAGGTGTGAGCTATATACAGGCAAAATATTATTATAATAGAATCATTTTTCACAAAAAGGAGAACATTTTGAAAAAAGGTTATTCTAACTTTTTGCCGAAATATTGTATTTAAATAATTTTTTTTGTCAAAATGTCCTTAAAATAATTTTATGCATGTATTCTAATCTAAGTGACACAAAATATCATGAAAATTTTCCATTTATGTGCTTTTTTAAAATTACGGTTCCGAACGTAGTCGGATACCTTAATACACTGCATAAAGCTATCAAAAACAAACGTCCTGGTATGCTATCGTCAGGTGTCATCATTCTGCGCGACAATGCAAGGCCGCATGTCACCAAGGCGTGTGTCGAGACATTGGAAAGTAAAAAGTGAAAAGTCTTGGAACATCCAGCTTACAGTCCAGATTTGTCACCTTGCTACTGTCACATATTTGTACCACTGCAGAAAAGCCTAATGGGTCAACGATTTCACTCCGACGATGATGTAAAGGTAGCATTTTTCAACTTGTTCTATGATCAACCGACATCGTTCTTCGCGGATGGAACTCTCAACATTCTTAAGCAATGGGGCACCTACCTAAAAGCCATGGGTGATTTCTTTTAACATACTTTGTATCCATTACACTCATTAAATATTGTTGCTTCTATCTCTATATCAGTCTCATTTCTGTCCCTTCTCATCTCATGGATATACAACTCCAATCACTTTCATTTGAATACCCATCATATATTAAATAAGTAGAGAAAGACGTCTATTCATTACAAAGGGGATATTAGTCTTTGTTGTTCTTTTTTTCGCACAAAACCTGTCACTGTAACTGTAAAAGTTTATAACTTCACGAGTTCTTGGTTGCACCTTGCATTTCTTTCCAGTCCTTGTAAAGACTCGTCTCTACCGGTTATTTTTAATTCTTCAGCGCAGTATTTATACCATGAAATTTTTACTTTCTAATTACCGTAAAATACGGCGTATAACGCGCCCTTTTAACACAAAAAAATAAGGTCGAAATTTACGGGTGCGCGTTATACTCCGGGTATAAAAATGAGATCTTTAAAAATGAAAAAAAAAAAGATGAGTATAGGAAAAAAAAAATTAGCTTCTATATAGATGGAAATGCTGTTTATTTAAAAGAAATGAGACATTCTTGATGAACTTCGAAGATTGTAGCTCTAGAAGTATACTATTTTTTCTAAAGAACTTGGAATAATACCTCGAACAAATGACTTAAGGTATCCGACTAGGTTGAAAAAGTGCTTTTTAGGTGTTTGATGATGTTTGGGTCATTAGGGAAAAAAGAATTTAATTATTGAGGAAGAAGGACTAATACATAATATTGGAGAGTTTTTTAAGTTCTTTTTTATAGCATCTACTTTATCTAACTAATAAAAATATTTTTTTTTAAATTCGTTTTTTGAAGAATGAACTTTTTATGATAATTTGCGCACGAAAAATGGGATATCTTCTAAATAATCCAATCAAATGCAATGAAATTTATAACATATATGCTATGGGCCCTTCAGAGTGTAACAAACCGCAAGTTTTAAGACAGCTACATTTAAGCACATTTTACAGCCATTTTTAGCTTAGAACATGCAGTAATTTTGACGAAAAATCATGACCATCAAATTTAAATGCTAATAAAATATTTATTTCTTAAAATATTTTTTTATCCTGCGGTTTATGACACTTCAGAGGTATCAAGAAGTACATCAATGACGTTAAAATTGCATAATGTGCAATTTGTTTTTATTTATCACATTTTTCTTAAATTAAAAAATTATGCTAAATTTTCCTTAAAATAATTTTTTTTAAAAAAAAAAGGTCGATACATGTTAGTTATTTAATAGTTATGACTTTTTAAGCCTATTTATGTTCTTCAAAACAATAAAATTATTCAGAAAATCAATTTTTGAAAAATTTATCTCCGAACCTTGTCGGATACATTACAAACATAAGAACATAGCGTATGTACATTTCAGGTTTCTTCGTAAAAAAAGGGGGTGCACGTTATACGGCGAATATATCTAAAAATTAAAAATTGTTGCTCTAAAGTAGGGGTGGGCAGACTTTTCCACGGTACGCGCGCGGGCTACTTATAATTTTTTCAAGGTCATACGGTCCACTCAGTGATAGTGGCGTACACAATAGCGGAGGATTGGTCCACAGGTCTGGACCCTCCCTCATAGACCTTGGATTTTTTTTTTTCTGATTCATAATATCCCCATCTATATAGTTTGTAAAATGTAATTAAGTATTTGTTAATAGTAATTTTTTATTAATGTTAATTATTTATTCAATAATTCATTTTTGGTGTTTTTTTGTTCCCGACAATCGAAAAAGTATGTTTCGCTGCGCATTGGGGTATGATACGAGGATGGTAGACCTTTGTCCTTCGCCCCCACCCCTTGAAAAATTCTTGTGTGTGCCACTGCCCAATGTTGTGGTGAGGTCAGAAAACGTTTATTATTATGACCATAATAAATACGGAATATGTAGTATACTACAGAACAAAAAAAAAAAAAAAAAAACACCATTTAAAACCGCTTTTAAAGTAAAAAAAAATATACAAACTTAATAATAGTCACAAATATAATTACATCAAATAATGCATTTATTATGAAACAGTTCAAAATACATTGAAAAATAAAACATTTATATCTAAAATTAGTTTTTGTAGCTATAGTCAGTAGAAGACATATATTCTGCGTACTGTCAGCCAATCTTGAATTTTCCGTATACAATTACTTACTGCTGAAATCTTCAGATGGTCACCCCAAAATGTCATGGCGGTCCACCTGTCAATCACGATCGACGTAATGCCCACCCCGGCTTTAAAGTAAAGGTGAGCGTTATACACTGTATTTTACGATTCGTGTCAATTTGAATAGAAAATGTGAATCCGAAAGAGACAATAGTACAATAAATGCAACTTTGGACGCAAATTTTGGCGAGAGGTTGGTGGTCGGGTCAATACGATACTCCAACCAAAATACTAACGAAGAAATTACAATTTGCCTCCTGTTTATGAAAATATTTGTATGTCAATTTGAATGATAGCTTTGTAAATTCTCAGATTTTTAAGAAATTTTTGAATTATTAGAGTTAAAATGAAATCTTACAGAAACTTTTATTGTTTATTTGTTTGTTTGCTCTTTCAGTTGCATTTTTAGTGCATGTAAATTGATTAACTAGGCTAGGTCTGAGGAATAAGATAGAATTTTCATAAGATTAAAATTAAGTTCTCAAATTTTTAAAATAGCCAATAGAAAGGAATCTCAAGTTCATCTTTTTAAAATCACCTTAAGTCTAGATTTACTTATATTAAATCACTCATACTCAATCACAGTTAAATGAAAAGTGAAAAGAAATATTTAGTTTTTAATCCGGCTTATGTTGCAGGTATCTGTCTTCATGGTATCTGAAGCAAAGTAATCACACACACGCAAGCACACATTTCTGAAATACTACTCTCAAAAATAATATTTAACCCTTTATAGGCCTTTTATTTGTAGTAATGTTATGTTAAAGTATTTTTGGGATTGAGATTTATATATATATATAGTTATAAAAAGAAATTCATTTAGCTTATTACCTAAAATTAATTTGACAAGTAGTATTCAAAAATATAAGAATTTATACACATAATACTTTCCTTGAAATTTCAGAAAACAGAGATCAACACAGTGGGTGAGTGAGTGAATACTAATGTTACATTATTATTCTACACGAGGGCTTTTGGCGATGGACTTCGTAGTTTTCAACACAGTGGGATATTATAAGCTGTACAAAAACGTATCTTGTTCCCTTCGCACTATAGAATTTTTGAAGTGCATAACTCGGAAGTCGGTTTATACATGTTTTACGAAAACAGAAGGGAGAAATTTTAAGAAAATACGCCGATAATTATTTCAAATGTTATAACTCTGAAAATAATTTGAATTTTGCAAATATCATAGTTGAGCCTCTGTACAGAGGTCTGAGCTATATACAGGAAAAATATTAATACAATACAAGCATTTTTTACAAAAGGAGAACATTTGGAAAAAAGGTTATTCTAAGTTAATTTTTTGCCAAAATATTGTATTTAAATAAATTTTTTGTCAAAATATCCTTAAAACAATTTTATACATGTATTCTAATCTAAGTGACACTAAATATCATGAAAATTATCCATTTATATGCTTTTTTAAAATCATGGTTCCGAACGTATTTGGATACCTTAAAGTTTTTGTATTGTTTAATGGAGATCTGTGTGTGTCGCCTCACAAAAGTGCAGGATTTTTTGTGCTCACGTTTATAACCGCGTAGATTAAACCATACTTCATCCGATAAATACTTATGTTTTGTGGAAAATGTTGATGTAGTTACGAATAAATCTCCTTAAGCATCATCTGTAATAAAAACAACTTTTCATTGTTAGGTTGCATGATTTCCTGTAATACTTCTATCTATAGGCACGAAAATGCAAGCCTTATGTGTCGATCCACGAGATGTACTATTTGTTGCGAAAAACCTTTTCATGCCTTTATGAGGAAGTTGCAATATCCTTCATTGAGTTTCTTGCACAAAATATGACGTAACAACTTCTGGTCTTCCAATATTGGTTTTCTTTTCCACCGAACCTGTCTCATGAAATCACCAAAGAGTTGATAAAGCATACTTTTACTCGGTATTGCATCATCTGGATATTTATGTAGCTAAAATTCGTTATACATCCTTCATTTGATTTACATTCAAAATAAGCCTCCATCAGCGCAATTGTGTGATTGTGTAATAAAAACTCATTTTGTAAAGAATGAGTGACGTGGGCTCTTTATTATCGCAGACCTTGAGCGTAAATAAAAACTAAACGGTAAAATTTTTTTAAAGAAATGATAAAATTATGCACAGACTTAAAAGAAAAAAACGTAATGATTTTGTTAAGTTAAGAGTTCGAGAACTTTAAGACCTTTTTTGTAGTTTGTAATCTATCGATTCTCTTTTCATGTGGTGTTTAAAAAAAAAGGAAGGAAGGAAATATGAAAATCTTGTGCGAAATAATTTAGAGTGTCTAGCTGCCTACGCTTTTCGAATATATTTGGAACTGGTGCTCGGAATCTAGTGAAATTTGTTTATGTAGGCTATTTAAAACATTCTCTACCAAATTTCACACACACACACACAAGTTTTGAGTTCCGTAATACAAAGATTATTCTTTGAAAGTTAAAATAATCTATAAGTTAATTTATTCGGTTAAATCTCAAATTTAACCGTACATGAATTGTTAACATTGATGCCACTAAAAATAACTGTATTAAAAACATCTGTAATATTTTCAGATGCTTGTGGTTACCTTTATGAGTGTTTATTTACTTCGTACCCTAAAGCAGTGATCCGCAACTCCCGGTCCGTGGATCAAATGGTGCCAGGCCGCCTAAAGAACATTAAACTATTGCCATTTTATTTAAAGTGGTACATTTCTCTCGGATTTGCGCAACTTTCCACGGAAATCACTTTATATTCCACGTTAAATCATTTTTATTCATTTTTGGTGTAACTATATTTTATTCTGAAGGCATATTTAAATGTAACTAAATTAAAATTGGGCAGTGCTCCGCAACCTTTTTATCGCTGAGGACCGGTCAACGTTTGATAATTTTACCGCGGCCCGCTGAGGGTGGGACACGTTGATTGTTTATATTTTAGATTGTTTTCATTTAACGATTTTAATTTAGTTACATTTATAAATATGCTTTCAGAATAAAATATAGTTACACCAAAAATGAATAAAAGTAATTTTACGTGGAATATAAAGTGATTTCCGTGGAAAGTTGTGCATATCCGTGAGAAATACACCACTTTAAATAAAATGGCAATGCCTTAATGTTCTTTAGGCGGCCTGGCACCATTTGATCCACGGACCGGTGCCGGTCCTCGGACCGGTGTTGCGGATCACTGCCTTAAAGCACCATGTGCAATTGGCAGAATGCCCAAGGGAACTGAGCTCACCCGAAAGGGGTTTACAGCTACAAGCCGGTCCCCTGGGAAGTAACCAACCCCGTTTTCAGTCTTTATTGAACAAAATCTTAGTTTACAATTTTTACAGGAATTCACAGCAAATGTACATAATACAAATTAAAGGTAAATGTACGATATACATATGTAAATGTATAATACAAATATACAAAGCTGAAAATAATAATAATAATAATATGCAATATTTTTCAGAAAATTGCAGTCTTTCATATTATTCTAAATCAGGCTCAGCTGTAACATTCTAGAACACGATACTCAACCTGCGGCCCACCGGATCTTTCTGAGTGGCCCGTTGCACTAACAAATTCAATTATTCAAGAACAATGCAATAAAACTTAGTGAGAAATTCTATTAATCTAGCAATCATATATATCAGTTTTGGTATGAATATGGTACTGCTACGATTTGCAATATAACTCCTTTTTTTCCTCCTAATTGTAATGGTTAGTGATAACAAGTCATAGTGAAATAGTGGCCATTTATGTGCAAAATTAATTTTTAATTACTCTTATGTCCTTCAAGCGAAAAATATCTAAAGCAGGGGTACTCAACCTTTTTTCTGCTGGGCCGCATGCATATGTCATATGTCAGCTACTTCACGCGGGCCGCAACATGACGATAAATAGGGGGTGGGGGTGGAGAAATGCTTTAAGACCAAGATGACATTGGAAATTTAAAATGTGGAAAAGTGAACAAAATATTAAAACTCCTGTTATGATTATTTAATTATTATTTTTTATATATTTTTTTATTTGTCACTAACACTAAATTAGAACCATTTAAGAAACACTCCTTCACAATTTCTGCATCAGTAAACGGTTTCATATGATTACCAATAATATAACAAATGTCATAGAATGTCTTTGTTACCTCTGGGCTATTACCACTGACAAAACTCTTGGTTGCTGTTGCAAGATTATTAAAAAAAAGCCTGTTTATTACCTCTTGAAAGAGATCGAGGAAAAATATCATTGAATGATTCCTGTTTATTAGTATTTTTAAATAAAGCACTTTCGTGTCAAATCAAACAATTACTGATCCAAGCAGGATTTAGCAGATGATCCCTTGCTGGTGTTGGATTTTTTGAAAGTGTATGATGTTATGGACCTGGTCTAGCACTGCTGACCAATGGGGGCGTGCAACAGCAACAACATTACTGATCCATGTTTGTTTTTCCCTACAAAATAGTCAACATCCCAGTCGTCTTCAAACGATTTTTTTTCGAATATTTTTCGCTTGCAAGATATAAAATATAGTTACAGATTAGTTTCACCCATAAAATTGTCCCTACTCCACTGTTGTCTGTTATCACTAACCGTAACCGTTCCAAATAGAAAAAGAATATCAGTTCGTACCCGTACGACACGAACAGCAAAAAGCAATATTGATATATTTGATTTCTTGACGAAGAATTTCCTACCAAATTTTTAATACTATGTTCTTAAATTTCTCAGAGGAATTCACCACGGCCGGGCCACTTAAAAGGTTTGGTTCAACCTGCGGTCGCGGGCCGCAGGTTGAGTATCGCTATCTAAAGAGTATATGTTGTTAAAGAATATTCGGATGTTGACTATTTCATATTGAAAAACAAAAATGGATCAACAACTTGTTTGATTTGTCGTGAAAATGTTATATCTAAAAATATAGTTT
>BMAV01026305.1:0-35640 GCA_019973955.1 Trichonephila inaurata madagascariensis | reverse complement strand
TAATATCAGAATTAAGTAGGAAATTTCCATAACATAATATAGAGGATTATTCTTGTCTGACGGTAAGATTTAATTTTAAAATTTCTAAATTTGTTGTATGCTGTTGTTTTAAATGGGATATATTACATAGGCGCGATTGAAAATAAGTTAAAGTTTAACTAGTTTCCTAAATAAAATTCCATTAAAAAATACTGCAGTTTCCTTTTCTTGAATTCATGCAAACTATAAAATAAGTTAAAGACAACGCCAAATCTTAACTGCATGCGATTTCAAGCAAGGGAATTTAAACGTTCAACTTTAAAATTCTACTATGCATAAATAGCTTCATCAAAATCTACTTTTTAAGAACAAAAATACTACTTTCATAATCCGAAATTTATGAGAAAGTCAGAAACGTTTCGGTCATTTGTCTAATGATTTCGAATGAATAAGTAGAAAAAAATGTTGAACTCAAAATTATTTGTTGGTAACAATGTTTTAAATAAATAAGCATTATGAACTGCTGTAATCAAAACTGTTCTTAAGTACAAAATGAAGGATTAAAACAAACTTTGGATGAAGACTTTGTGATCAAAATTTCCGAAAAATCCCTTTTTTTAAGGGCTCACAAGACCCTTAATCTATGCACTCGAAAAAAACATCCTTCTTCAAACCAATGTAACTTAGCAATAAAACAAAGCAATAATTTGAAACTTTTACCACATAATAATCATTTGAATTTACAATCTTTCTCAAATTGTCAGAGAATTTGAGAAAAATTAAAAAATTTATAAAGAAATAAAAATTGGACAAATTTTCAAAACTATGAAAATTAGTATTTTACATCGCGCAGGATTCTGAATAACAAAATTTACAAAATTAATTTACTTGGTATAAAAATTACCACTTTTGAAGTTATACTAACTTTTAAGAAATTTATATATATAGAAGAAAAAAAAATCTTTAAATACAATTATAACGAAAATTTTAAAATTTTATGAAAAAATTAATTAAAATTCAAATAAAAAAAATCTATTAATTTGTTTTTTTTTTTTTTGAAAATTGATGTATAAGTTATGAAGAGCCTTATTCTGAAGACGTGTATAAAATTTCAAATTGATATCATAAATAGCTTCTGAGAAATCCTGCGCGGAAGATAAAATTTTTATTCTGCGAAAAATGAAGTTAAAGATAAGAAAGAGATAGGGTTTTCGTTTAAATTTCACTACTTATTTTTCAAAGACTGAGGAAGTTTTCACAGTATCAACACAATTTTGGTACCACAAAATACTCAAAAATATTGAGACTTTAACTCATATTTTTTTTTTTAAAAATTTAAAAATTTGCAATCTAAGAGTCATGTGAGAGGTCTTAACGTACGGATAAAGTTTAGAAACCTTGATTTCACTTTAGGTTGACAATAAATAATAACATTAAAAAAAATAAAAAGTTTAAATTGTTCTTTCTACAGGAAGTAGAAGAAAAAGCGTTTATAAAAAAAAGTATACATATGTTTTACCGCATTTTTTGAATATTAGATCAATAATTCTGAAAGGTAAGTTTTTCACTCGATGAACATCAGCTTTGAAAAATTTCTCTTAATTGTGAACAGAACAGAATAGCATACAAGAATTACATTTCGTTAAATACAACTCACGAGGGGGGAGCACCCTCTGCACAAATTTTATACAACTTTTTATACTCATTGCTAAATTTGTACCACCGTAATTTACATGTGTTACTTAGTTCTATTGGCTATACAGCCAAGTTCGCATCATTTTTGGAGACCAAATAGGTGACTTGGTGACCGTGTTGGCGACTATATGTATGCTTCTAGAAACCTATAACGTCACGACTTATGGCGTAAGCGGATATTTCGAGAAACCACTGGAAGGTAGGGGGCAAAATTGTCCTTGGCGTTCATCTTCAGTTAAATTCAACTTTTTGCGACCCATATTTACTAACTATACCTTACGCATAAATAAATTTATTACATCATCACAAAAAACGATTTATTTATTTATTTTTTAATATAGAGAGAGATCTTCGTCTTTTATGAAACATTTTTACATTAAAAAATAATCCTTGTCTTTTCCGGTACTTTTTGGAGTATGGAAAACTTTCTCTTTAATACAAATAATTAGTTTTATTTTATTTTATTTTATTTTATTTTATTTAACTTTCTCTACGTTATATTGGAAAAAAAATGTTATGGGGTGACTGTCATTCACTTTAATCGGAAACAAAGTAAGTGGAAAATGAAAGGATTAATTATACAGAGACAATATATTCGAGACTTAATACAATATTTTAATGTTGAAGAATTTAATCATTAATTGAAACTGAGCTTTCACAAAGTAATTATCATCATTTTTAAGAAGCAACTGACAATCTATTTTTTTTTATATTGGACACAGGATTTCGCTGTTTGTGCAATAAAACAGGGGTTTCAGGTAATTATCGATATATGTTCATCTATATTCTAGAATGGTTTATTATTTTAGCTGTACATTATTTTACACAGGATAATAGAAGACGGCAGGTTTTTGTAAAATGCAGCCATCTCAACAACATCTTACGAAAAATGTAATATAGACTACAGAATGCTGTTCTGATCTCCTCAAACAGATACAATAAAGGTAGTGAATAGTGCGACATATGGTACATATAATTTGCAACACGCACTTTATGCGCTACCGAAAGAATTTTGCAATTAAACACTTGCATTAGTATTTTAAACATTAAAAAAATCATTTCTCTAATACATTTGTGCATACAAATAATCATTCATAAGAAAATGATCGTTGCATCAAAAACACACTCATTCAGTTTATTGCTAGAAATAAACAATTAGCTTAATCCCAAGATGTTTAATTGTGAATAATGTCTTATATTATCCCTAATAAATGAATGAAATTTTTTTTATGAAAATATGAGCGAATTCTACGTAACGAAATACTTCGACACAACGATTTTAAAATTATTGACTCATATCCGCCGTAAACCCAATAACTCTGCATTCAGGGTCAAATACATATGTGATATTACTTCCTGAAGCTTGCATTACTAATGGTACCTACTTAGTGAACTATCTGTTCCTGGACACATACACACACTCTAAAGTTATTTAGAATTAAAAATTCCCTTGATGTCGAAAGACGCAAGCAGACGTTCTATAGGTATAATTAGTTGTAAAATCTCTCCTAATTAACCGAGAACCCTAAAAGTGTTTTGTGTAATCACTATGGAAAATGATAAAATGTTACGATGAATTTTCAATTCGCCGCAAAAGTGCGCAAAGGGGTACAAGTCAAAGTGGCTCTAGTATCCAATCGATACCAACGGACCTTCTAGTGTTAAAAGAATTATTTATTTATGGAATATTGTGAAATTTTAAAACGCTATACTATAAACAGATGTATGAATTTCAATTTTGTACATTTTTATGAAAATTGAGACGTTTTCTGACCACAAATGGGTTTTGGGTTTAACTGAGGCTCTCGTACATTTGGCGATTGATTGATTGAATATTAACGTCGTACTGTTCAGCTACACGAGGGCTTTTGGCGACGGACCACGTAATTTTGAACCGTGGACGACACCTGAGCTGGCACTCCCCTCTCCTAACTACCACATCACACCAACGGGAGGACGTTTCAGCTCTCGACAGATTTAACCTTTTGAGACATGGTTTTTGTGAGAAAATGCCCTTAAAGACGAGGCTTCTCCAGCTTAAAGTTTACTCTCCCCTTTTTGAAGCTGATTGATGACCATACATCGGCGGGACAAAAGAAGTAGTAGTCATTGATACCTCGCTGAAGAGTGGGGATGTTCGTGGCTTAGAAAGTCCCTAAACACAAATAGTCTCCCTTTCTTAGGGAAAACATGTTTTCTTGCAGAATCCAATGCAGTACTATTAAGGTTTTCAGTTCAAGAAATTTATTTCGCCATATCTTTTTAAAAAAATATTTCCTTGACACTTAAGCTGTTTTTACCAAGATTTCTCTTCAATATTATTAAGAGCGTAGAGAAAATAGCACAAAACAGTGGTGATAATATATTGCATTTCATAAAAAAATTAAATGCTTATATCTTGTAGAAAAAGGCACAATAAAAATAATCCCAATTTTTTAATTAATTTTATTTAAGAAAAATTATTTATATTTTGATTTTCAGTAAATTTATTAAAATAGTTATAAAATGTTTTTAAATTTATTTTTAATTCATTTAAAAGCAGGAGTTTGGCACACACCTTGGTGTTAAAACTAAAACAGTCAAAATTAGAAATAAGAAGTAAATAATAATATGAATCAATATCATAAATTTCACATACTATAATCAAAAACACAAAAATAAAATAAAAGCAAAATTGGTTACATCCTGTCTCTTTATGCTATAATGTAAAAGTTCAGACTTTCTCAAATCGATAATGAAGTAAGTTTAAGCGCTCTTTTTGCAAGTATTCACAGCATCTGCATGTCAATAAACATATTGTCATAAATAAACTATGCTTTTTTGAAACTTAATTGTAACTCAATTTATAATTGTTTCCCTTTTAGAACATGCTGCATCTTTAAAAATTTAAATCCTCTAAGAATTTTCGTATATATCTTCCATAAAGGCCGATACATTTGATGTATAATTATTGTCATTTTTTATTTTTCTATAATCCATTATATTGTGATAACATTAGAATTCATAGTACTCAACGAATCCTAAGATTAAATCTACATTTTATTAACAAGCCTTTTCAAAGTTAAAATCTTTATTTAATTTGATCTAATTTTATATAAGCTGAAAATTATGATAAAACATTTACGTGGCAAATAAATGAAATAAATAGTGGTGCTTGAAAAGTTTCGCATTATGCTAGCAAATGCAATATTCTAAGCCTATAAATGTAGACCCTCTTTGTTGAATTTTGTGCGACATTGTAGTCTCTACATGTTTTATTGAAAATGGTCACGATTAGAGGTTCCACAGTAGCAGAGCTGGATGCATTAAATCAAAATCCTTACGTTGTCGGTGTGGAAATAAGAAGTGGGGGTTCTAGTCTTCGCCTCTCTTCTCGTTACTTGATCGTCATTTAAATTACGAGGTCCGTCTATACATTGAACCCTAATAGAACCTATAAATGAAATATTTAATAATATAATACCTACCACTGTGTTCTAAAAATAAATTTTTAAATGTACATTAGAAATAAATTACATTTTTCCAACATTAATAAATTGATTTCATTAGTAAAAAGAGAGAAAAATGCTTTAAATTTTTAGAAATACTTGACAGTAAAATGCAAACAATAAGCTGATATCAAATACAAAATATTATGACTACAAACATATTTAAGTTGTCGCGAGGAGCTTCATGTATCTCGGTAAACTTGTTTATATATAAAAGATTATATTATTCTTATTTATAATTGTTTCTTTTTATGAGTAAGGACAAATATATTGGGGATTCTAACTTTTTCATCTTTTGTACAAAAGGTTATATTCTTAGCCTTTGAATAATCCTTACTTTTTTATTTAAAATTTCAAAAGAATTGCCTAATATTGCTTTAAATTTAAGATTACTGTTTGAATTTGTGCGATAATGAATTGACTTTGATTTGTGATTTACAAGATAGAGTCAATACATTCCTACGAAGCCAACTCTTCTACCAACATTCAAAACAATTACAAACCTTCCTTCTTAACGCACAGACTCCACAGTCGGGTTATATTTAACTGACAACAATTTTTCTTGACTTTCTTCAAAAAACGAAGGAAGACTTTTAGCTTCGAATATCGCCTCCCTGCTTTCTGTTTGACAGTCCCCTAAGTGACTGGGCGCTTTTACCTTATCTCTCAAAATCTAACACAATATCAGTTCCCGAAGGATTACTTATTCTCCCGATAACGTTCGCAAAGTAGGAACGAGCTTTCTTTAGAAGGGCTTGGGTCGACATAGTTTCTATTTATCCCTATGTACGACAATTTCACTGAAAAGGAAATGCATTTAAAAGATTTTATTACGCCAACAAGAGGAAGAATAGTTTTCCAGCTACTTGAAAGCACCTTGGAAGATTTTACAAGAAGGCAGTGATGTGCATATCTAGTTCTTTATTACACCAAAAAGGCATATATGATAATCACAATGATTATAGAACTAAAGCATCAACAATAATCAAGAGGGACAATCATTCTGTCAGATATAAAAGATTTTAAAAACCTGCTTTCATGCTCATTAACAAGAACCATTTGATTCTGGGTCTGTGAGTCAAACGCTCAATAGCCTTAGAGCGCACCTTGCGAACACTCCTTTTCTTTATACTCATCATTCGTAAAAAGTGTGTGACTCACGAATAACTAGACGGGAAAAAAAAGAAAGCAATACCACACACACAAACACATTTTTACTTCAATATAACTATCTATTAGACCTCAAGTTCTGATTATATTTATTTTTCAGATAGATTTTAGACATTTTGCAAAATTTTTGTACCTTTTATTATAAAGGAAACTTACTTTATATTTTTTTAAATCAGTAAATCCAACACTGTAGAACTTTAAAAATATATTATATAACAAAAGCTAAATACCTCATTTCTGTTTTAATGTTTTTAAATCAAAGTATTTTTTCTCATGCTGAAGAACTCTTTTAATATAAGTTTTCTACAAATTTGAAAAGAAAAATAGCGGAATTAATAGTTTCTGCCTTCGAAGACTCATCTTTAAGTACATCAATTGTCATAATAAAAATGTCGAAGTTAGTTTCTTGCATTTTATAAATAAATTGAAGGACTAAAATGGATAATTTTAAGAATCTGTAACGAATATTTCTGTAATTTTTTGTTGCAAATATCTTTTTTCTTTTTTCGTTTTTTGTTGTTATACAGGATTTAAAAAGGTTTTTTGATGTTTTCGATATAAAATTTTAAAAATTTCTTCATTAAGCATAACGTAACGTAACAATAATATAAAATACGTTTTTGTACATTAGTCACATTGTGTAATACGCATACTCTTTTTCATGAAAAATTGAATGCAAAATTGCTTAAAGTTCTCACAAATATATTTTAAGTAGTTTTACAGGTATAAAAAATTAATACAAATGTAGAACTGAAGTATTTTTTAAAATTTGGCAGATGCATATAAAGAGAGCTATGCGTGTATTAGTAAAAAAAGCATGCATTAAGAAAATACGTAATGTCATCCTTTAGTATGAAAAATTATAATAAGAATCATTTAAACACAAGGTACAGCGGCTCCTTTTATCACATTATTTCCTGTGAAAGGTGAAATTGTCGCGTTATGGGTTAGTTGTGGGTCATCCCAGACTATTTTTACTTGTTCTTCGAGACAACCTCATCTTTAAACTTGGCTTTAAATTCTAAAGATTGATCTAAATCATCTTCCTCATTTTCTAACCTCATAATCAGAATCAGAACCAAAAATTTCGTCTTCTAAATCTGCTAAAACTTTCTGAATCTTTTCAGTGGTAAGTCCTCTTTTACAACGTTTAGGCATTTTTTTTAAAACAAGGAATCAAATTAATTTAAAAGGAAATGATTAAGTAATCGAAATGACAAAATCGCTTATAAAAATAACTATGCACTCCACTAGTGAGAATTTTAGCATAAGGGAAAAAGAGGGATTTCTAGATACGGTTGAAAAGAGGGAACTGTATCGTCCTCCCTTTAAATACAAAAGAACCGGTCAAGCAAATGGTTCCAGGGCTGTAATAGGCCCTATGCTGTTTCGAAAGCTGTTAAGAGGGGGGAAAGATTGAGTGTGGCCGTCAAGAAGCGGCTGAGCCGTTCCTTTAAGGATCTGTTCTTCTGGCCGCTATATCGGCCAGCCGTCCGTGCGTTAACGTGCATCGCTGCCCTTCACGGCGGGTCTTTAGTAGTACTGGGCTCGAACTCGTGACAAGGCAAGCCACGATCCGATACCTATACCACTCGGCTACCGCGGCCACGGTACATTTGGCGAAAACAACCTTAAGTAGAAACATCCTAGCAAATACTTTTTCAAAGCTAGTGAATTTACGATAATCCTAGTTTGTGGCTAACATGCTTCCAATTCTCTTTCTCCAGGTCTTTACAGTAAGATCAGACACCAGGTAAATGTGCAAAGAAGGTGTCAAACATCTTTGTGCTTAGCCATGTTTTGATAATTATCACATACAGAGTTTAGTTTGTAAAATTATCTTTTTGCTGTTCTTGCTTAAAATATGTGTATTGATGACGCTACTAACTACAATTAATTCTACCACTCTCTAATAACAAATAACAACTTTATTTACAACTTCTAACTATTCACACCTTATTCATAAAGCCAATTAAAGTCGTTATAAAAGGATGCCCCATATTAACCAAAACTGAAGAAATAACCGCCGATTTAGAACTTGGCTATACTGTTTCTAGTTGCAGCTAATTTCTAGAAAAATTAAAACGCCGCTACCTTTCATCTTAATCACACTACCCTGGAATCAACAAAATCCACCCGTTTTTTCGACCTTACCCATTTAGGTTAAATGCAAATTAAAGTTGAGGGATACTCCATTCGATGTGTCACTCAATGTTTTATATGCAATAATTTCTTCCATACGACAGCCAATTGCCATAAAATTCCACGTTGCCTTAAGTGCGGTAAAGGTCACCTTACAAAGGAATGCGAGATAAAAGACAAAAAGGAAGAAACCTTTCTGCATATATTGCAAAGAATACGGGCATACTGTGCCAGTTATACCAAACGTTCCAAATTTCTAAAACCAAAGAAAGGAACCCCCATAAATTTAAATAAAAATAATTTCTATAGCAACAATATTATTGAAGGAATTTCCTTCGCTAATATTGTTAGCGGAAATAAAGATAATATGAAATCTTCCAACTCAAATGAAAATAATAGTAAAACAGAACAAAGTCAATCCCATGATTCATCTACCCCTGAAACAAATATTTCAGAAATTTTCAGTTTAATCGAACTTTTTAAAATTCTTTCCGATTTTGTTTAAAAAACTGCCAAAGTTACTGCAACTGCTGCCAGCTCTTAAAGCAGCCAAAGATGACAGTCACAAAAATCTTTTCTGCTTGTAGAATTCCTAGAAAATTTAAATTTTTTAATTTTTCTTTCTAATTTTAATTTCCCCGTTTTAGTATTTTTTATCTCAATATTTTTCCCATCTCTTTAAATTTTTTCTAAGAAGGATTTTTTCGCAAGTTACTTAAAAACCAAAAGAAATGCTCAACCCCAAATACGAAACCAGTTACTATTGATCCTTGCCTGAGGAAGCCACTTTTCCCAAAATAAAAGCTAACAAACCAGCAATATCGTAGTTTCAAGATAAGGAGGATGGTCATGATCCAGTCTCCCGTGAAGTTCTAAACACCTTATTATTTCTAAACACTCACACCTAAAGAACTTACTCTTTACACACTCTCTAACGCTTCTCTTTCTGCCATCTTATTTATAACCGCCTTACCTGGGGACACTTAACAACACCGTGTTGAAAAAAGGGCCCTCTATAACCTTTAAAAATATGCACAAGTGAATAAATATTTTAAGTTTTTTAATATTAACTTGTTCTAAATGAAAAAAAAAATAAAATTGGGGAGGTTTTCAAAAATATTCTACAGGAAATATTCCACCGGAAAAATAATTTACCACTTAAAGGGTTAATACTTGGTATAAAAAGCCGTGAAAACCGTTGAGTAGCAAATATCAAACTTTAGATATTTTAGATATTAATTAAATAATAAGTGTGAATTCGTTTTTTAGTATAATTCCATTACTATTAGAAGTTTTGAAACAAAAAAAGAGGACATTTGAAATTATCTTAAGAATAGAAATCAGATATAGCTATACATGAAACTATTAAATTCTGTAATGAGAAAAAACCTCGACTTCAGAAGTAAATCAATTATGTTAATTAAATTCGTGGAAATTTTGATTGGTGGCGATGAAATTACAAAAATTATGAGGATTTTCAGGTTTCTTTTTACAATTAACGTAAAAAAAAAAATTCGGATAATTATTTATAATCTTCAAGAGTCACAATTTTGGCTTTAAATTATGACCATCAACAATGCGTTATATTGTTAATAATTCTTTTTTTAAAATAAATGTACTGGCAATTTTCAGTAGTATTAAACTGAAATATTTTTGATGTATTTAAATATTGTTAAAATCAATGATGATTAATTAAGCATCTTTTAAAAATTATACCACATACTATGACCAAACCACGCGAACATTTTCGTTTTGTTATAATAATTATTTCCAAAGGATTAACGACAAAACAAAAATTACCGTCTCAATCATCAACTCTTCAAAACCTGTGACACTTGTAATTGAGAATATAGATCTTAAACTACACACGAGATTTAAAACCCTTTACTGGTTCACAGAATTCCCCCTTCCTCTTTTTAAGTTTAACTAAGGAATTTCTGGTTCACTTTTTTCAGTATTTTCAAACTTTTGAAAATTTTTGAAAATACGAAAAAAGGATAAATTTCTAAGTTTAACCAGCATTAAATACAATAATTCGAGTTTAAAGTAAGAAGCTCTGAGAAAATAGTATACAGCCCTAATACATGCAATCCTGTATAAAGACGATGATTAATCCCAATTTGATTGGCCTGAAACTTTGCTCATGGAATGCGAATAACATATTAAACGAAATAATGGAATTTAAAATTTCCATGGAAAAGTACTGTCCCGTATTAATTTTTATGCAGGAAACACATCTTAGACCTACACACAACATTAGCATACCCAACTACATCTATTATCGAAATGATCGCATCAAGGACGGGAATGCACGTGTTGTGTTGTGCTTTAATTCTTATTAAACACAATATTCCTCATTTTAATTTACCCATCCCCCTCCAGCACATCAAAGCTACTCTCTGCAATGGTTCTAACACCACCTAACTTAAATCCCATCTCCATTATTTTAGTTTATGTTCTTTCTAGTCCGGACGGGAGACTGTTTACTCTGGTCTTCGAACAACTCCTTCAGACCATCAGCACTTGTGTGATATTTGGCGATCTTAACGCCACACACAAATAATCAATTAATTCTACTCGTGGAAAGCAATTAAAACCCTTCACTGATCTGTTCGATTTAAATATTGCATAACCTGATAACCCCACTCGCGATTCGGCTACAACTCCTCTAACACCCTCGATATTGCTATAATTATTTCCCGTATACTATTAATTCCCGTATTCATTGACTCCATTCCGGAGCTTTCCTCCGATCATAACTCGGTCTTTTTAAATTTTTCTTTCCACACCCCTATTCACAGTGATAATTCTAGAGCAGTTACCACCTGTTGATCAACTTTTAGTAATAATCTTATTGGTTCTATCCGGCTGTCTGACTTCTCAGGCATCCGAAACCTAAATGTGCTGGAATCGAAAATTTCTCTTTTTACCACCGCCGTTCTCTCAGACCCCCTTTAAGCCTCTAAGCTAATGGAAAACAAGCAACACTCTTTCACTCCAAATCACATCCAAGATTTAATCTGTATCAAAACTAAAGCTAAAAGAAAATATAATAAAACTCTAAATCCAATACACAAGATAAATTACAATAGATTACAAGAACAACTTAAAAAAGCACCGAAAAAGCATTCACAAAACTCCTAGACTAAAAAGTTAGAATTTTTAACACAACTAACAACAGCCTATGGCAGTGTCAAAAATTTTTCACAAAAAATGCTCTATCACTCTTAATCGTAATAGCTCTTCCGGTATCCCAAATAGTAATGAACAGAAAGCCAATCTACTTGCTAACACTTAAAAGTAACTTCATAGAAAACAAAAGGCCTGATGATAAAATTTACCCTATTGGTGGTAATATAACTAACACTTTGGAAGACTTCTTCTCCCGCCCCTCTCCCTTTCCATTGCTCCTAACCCAGACGAAATTACTGGTTACATCAGAAGTCTCCCCAATAAAAAAAAACGCAAGGAAGTGATAATATTACCATTAAAATGGTTAAAAAACTTTCCACTTAAAATTATTCTCATACTAACATATTTAATTAATAAAATTTTAGTTCTTAGACATTTTCCAAATAGCTGGAAAACTGAAATAGTTTTTCTGATTAAAAATCTTGGGAGAATAGTCATCCTCCCGACAGTTACAGACCAATATCCCTTCTAAGAATTTTAAGTAAAATAACTGGGCATGTAATTCTTAATAGGTTATATATACTTTTACTACTAATAACAACTTCATTAATACAAATCAAAATCGGTTCATCAGCCATTTTTCTACCTACCACCCACTGCTCAGACTTACTGAAATAGTCTCTTCAGGATTTCAGAGACAAGTCCACCGGGGATGTTTTTCTAGACATTCAGAAGCCTTTGGACAGGTTCTGGGTCAGGGGACTCAGCTACAAACTTATCACTAACAATTTTCCACCTGCTTTAATTCATCTCATTGTGAGAAGGTGTTAGGACCAGTGGATCCGAGAAATGTCATTTAAACGAAGACCACGCTCAGAACGCCCTCGACAGACCCGTCGTCGAGAAGACCGCCACATTGTAAGAACTGCAATCGTACAGCCCACTGCTTCATCGGATATCATCCAGGAACATGTAGCACCTTCACTAGGGTTCCCTGCGTCTTCTCGAATCGTACGAATATGAATGACTGAAGGACTTTGGGGGATCGGGGCGCCTTCCTGAGCCCCGCCCCCGACCCCTTTACAGATAGACGCCTCGGGAGTGGACCACCCCGAGGAAACCCGGCCCAGGGAATGGCCCCGGTCGCCCCCAGCGAAAAACCCGTTTTTAATCTCAGCAGTGATGACAATGTTTTATGTGGGAAGCTCCAGATGACGTTTTCAATCCTTCCTTTTTGCTCTTTAAGCGACACACTATTCCCACAGCGGTGTGGGTTTTACCATTGCCTACAATACACGGTCCCCCCCGGGTATCCCCCCGGGGCACCATGACACCCCAGCGGTATGATCATGACATCGTGCATCCAAGTTTTTGCCACTCATGCAACGGCCCCCCAGGGGGTCTTTTTTAAACCCAAAAATGCTCGGCCCCAAAGGGGCCCAAGAGTACCCCAAAAGACTGTTCCCGCACTGCCCCCTAACCTGCTTTGGCCTGCCCTGATTTGTCGCCAATTGAGTATTTTCGGGAATCTTTTGGGGGACGGCGGGGGCCACCCCAACATTTTAAAATAAAACCCAAAAGGGGCAAGGTTACAGCAAATATGGAACAAAATGTTCCCAAGACATCATACAGAACCTGCATGCCTCAATTTCATCGTATCCCCGTGCATTTACGTTTTAAAAAAAGGGGGGGTTAAAAGGTTTTTTAAATCCTCTGTTCTTTTGCATTTTTCTCTGAAATAAATTATCTTTTTTTTTCTTTGATTTTCTTATCATTTTTTTATCAAAGTAGTCATTACGTATGTAAAATTCCGTTTCATTTTGACGTATCCTTCTTGGTGCACCATTTTTCCCCCATGAGTGTATATCCAAAGAAGCGAGTGGGTATTTGCTACAGTATTTTTTAAATACATCATTTTTCACTTTCATTAATGACATTCAATTTAAATTTAGCATAAAAAAGGGGTATAAATTTGAATATAAGATATAGTTTAAAATGTAAATAAAGGTTTTTACTTTAAAAAAAAAAAATAGAAGTGAATTTTTTTTAAATATTTTTCCCTTTTTTTGGTAAAAAAAGAGAAATTAGGATGTGGGCTTTAAAAGGTTGAAAATTTTTTTTAAAAAAGGGGTCACTTTTATGCAGTTATTTAACATATGATATACATAACTCATACACTTCGGGATGAATGCATATTGTTACAAAAATGGTGGACTTGTGAGAATGACTAAATAACACTAAATAGCACGTAACAAAAGTAACATTAAAAAAAATCTCTAACAAAGCAGCATTGACGTCGTTAAAAGTACGTGCAATTTTAGTTCGATATGTGTTTAAAGAATGTATTTACATTTCCCCTTTAGAATATTTTTTTCGAAAATAAAAGTTTTCAATGGGTTGTATGTAAAATTTACAGGCCCATTTCTAACTCAAAAGAAACATAATGTACTGTTGATGGATTGAAATCTCTGAAATAGGATTAAAAGCACGAACAAAAGCACTGTTTCTACGCTTTTTCCAATTGTATGTTGATTGAACATGTCCATTACTTATATATATGCGTCTCTGATTTAACTCCTTTCTTTAAATGAGGGATTTAAGCTTTGTATTTTCTTCGTCACTGAAAGAAGCTCTTTTTATATGTGTTGTTTATAATTCATTTATATATATGAAACTGGAATAGACAAATAATGATTTAACGCTACGATTAATTCAAACGGACTTTTGCATTTGAAAGGATGCTTGCAGCAACCACGTTGCAACACAAGCAACTCACTTGAAAA
This sequence comes from Trichonephila inaurata madagascariensis, assembly GCA_019973955.1. Lineage (NCBI taxonomy): Eukaryota > Metazoa > Arthropoda > Arachnida > Araneae > Nephilidae > Trichonephila > Trichonephila inaurata. Next base: position 21,251 of record BMAV01026305.1, on the reverse strand, counting down.
ATTTATCTTATGCTCAAATAAATTTGTATTGCTTTTCACGTAAATACGTAAATTAATCTAACGTACTTTAACGTGGAAATGTTTTTGTATAGACAACACTGATTTAAAACTTATTATAGACAACATCACCTATATATGTAAACTTAAGAGAGAAAAAAAAATATCCCTACAATAAAAAAAAAAAAAAAAAACCTTATTTCCGTGCGTTTTTAATTTTATTGGTCTGTAAGATGTTAAAAAGAATATAAATATTTAACAAGGGATTTTATTATTTTTGATTTTTTTTGCTATATTTATTAATGACAATATTTCATTGTAATTATCTTTCAAATGGAACAACGAATCGGCAATTACCATTGTAGACTTAATACATTCCCCGGGAGCTGGTATCACTTTTTAGTGTGGCGCCATATAGGTGGATACCAATTTCCACAACATATTTCTTGAAGCCCACTTTCATCCCCAGAGGGCATCTGAGCTCTGACGATGTGAAATTGTTTTCAGAATTTAATTTTGCCAAATGTATAAAAAAAACCCAATTATTTTACCTAATAAGCTATGATACCAAGCCAGTTGCATTGTGATTATTGTACTATCATTATTTTCCCTTTTCACTAGAATACTTAAATGAGTAACGCAAGAACGTTGAATCAGATAAAACTATGTAAAATTTTTTTTAGTTTTAAATCTTATATAAATATTTAAATTTTATAATAATTACAATGTTACAATTATAAGGTTAAGTAAACAAAATGAATATACGCGAAAAACTTTTTTTAAAAAATAGTTTTTTTTTGGGTTCCTTATAAAAATTTTTAAAATTCACATTATAAAAAATAACATTATGTATTTGGGTGAACAAACGATTTTTTAAACCCCGAAAATTGCTACAAAAAATTTAATCAATCATATAATTAGAAACATCTTCGAAAATTTTTTTGGAAAATTTTCCCTTAATTTTTTAAAAAACACATATGTCACATAAAAAATTACATATGTCAATCGTATATATTTTTAGCAAATTAAATAATTTTGTATTTAATTTGAAAAAAATTGAAAAAACTAAGAAAAACCAATTGTATAAGTTTTCCCATATGTGTTCTATATTTATATATTAAAATTTTAAATTTAACCTTACAAGTTTATACATTTAATTTTTAATTTTAAATTCTTTTAAATTTTTTCCAATCAAATACCAACTAATTTTTTAATCTTGGTTAAACTATTAATATTATTCCCAACTTAATCAGAATGTATATAAAAGTCAAAAAAAAATAATTAAACCTTTTTAATTACTTAACTTTAAAGTGAACATAAAAAGCCGATAAATATAAGTCAAATTTACATTCCTCAAAAAATAAAAAATTTTAACACCAAAAAAAAAGCATGTCGTGTCATGCAAATTTAGGGCGATACTGGTGAAGTGGATATGCAAATGATTTTTTTCCTTTAGGGGGTGTTATATATTTTACTATTCTGGAAAAAATCCTTTTCGGGGGAGTGGGTTGCCCCCCCCAACTTTCCGTGGAATGATCAGTTCTTGTATAACAAGTGCGAAACACGATTCACACCCGATGCACCTTTCCGAATGCCGGTGACACCCTTGGGGGGAATGAACATATGACACTTTCGTTTTTTAAAATTTTTCTTTTAAACTTTCAATAAATCGCGAAAAGGTTAAAAACAGACAAATAAAACCATTATCAACAAATATATTCAGTATCGTGCCCATTCGGACTCATATACCCCTTTAAGACCCGGGCCCCTTTTTCTTTTTAAATAAAAGTTCTTCTGTGGTTTTAAAACTATATAGACCCCAAAAGACCCTGGGGAAAAAAAATAAAAAATTTCCCCCCCCGCCCCGGAAAAAGTAGACGGTACCCGAATGATTGTGCTTTGGGGGTTATCTGTGAAACGGGGGCCCCATGAAATTTTACAATAAAAATTTTTTAGCTCTAAAAGGGGATATAAGAAAAAAATCTTAATTCCTTAAAATTGTTCCAAAAAGGAAATTATTGGTTAATTTAAATCTCTTTTTTTATTAATTCATTATTTATTTACTGTAAAAAAAATTTTGTTTTCTTTTTGAAAAGTAAAAATAACCATTGCATTTTTTACAATATGTTTTCGAACTCTTTTGGTAGTTTTCAAATCTGCATTTGTGAGGTCATGAAATGTCATTAACGCATCGAAAATGGCTAGATATGTCAAGCCTTTTATCCTGGTATTTCCAGGATAAAAAACATGGCATGTACAGCAGTTGGATTACAACGCTTCGATCTTTTTTTTGAGTACAATTACAACACCGTTAGCTTCCTTTCATCAGAAAGAAATACTTTTTTTTAGTAGGTGGAGGGGGTCTGGATAATGCTTCAAATATTCTAACTTAAATTTTTTAAACCATCCATTTTGGGTTTTTAGAGAATTTTTTTAATATTGTTTTTTTGTTTGCAAAAAAAACCAAAAACTTTCAAACAGCTAAATCAATGTAAAAGGTCTTTCAAATGGGGCTTTTTTAGTAAGGGGAAAAATCCAAAATTGCCTTTTCCCTTTCAAATATTTTTTTTTCTTTTACGCTCTATCTGAACTTGGGTTCTTCTTCCATTTTTTATGCGATTCAAAATGTTTTGTTCACAGCAACCCCATCCCAGAGATCACTATATAAGTCTTTTCAATCGGTTTTTTCAACAATTTCAAAAATTTTTTTTTTCTGTGAGAATTCCCTTTTTTTTTAGACACCTGGAAAAAAATTTGGTTAAAAAATTAGCACAGTATTCCATGAAAAATAGCAAATTGTATCAGAAAATTTTTTTTATTTTTAAAAAAAATATACATATATATTTAAACTTCAAATATAACTCCCAACCGGGAAAATCTGGTTTCTTTTCGGGGGGGGGGGGAAGATATTGGCAGAATTTGGGAAAAGGGTAAAAAAGCCTACTCTTCAACAAATGTATGAAAAAAAAAAAATTTAAATTTTAAAGAAAAAAGGGAAAAAAGGGGCTAAACCATGGCACCACCAAAAAATTAAGTTTTAAATTTTAAAATTATATATTTCATTTTTTTTGGGGTTTATAAAATTTATTGAAACAGAAAAAAAAAATTCGCATAAATTTCTTACCATTACAGCTTAAAATGACTCCGTAATTCCCCAACCCCCATCGGGGGGTAACCTTACGGGGGTCCATAAACAACATTAATAGAGCATAATTAAATATTTTTTTTTTTTTTTACAATTGTTTTTAAAAATTATTGCAAAAAAATTGTATCTAACAATTAGGGAAAAGTACTATAATTACCTTTTTCACAGATAAAAAAAAACGTGTTTTTTTTGTATTTGTAAACAAAGCTAGATTTTTTGCCAGCTGGAATTTAAAAATGGACCACAACCCTGTCTGTTCATAAAAAATAACCACACTTTTTTCAAAAAGGGTTTAAAACGTGAGATTCGGATTTTCTTACATATGTATTTTTTCAGAAACAAAAAACTTATAAGAATATCTAACCCGCACAATCGTGCTGCTTTTGGGGCTTAAAGGGGTAAAAGGACTCATTCCGTCAAACATTCTATCAATTTTATTGATAGTTTTTTTGAAAAAAGTTTGCGACGGCGCATCCATTTTGTCCACGGTTTTGTGATAGTGGTCCTTGTTTTTAATGAGATCCTGCGGATATTCGATGGGGGTTCCCATCTCAGCTCAGTTAGTTTGTCCATGTAAGATTTCAAATCCAAATGTTTCCCGTGCGGTATGCAGCCTGGCATTTTTTTTCCCGGGAAAATTTGTTTGGTGTGCCCTTTAAACAAGGGTAGAGCAACAGGTTTCCCCAACCTTTTGTGAATTAGCGGTCCCCTTGTCAAAAGGTTTTCGAGGGGGACCAAAGGATCCCAAAATAAAAAATTATGCAACTCTAAATCATGATGTATAGTAGAGGATAGGTATGACGCAAGATGAAGTGTGTTGGCAAGTAACGTTCTCCTGGTAGCCACCATACTTTTCAATAGATTTTATTCCTCTACGGACGGAAACGAGATTTATTTGTAAGTAGTGCCTGATTTCATTCGATGGTCCTGGTATGATTACGATAACACCACGCTAGGCGTCTATCCCTGTGTTCAGCGATGAATGGTATCCCTGCTGATGGTACCAGTGAACGTACTGTATTTTATGCAGTTTGTTGCGTATGGTTGGGATGGGCACAGATCCACCTGCCCCTGGAGGCAACTGGCTTCTGATGTGACGGCCGTGGAGAAAAAATCTCAAATAATCAACTGGAGAATACACTGGTCTGTACTCTTTTACGTTCACTTGTGTGCCCCAATTCCTCTTCAGGAGTGCTTAGAGACCTTTCTGAATCCATCGTGAGAACAAACGTTGATGTTACTCAAGTTGTTCCAACATGAGCTGCTATTGTGCACAGCCAGAAGCCCAGTTCATGGAATTCAATAATATGGTCATGTTTTCCTGTCGTTAACTGATGGTATTGAACTCGCCGACATGTCAGAAGCGCTTACTACGCTTCTTCGAAAGTCACGAATGCTATGCCTAACTTCAGATGCTTTTTATGAGAAGAGAAAGTTGCTGGATGTTATAGCAAGCATGTGATACTACGTGATCGGAGATGAGGGAGCAAATGTAATCATTAGCAAATCCATCTTCACCACTATCCCTCCTGAAATTTGCATGACTCTACATACATTTTTTCTTGGTGCAACAACTTCATTTTTGAAGATGTATATTGTAGCATTGATTGGGTTTCTTGAATGTTATGCTAATAGTCCCAAAGAACAAAACAGTTCTTCAAGAGCGATTAAATTTACTGTCAAGAAAGTCCTTAAAATACAGGACACAGCATTAAAATTAGCACAATAAGCTCCAGAGGGTCCACACATCTTCTCCAGAACTCAGACACTACTATCAGTGTCTAAAAATACAAGTACGTAATGATAAAGGCTATCAGCAGTAAGTAGGTAAATGAAATTTTCAACAGCCGAAGTAATACTGACTCAGCTTCGGCTAGCGATCACTGTTTATGATCTGCACGGCTACCTGCCCAGTGCTTTCTTGAAAAACGTTATAAGTCACAACTTAATAGACATTTCCAGCAATTTTGCAAATCACTATATGGTCGCCAACATGGTTGCCAAGTCCTCTCATTTGTTTGCCAAAAATTATGCCAACTTGGCTGTATCTGCAACAGTTTGCCAAGTTCCCCTAGAAACTTCATTATAATGTAAGGGACGATATTGCTTGCCGATATTGCATTTTTTATAATAAAACAAGATAATGCAACATAAAATTAATATGATTAAACATGCAAATTCAAAATATTCGTACTATTGCAGGATAAAATTACGTCTTATTTAGACAAAATGTTTAATAATATGCATACAACAGCTTACAAAAATATTCTTATAAGCATGCTTCTTTTAATATGGAAACTTTAAATTTCTCGTAATCTCCTATACATGGCTCCAATAATCTTGGAAACCTTCTAACTTTGGAAAATCCTCTTCATCAAAAGATGATTCAATCTGATTAAAGCGGCTTCGTTCTGCGGTTTAAAATAAATCATTAGAGCTCTAATTAGCATTCAGTGCAAGCCATCACCTTTATACTCCTAAGTGGATTCTCGTCTCCGTTTTAATACAGCTTTCTTGTTGAAAAGTTAATTCTGTAGTTTGAGAAAGTCTTAATAGAAACGTATAAGCGCTTACAATAAATATGAAAGATTATGAAATTCAGAAATTAATGTGGTTCAAACTAGTTATTTAAATTGAAAACTGTTTATTTATCAAAGCGTGAATACTTTAAAATAGAATAATCATATTCCTAGGGAATCCAAGTTAAGTATATCTTTGGTCAAAGACTTATTAGGTGGATATATATTTCTATATATATATATATTCTAATACTAGTTTTCTACATTTAGTTTAAAACTAAACAAATAATTATATTTATTTCTCAAAATTAAGCCGTAAATATTCGTATTTGTTATAAAATATATATTTCTATTTTTATACTACTTAACTTTCTCTATATTACTCTCGAAAATGTTTCAATGTGACAAGGCACATGGAATTATTTTTTTCAACAATGTGTTAGACTCTATTTAAAGTTTTTAAGTACTCTACACATTTATGGTATCTCAAAAAATGTTTATGTTTTCCATTTATTAAATTGAGTAAGTTTATATTCAAAATAAAAGTTCACTGACTGACAGGAAAGTTATATTAACTCATTCAATTTCGCTTTCAACGATTTATTTCTGTTTTTAATAGCTCCATAATTATTTTAATATTTTTCAATTCGTTTAATATATTTTTATTTATTTCAAAAGACTTAAGAGATTTTTCAACTTTTTTTCAATCATTATTTATGTTATAATTCCTTACGATTTACTATTTGTATCATGCATACATTTTAATCACAGAATTAATAAAATGTATACAAAATGGTTTAATAATCTAACGCTAATTTAACTAGATAGAAATGTACAAAATAAAAATAACTCTGAGATTCCGTGAATTGAATGTTTATTATTGTAATTTTTAACTGTTCCAACAAAAGTAATATAACTAAGCTTCCTTATTTATTTGTTTAATTTTTTCTTTATTCTCATTGTTTTTTTTTCTTTATGTGTTTTTCGGGAAAAAATGCCTTTTTTCATGTACTTGTATAAGGCGTTGCCGAATTCAGAGGGATGATAGTAAATATCAAGGGGACGACATAGCATCATAGAACATGGTAATACCGCGTTTATTCGGTGAAAATCGCAATAATAGTAGCCGTCGGAAGAACGATGAGCCAGACAAGGAGCGTGGCAAAAAACTAATGTGGAGATATTCATATGCTGTTCGAACGCCTTAATGTTGCAAAACACCTTGTTTTCCTGCAACACATCCTCCTGGAGTTACTGCAAGGCGTCTCGGCCACTGCGCAGTAAAACGTGTGACTCATGTATGATTGAGCGCTAACACGCTTTTTGATTGTGGCACGTAATCACCTCTTTGTCACATATACCAAGATGTGGATTGAATGCGACAGGCCTGTTAATTGGCCACCACGCTTCCTGGACCTGAATCCCATAGAATGTTTCTTCTAGGGTCACCTAAAATCACTTGTGTACGAGACGACGGTGGCTACAGTGGAAGTTCTCACTACAAGGATTGCCGTTGCTTTAGCGGACATAATCAGCACCCCTGATTTGATTTAACGCTTCTGAGAATTCTTTGTTCGTCGGTGTGGGCTGTGCTATGACCTACGTGGCAGCAACTTCCAAACAATTCCTGCGACAGTCACTTGTCGTTGCATTTCTGATGTCATTGTTCATTGTTGTAAGACATTGTTCGTATTATACGCTTTACGTCTAATAAATGCAATATCTCGTATTGCAGCTTTACATTCCATTCAACATCACACACATCACACACTTTTCCGAATTACTCCGACTAAACGTGGTTTGCGAATACATTTTCTATGGTGAATTGTCTTCCTCCTGCTGCTTATTATCATCCATCAGAATTTGTCGGTCGAATTCAGCAGCACCTTGTATATTTTGCTTTTCTTTTCAACTGAATATGAATTAAGATGCCAAAACATGAAAATTCAATTCTAATCAATGACAGCTGTATATGATTGGAAAAATTTAAGTCGTAATCACAAGGATATAATGAAAATGAGACCTATGCTTTTATACATATACATTTTGCTATTCCGTTAAATTCCATGTGTATAAAAAAGTCAAGATTAAAATGTTATTTAATTGTAAAAGGAGAATAGTTTAAAATATTATTTTTAAAATTAAATGACTTTTCAACCAATAGTCGGATTATTCTCCTTAAAAATGCAATTTAAATGTACATATATATTTAAAATATTTCAATGCCAATTTTTTTCGATCCTAATTCATTCTAATAGGTAAGCACGAGTTAATATTCAATATTTTATTGTACTTACCTAACTCAACATTCTTTGTTCAAAGTCAATGCGAGCTCAGTGGATTCTCTGTTTGTAGCAATAAAATTTGAATCTACGACTCCTAAAGGAAATCATTTACTTAGGCACCGAGTATTCCAGAATTAGAAAATAGTATTCAATAACTGTGACTTCTATTCAGGAAACAATTCCTTTCAATTAGGAAAACTTCCTTACTTTCGAAAATAACATGGTTCTTTATTCGCTGAATTAAGGAAGTGAAAAAAAAGGAAATGTATACGGATAAGGGTTTTCCACGCAGTGTCTGTTCCACTCACATTAAGAGGATGATGTTTAAATAAAAGCATTGATATTTTTGAAGAAATCAGAAATCCTTCTGAATAATCTGTTGAAATAGTAAATTTCATTTTTTTTTCCTCATCCTTACTGATATTATAAACTTGAAAGTTTGTATGGATGTTTGGTACTCTTTCACGCAAAAACAACTGAATGGATTTTAATGAAACTTTACAATAATATAGCTTATACATCAGAATAACACATAGGCTATTATTTATAAATATATTGTGTTAAGTGTCCAAAATATAATGATAATTGTCAAGTAAGTTGGAAAAAATTCTGCCATCTGCAAAAAATCCGCGACAGCATATATCTATCTTTTATGTGTGAATCAAAACTTTGCATTTTGTTTTGTCTATGCCAGGTGCCAAGAACTGCGAAAGATTGAACAGGCGAAGTGTGAGCCTGATTACAATTTTTACATAAAATAAATACAATAAAAAGTAATATTAACGTATTACACTTCCAGATATAAATTATTTATACTATTTTAAGCGTTCATTACACAAAATTTGTAACAATGTTTACTTTTGCTGAGCAGAGATCAGCTTAGGAAGATGTTTTCAAAAATTGACCCACAAGAGAGTCACGGGGAGTTTAAAAAAATCACTTTAATCAGCTATTAAATCTACAAACTTAAAATTTAACAACCCGGTTTTTGTTCAGCTGAGATATGCAAAAAGCTTTTATTTGTTTAATTTGCAATTCACGTAAAATTAACTCATTAAAAAATTCTTTATCCTTCAATCTGTATTTTTTAATTTTTTCAATTCACCCATGCGAAGATCGGGTATAACAGCTTGTTTAACATATTTTTTCTAAGATAAGTGGCAATAAAAAAAAAAGTTCCATAGTTTTCGCAAAGAGTCTGAAAGTGGAATAGTTACAGTTACTGCTAGAGAATACGTTTGTAAAACTAGAGTATATATTAAAGAGTTGTAGGTGATTTTCATTTCTCCTTTACATTTGAAAAATTAGAACAATTTATAAAAATACTCAGAAAGTTACGAGCTGCCAGTGTGAGAAAGATGCATGATGGATAAAAATTTCAATTTTCCAGGAAAAAAAATTTCTATATATATAATACCTAATACATAAAAATATTCATAAACTCGTGTTTAGTTTACAAAAAATAATTTATGTAACAAAGAATATAATGACCATACCATTACAAAGGAACAGTATACTCTAAATGTAATTTAAATAACTTAAGATAGGTAGTTTATTTTTTCAATAATAATTCCCTTATTTGAAAATGCTAAAATTATTTACTATATATGTTTTTACTGCTTTAAGGTGAATGAAATTAAATATAGAAGATACAATTATTTTTAAAAATAATTCTTTTTAAAAATTCTGTATTTAATGTTAAATAATAATCAATTCTTAGAAAAATAATTGAATTCAACATCAAAAAATGAATATGGATTGCATCTATCTATTTTCACGCATTTATTTTTAAAGGTTTTACCTTCACAGCACGTTCTCTGAAACAATCGCATTTTTATACAGGCAAACTTTCTTAACGCAAAATTCAAAAGAAATTTATGAACTATGTATTGGAAAGAAGACACATTTTTGAAAGTGTATAAAAAAAAAATTTTAAATAATGAGTGCACTTTTTTATATGTCTTAATAAGAATAGTTTTTTCGCATTGTATTAAATTGCTACATATATAAATATAACAAGTACCTCAATTGAGCTACATAGGATTCATTCTGAACGTCTTTAAAAGGACTTTCAAATAGAAACAGAAAAAAAAAATATTTATATTTCAAATTATTTTTCTGTCATCCAATATATTTTAGTGTGTTAAGCTCCTTTTTATTTACATAATTGTTATTCCTATTTGATACATTCTATTTTTCAAAAAAAATGAGGTTTACACAAACCGTGATTAAAAACCATAATATTTTGAAATGTATATTTTATTATATAATATATTACATTGTTATTATATTTGTTATTTCAATATTTTTAAAAATAATATATATATTATCATATATATTAAGGTAGTATACATATGCTTTATACATAAATCAACTCTGATTTTTTTTTAAAAAGCCTTTTTTACGAAATATATACACAAAAATATATATAAACATTGGGGGTTTTATTCCTTTAAATAGGATTTTTAAATAAAGAATTTTTTTTCAAAATATTCCCCCAAATTTAAAAAACCCTCCTTATCGTTGTTGTAATTAATCCTACCTTAAATACACGAGAAAATATGCTGCATGAGCAATTAATGTCTCACAAAAATATTTTAATATGTTTTTGTAAAACAAGGGGAAATTTTTAAGTTTAAATTTGAAATTTTTACAGCCCACAAGACGCGTGTTAGTAAACTTGTAGAGATTGTGATTTTCATTTCAGTTACCATTCGACGCAGGTCATTAATTCATATACCGATTCCTCCAAATCCACCAACGTAGGAATGTTCTGCTGCCCATTAAATTAAAATTGCATACTTAATGGAGTGTGGAAGACAGAAGAATGATACGCTAGCTAGACGTCGTAATTTTAGTATGAGAGGGCATCTAATTATGAAGGCCATCAGGAACTCTTAGTCATAGTTATAAAGTTATCAAGTAACATACCATTTACCCACACACGAACCATATTTTATAATCTACAAACTTAAATGAGGGAAAACTTAAAAAAAAAAGATGACTTATATATAAGGAAATGGTGAGCTTTTGAGATCAAAAAGTTCGGCTGCCCTTTCAAAAATAAATTGAAAAAAAAAGAAAAAAAAATGTTGCTTACAGTTTTTTATGATCCATATAGTTGTGATTAAAGTTTCTGAGATGCAAAAAAGATGATGCAATGCCCAAGGTTTTAACCATTCTCGTTTCGGAGTAGCTTCACTACTTGAATAAATGCAAGTTGTTGCATGGTTTATCGAATGTAAATCTGCAACACAGATACAGTGTTAATTTCTGACTACCAAAACAAACAAAGTGCCACCTTCAAGGTTCACAATTTGTAAGTGGCATGGCAAATTTCTGACAAAGGTTAACGTATTGTTGAAAACAAAATCTAGCTCTTTTAGCAGAAGCTGAATGGCATTACTCGTATGTAGACTCGAAGTGTTACAGGCGACTAATGGCTTACACATTGAAATTGTGCAACAAAACATAGTAAAAAAAATTGACGTTTTTTTTTTAAGATAAAAAATTTTAAGTGAATGCATTTTTTTTTATTTGTAATTAAAATTTGAAAGTATAGTCATCCTTTTTTGACTAACGGAAATTATCAATTCTCACTTTATACTGTCGTATCCCCACAACTATTGTATGCCTTTAAGGCATCTTACTTATTCAGTTGATGCTAAAACCACTCAATAATCATGACTTTGATTATGAAATTTATATATGTTCAGATATCACAGTTGTGTATCAGTTGCAAAACATCATATTTTAAGATGCCTACATCAGAGGATTTCTCGATATTCGAGAATATACTTGCTATTCAGGTTCGCATATTGTTATCTTAAGAAAGAATAAAAGTATCCTGTAAATACATGTTATACACTTTGTAGAGCGTTGGATATTAAAGATTAAACTAAAATTGGGGTAAATTCGGGATTGGGTTCAATGGAGTCTTCTTTAGAGTAAAAATAATTTTTTTGAAATTTTTTATTTTTACACAAAGACAATGCATATCATTAACAAAACTAATAAAAAAAGAACATTGAGAATTTTTTCCCAAGTTGCTTACCCTTTTCCTCGCCTGGCTTCTACTGGCCGCTTGAGAGCATTTCAGCTGCTTAGAAAGTCTCAGATACAGTTAATATGACATGTGGGTTTACATGTTTTTGAACCCCTTAAAATGGGGAAAAACGGGGAAATATTGAATAATTTTAAACCATTGTAACAGAACAAATATTTTTGACAGTAGCAAATAGTTTCAAATTTTTTTTTAAGAAACATTAAAAAAAATTCATTCAAAAACGTTGTACACATTTAACTATAGCAAGGGTGAACAATCTCTTTGCTGCAAGTGTCACTTTCTGATAAAAAAAAATATATAATAATCATGTGTGCCAATCCAACAAAAAAATATAAACTGATGAAAAAAAAATGTTTGTGTTACTTATAAGGTTATTATGGGATTTTTACGCAAATAACATATTTTTAATGCAAATCTTAGTGAGACCTTCAGAAAAATATAAAAAGTAAGAGAAAACTACAGAAATAGGTTCAATCAGGTAAGTAAGTTATAAAATAAAAAAGAGTAACTTGAAATATGAAAATGGAAATTATGTTTAAACAGTCAGTGCTAAAAATACCTTTTGAATTTGAAGTTTTTTCCCAAAGGTATTTAGGACTAGCTCCCCAAAAATGCTGAAAATTTTGGGGGTTTTTTTTAAGTGTATATTAGTTTTAATTTTGAGCAATTTTTTGGGTTTAAATTGGTTGCGACTAACCACCCTTGAAAAACTATGTCTAATTAGGGATCCGGGGCTAGAGGTGGGGGATTATCAAAATGATGAGACATTTTTTGGATTTTTAAAAAACACTTTTTTTAAAGAAAAACCAAAATTATTTTTAATTTTTAATTGACAACTTTCTTAAAGTGGGGTTAAAAACCCAATTTAAAAACCTTATATTCAAGTAAAGATCAGCAAACAAAGATCATTTATTTTTTTAATTATAATAAATTAACTGATTCATCTAACTTCCTTTTTAAAAAAAATATTACCTTTTGCAGTGTCTCCTTCCTTCACCCAATTGAGAGAAATACCTATAACTTAATTTTAGCTACGAAGATTCAGACTTCTTTATAATTTAATTTATTTTAAACGTATTTTTTTTTCAGAGATTTTAAAGACATCTAACCCCGTGATCCGAATGATTCCCCCTTTAAGTTATCTCTAAACTTGCCGCGCCTTCCATAAAAATTTACCCTTTTTAAAATTATTTTTATTTACATTTTTTCTATTCTTTTTGTCTTCTTGGTATTGGGTTGGAAAGGTTTTGCCATTAATCGTGGCCGTAAAAAACATAGGATTTAAATGTTAGAAGAAGGACGCGAGGGAAACAACCCCCCCAAGAAGAAAAAAATTTTTACAAGGGTTCTCAATGCCCTTTAAAAATTCGTTTTAAAAAAAATCTCTATTTTGAATCTCCCCCTTTTCCCTTGAGTTTTTTTTTTAAATTTTTAATCTTAAATCCTCATTTTAACTTTTAAAATTTAATATTTATCTTGATTTTAATTTTCATTACTCATCTTAGAATTAAATTTAATTTCAACTTAAATTTAAATTTAAAACCCCAAAAAAATTTTACCCCATTAACTGGGCCCCCAACATTAATAAACGTTTAATTATGCCCAAAAAAAACTTTTACAAAACAATCTCTTAAAGTAACTATACATTTAAAATTTTTTAAAAAAATTTTCCTGGGTCCCAGACCCATACTTTGCATCTTTATCATAAACCTGCATATGGGCGGGATTTTCGCCCCATTTTTTTTTTGTTGAAGTTACTTATCAAAATTTTTCGGGTCTCCTGAAATGAAAACTTTCTGAGTACTGTTTCCAATCTATAATTACATAAAAATTCAATCAGTTTCACAATTTTTTTTCCCTTTTTATATTTTTATTTGTAAATCACAATAAATTTTCATCCCCCACCCCCAATCGGGTTTCCCAAAAAATTTCCCAATAGGCCGCGCCTTTTATTATTATTGTTGGTGCCCTATTTACGCCCGTTTCCCTGAACCAGATGCCTCATAAATACGTAACAATACAACAACATATATATTTTCCAATTTTTTATACAATTACAAACATTTTTAAATAAACTATTATAAAAAAAACCCAAAAGGGAAATTTTTTCGCATCTCACGAAGTCATACATCAAAACAAACAAATGTGCAATTACAATTGTTTTCTCCAAAAAAAATTTTAAACAAGTAAAAATTTCCCAAAAAATAAATATACCCATTGTAGTTTTTTAACTTTTGTTGGTTATAATTTTTAAGCACCCCCCAAAGACTTTTTTTTTTTCCAATTTTTCCGACCACTTGTTGGAAGATCAAAAAAAATGAAACAATACAACCTGATTTTATATGCGGTCCCCCAAAAAACCGCCCAACGATGAGGTTACCACTTTTCTTTCCTCGGCTGCATGGAATTTCTTTTTTTTGTTTTTGTTGTGGGCTTGTAACCCTCCTTGTCGGCCCTTTCTTGTTTTCCCCGGGTTTTTTTTGGGCCCGGGTCGGGTTTCCCTGTTTTTCCCCCGGCGTGGCCTTAGGTTGTACGTGGGGTTCATCTGGAATTTCCCAGTTTTTTCCCTGCCCTGTTCTTCTTTCTATTTTGAAATAGTACCTTTTTACCAATGGTCTTTGTTAATGTTATTGGGTCCCCCCCCCACTTTCTCTGTGGCCCACTTGCCCCGACACCCTGACCTTTTTTTCCCTTATTATACCTTGTCCTTTTTTTTTTCCCTTTGTCACCCCCAAAATTTTTTGGAAGCGATCTGACCAGTGATTTGCGTTTATGGGCCCTATCTGTTTTTTTATATTGTTTTTGATTGGCGTAACCCCTTTTTCTAACTTACTTTTCACCGCAGATTTTTCTGTCCCATATTGTGACCATTTAACCCCTTGATGAAATTTTTTCCAAGTACTAGTTTCCTGACTTGATCTTATACTTTTTGGGGGAAAATTTTTTCCCTTTTAATTCGACCTCGTCACTTTTCCCCTATGACGATATATTCTTATTTGATTTTACGTTAACCTTTAAATTTTTTTTTTCCCCTGTTTTCCCATATTACAATATTATTGTTATTTTTTACTTCTAATTTCTCTTTAAAGGGCCTTCCCTTTTTTTTAAATTTAGCCGGAGCTTTGTTGGCTGCTGAACTTAAAGGGTGTGTTTCTAATAAGACCCAATCATTTACCTTAAATTT
Source organism: Trichonephila inaurata madagascariensis (assembly GCA_019973955.1). Taxonomy (NCBI): domain Eukaryota; kingdom Metazoa; phylum Arthropoda; class Arachnida; order Araneae; family Nephilidae; genus Trichonephila; species Trichonephila inaurata. The sequence goes on along the minus strand of BMAV01026305.1, from coordinate 6,055 downwards.
TATTTTTCTTTCGTCTATTTAAAATCTTTCCCAACCCTTTTCCCGTTTAATTTTTTGTCCAGTCTAGCTTCCTTAAAACTTTTTTCGATATTTTGTATTTTTTAATTTTTGGGAAATTTCCGAGATCAATTAAAATAGTTTTTGAAATGGTGTAATCAATTTTTTGACCCAAAAATAATTCAGCGGGTTTTCCCCTTGTTTCATTCCCCCCGCCGTACGAATAGCGGGGAAGCAAAAATCAAGAAAATTGATCCCAAGTATCGTGTTGATCATTAACATAATTTGCAATCCTTTCACTATATCTCGATTAACTCTTTTTAGTCCGATTTGCTTGTGGTCGATATGCAACCCGTAATTCCATTTTTTGCCTAATTTTCACTTAATGCTCAAAAAATTTTGGATATAAATTGGGGACCATTATCACTTTTTAAATTTTTTTGGAGCTCCCCTAACGCGATATAAAGTTATCCCAAAAAAAAATCCGCTTTTTTATACGAGATGGGGGGCCCCTTTTTTTAAAAGGTATAATTTCAGCCCATTTGCTGAAATGATCGGTTATTACTAAAATATACGATTACGTCTTATTCTCGATATAGGATACGGGCCTAACAAATCTAACGTCCCTCATTTGGGGTAATTTGATATAATTGGATTTAATCGACCAAACTGGTAACGCGTTTTTATAGTTATCAACTTGGCACATATGGCATGTAGAGACATATTGACAAGAATTTTCTCCCTGTACGGAAAAAAAAACGTTCCCAATTTTTTTGATACGTTTTAAATCTTCCCATGTGTTCCCGCTATTGACTTGTCGAAATTTCCCCTCATTATTTTTTCCTTAAAAGGGAAAGTATACACGCATTTTTACCCCCAATGACGTTGGGTGGGTTTTGCATAAAAAAACAACCTTCCTTTTAAAAGGGAAAACGTGGGGCCAATTTCACATATCGTTGCATTAACCGGGGTTATATTCCCGGGGTTTTTAAATATCTATAGATATAACCTTTAATTTGGGTTTATTTTTCTGGGTTTTTGTTATTAATTGTTCCCCCAAAAAGTACCAAATCCTTTTTGTTTTGGGGACAATTTAAATTTTTTTCCCCCAATTATACTTTCCACATGCTTTTCGGTAAAACTTTAGCCCCCATATTTAACTTCATTTCTGACCCATTAACGTGTAAATTCCCTTTTTCTACTTTTATTATCTTCAATGGAATTTTGAAAATTTTTAACATTTCTGATCAAAATCTAATACGATCCTTGACCCACTTATAAAAAAACAATACCTAGAATTTAAATTTTTCTAAATTTTCAACACATGAAATGACCAACTTTTAATTGTCTGATGCGAATATTCAACCCCACAATCCCCCTGTTTTTGGTATTTCGCACCCTGTGCTTTTTATTTTCCTGGGGTCGCGTTTTTAATTTGCCATAAAAAATATTTTCCTTTTACTTTTTCCATTTTAAAATTTATCTGCTCCGGTGTCCCATAGCCCCAAAAATTTTTTTTAATAAAAAAAGGAACGTGGGGGTTCTAGGGTGATATACATATCGGAGAAAGCTTAATTGTTTCTTTTTGTCGATACTTTTGGGGTTGATCTTTAACCTTTACAATAATTTTAACGGTCCCCTTTTTATCCTATCGCCTCGGGCTGAAATTTTTTCCTCGAACCCCTATTTCTACGGTCCCCTATTAAAATTAAAATTTCGCTCATTTCGAAAAGAGTAACCCCCGTTGTTGAATCTCTGGGTCACTATTTTGAAATCTATTCCCTCGAACCCTCTATTCTTTGACGGCTATTCTCATAAAAAACATTTCTAACCATTTTTGGTCCGTCCCACTTCAAATTCCTCCCGTTTCTACCTTATTGTCAAAAAATTTGGCATCCTATGGGATTTTGACCTCGTCTTTCTATATTATCATTCTGTGAACCCCTTTTTTTAAATTTTTAAAGGAAACCCCCTCTTTCGAATTTAGCCAAGACCCGTTGTAAACCCTGTTTTGTGGATTGCGCACTTCCACATTTAAACCCCGGAATTGGTTCCCAGCCGGGAAATAAAAAAAAGGGTCCACCCAACTCGCCTGGGACATTCCCCAATTCTAAATTTTCTCGATTTTTTTAAAAAATTAGAAATCCCGTTGGGCCTTTATTTTTCCCCGCTGGGAGGCATAAAATTTCGATTGTAGTTCTTTCTTATTTTTTACCCCGGGAAAACCCCCAGCCTTTTAGCTGCGGAAATCCGTGGCTGTATTTTGCACCTTTAAAACCGATCCCAAAAATTTTTGGGACCCAACTTTTGGGCCCCTTCCCCGGGTATTTTTGTAAGAAAACGATTATTTGGGGGGTTTCAAGTAAGTGTATTTGATTATCTATTGTTTCGAGAAACTCTGAATTTTTCCCCTTAAACCCGTCCCTTTCCCCGGGAGTAATTTACCTCCACCCGCATTTCCCAACCCAAATTTTGGGGAGTTCGGGATTAAATTGGCAAGCCATCCTGTGATGACTTTTGTCTATTAGGGTCCCGTAAAACTAGAGGTGTGGGAAAATTTTCAAAATGATGAGACATATTGGGTTTTAATACAACTTTTAAAGAAAACTTATTTACTTTAATTTTTAATTGAAAAACTTTCTTTTAAAATGAGAGTTAAACCCAATTAAACCTTTTTATTCAAGTCAGATCCCAACTAGATCATTTATCTTAATTTTAAAAATTAACTTTTATTCATCTAACTTCCTATACAAAAAAATTACCTTTTTCAGTGTCTCCTTCCCCTTTATCAATTGAGAGGGAAAACCTATAACTTAATTTTTTAGCTACGAAGATTCAGACCCTTTTTAATTTAATTTTATATTAACGTATCCTTCTTTTTTTTGGATATGAACCCAACTTTTGTGATCCGAATGATTCCACACTAAGTTTCTTTTAAAATTGCCGCGCCTTCTCATCAAAAACTTCTATCCTTTTTTAAATAATTCCCTTTTACATATTCTATTCGTTTGTCTTCTTTTTTGGGTTTTTTGGAAAAATTTTTTGCCTAATCGGGGCCGGGCCCAAAAAACATAGAGGGTTTTGTTAGAAAAAAGGACGCGGGGATCACAATGTTCATAATGGAAAACATTTATTTGCAAACATATACTGATCCGAATTTTGATGCTTCATTATTTATTTTTTGTCTAATACAGCCGCCTTTCATTTAAATTGAAAAAAAAAATGTTCATTATCACCTTTCCAATTTAAAAAAAAAATAATCAGCAATTCATCCCGTGTCACAATGTGGAACGGGTGCCACAGTTTGGCCACCTTTGATCTATAGAAATACATAATTAACATGATACTGTTTCCTTTTTTACAGATTGGCTGTAAAATTTTGTGCGTTATTACCAAATACACTCGTATGACGACTTACATGTGGATGTTCTGTGAAGGCTTCTACTTACACAAGTTGATCGCAGCTTCTTTTGCAGAGCAGAAGTCTCTCAGGATGTTTTACTTTATTGGATGGGGTGAGTAACATTGTGCCTTTGTCTTGCAAATTTACAAGATTTATTTGAACCAAAATTAGAAAAGTATTGTACTAATATCATTGTTACATTCAAAGAATATTATAATCCTCATTTAAAAAGGAATGTATCATAAATGCTTAGTCATTATAAGTAAGTAACATAAATGTAAATAAAGTATTTTATATCTAGTAAAATTTTTATCACTGTGCATTAGTTAAAATATCAACTAATTAGCGTTAATATAATAACCGGGTTTATTGAAATTTGAAGATTAATATATGCATTTTATTCCGAGAAACCCAGAAAATGTTTTCAAGTATCGAAACTGTGTCGATAAATGTAGAAACTGAAGGAAAATGTTTGAAGAAATAATTTAACCTTTGGCATTTTTAAGATTGTAAAAATCTACCGAAAATAAATTCGTGTGAAAAAACATATCCTAGCGCTATCTACTGTAGTTAGTCCCTAACTACATCAAAAATAGTCTAGAATAAATTAAAAATTTTAAGAAGATAACAAAGACGCAAAACCATGTTTGGCTTTTCGAAACTAAAAGGAGAATCATGTGTTATGAATTTTGTGTAATAAATGTTTAAAATAATGTAAATAATTTATATCTGGATGTGTAATGCGTTTAGATGGCTCTCTTTTATTTATAATTTATGTTAAATTTACAATATTCGAAAGCAACGCCATCCCTTACATTATAATGTCGGTTCAATGAAAACTTTTCGAAATCTTGGAGACAGCCAATTTGGCATCTTTTTGGGCGAACTAGATTGTGACCATATTTGGCGAGTTCTTGACCATATGGGTTCTTCTAGAATTGCTAGAGTAATCTATTAATATCACGATCTATGACGTAAGTGGATCTTTTTTTGAAAGATTCGTCAGGTCTATAAATAGAGACTGGCTCGCTAAAAACTAGTTAGCCTTGTTTTGTTCGTTGCAGAGTCAGTATTGTCTTGACCGTTGAATGTAGTTTTGTTTTGACTAGCAATTGGTTGGTGTTGATTTTACCGTGAGTACACCACCAGTGGTTATAGTGATTATTTTGGTTGTTAAAGAGGATGAGTCGGTGCTTGCGAATTATTTTTAAACATTTGTATTTTAGACACTTATAGTTGTGTCTAAATGATAGTAGATAGTGTGATCCTTGAATCCGGATCTACGTAATTCATGCATTAATTCTATTTAAATCAATCTATTACTTCTTTTAAATATGTGTACGGTGTTAGATGTCTATGGTCTTACAATATTTTCTTTTACTTAGAAAATTATCTCTAATCTCTTTAAATCAACACTTTCAGAATATTTACAATGATTTTTTTTTTAATATTGGACGTTTTGTGTTCCTTAAGGTATAAGCAGTTTAAACTCTATCTTTTAACATTAACCGAAACAGCCTTTATATATAATTTATGAAACTCCGAAGCATAAAGTATGCTTCTGCAATGAGTAATCTTGTTGGAAAGCTGTCTAAAAAATCAGTTACTAGATGTTTTGTGAGACTTTAAAAGGAAATATTTTGATATTGTTCTCACGGTGCAATAAATATAGACTCTTAATGCATTGGGAGAATTATCATCAAAAGAAAGCTGTCTTTCGGATGGAACTTGTGAAAAAAATAAATGAAGAATACTGTATAAATTTGGATGGAGATGCATTTTCTTAAAAAATTTTTGAGACATTATTCAAAATGAAAACAATTAAAAATTTAAACAGAAAGTAATTTCAGAGATAGGACATTCATAGTGTCAATAATTGAAAGGAGAGAAACCATTTAAAGAGAATTAATTAAAAAATAGATCAGGATATATTTACTAATGGCTTAAGGAGAGGAATTCCTAAAAAGAGTCTAATTATACCAACTAATCTAATCGCATCATAAAATCACAAAGAAATTAATTACAAAAATAGCAAGTTTAGAAGTGGCGTTTTGTAATAAACAATAATAAAAAGAAAAAATGATATACAATTAGTATAACTATATTAGAGAAACATTTCACAAATATTTGGGATTTACCTTTTACGTACGAAAAAAGAATATAATGAGGTAAAAATTTTCCTTTTATCGTAACCACACACACATATTTCTGTTTTTTCATTCCAAATTTGAAAAAAGATTACTTTTCACAAATAAAACAGCAAACAAGCTGGAAAGTAAATATAAATAAAATGTACAATTTTTGAGAAAAATATTCGCTTGGAATATGAACTTCTTTTCAGAAACATGTAGCTGAGATGGTGATTAAATTCGTTTACAGTTTGTAGAAAGTGTTAGGACACAAAACATTCAAAATAACTGAAAAAAAAATAGAGAGATTCACAACTTGTTTTCAGTTGAAAATCCGCTTAGAGGATTGCCATATTGTAAAAAATAAATCTTAAATTATGAAAACTCAAACTGCTATAAGAAATCGCTAGGATTATTTTTCGATGCATGATTTGATTTACTTTTTAGTAAACTTGGTTTCCCTTGAGTAAACAAAAAAACCTACTTTTCTCAAATGATTTTGTGTTTAAATTTGGTAAAATATTTA
>BMAV01026304.1:0-13971 GCA_019973955.1 Trichonephila inaurata madagascariensis | reverse complement strand
TAATATTCACTCACCACGACCCCGGTCAAAGTGGGTGGTTTTTTCAGATGCAGAAAACGACAAGGGCCCGTTGCGTTGCCGGGTCCCGGTTATATTTGGTTGGGGCTCTCGGCAAGTTAAATTCAAAAACAGGTTCGCATCGGCTCAGGTGCCTCCCCTGGAAAATGGGCGTCAAAATCACTGGATAGTTGGAGCGTTGAAAAGTGATACCTGCTCCGGGGGTATGTACTAGGTCGGGAAAAGGTTAAAATCCCAAATTTACCAAAAAAAAAAAAAGGGAAAATTTTTTTGGCTTTTTTTGGTTGGGAAAAAATTCTTCCTTCTGACTATATATTTAAACTGATAAAAAAACTGAGTGTCTTTTTTCTAAATGTATGTAACTTTGTGGCAAGTTATCACGCGGGTTTCCCTTTTTCTTAAAATACTTTCGGTTTGTTTTTTTTTGGGTTTTTTGTCGAAGGTTTAACTTCTTACAGTGAAAGTGCGACATGCAGATTGTGAGCAAAAAGGGTGGTTTATTTTGTGTTAAAAATAACGATATTTACATTCCCCGAATGATATGTTATCGATGCAAAAATAAAAGCGTTTTTTTTGTTGGTCGTTGACTTTAAGTTTTTTCTAGAAGAGATCAATCCGACCACAGGATGGATGTAAAGGTGCCACGAGTTTCGAACGCCCCTCGGCTACCGTTGGTCTTGGGCCCCAAAACTCTATCAATCATTTTTTTGCAAAGTGGTCCCCGCACCCTTTTTGGAAAACCAAAACTCGCCCCAGGTTTGAGTTTGAGTGATTTTGAGTGAATATTAACGTCGCCTGTTCCCCCCGAGGGTTTTTGGCGGGACCCTTTTGAACCATGGTCAAGTGACGTGGACGCCCTGAGCGGCCCCCCCTCTCCTAACTACCACACCACACCAACGGGAGGACATTTCAGTTTTGACGATTTAACGTGCATCGCTCCCTAAAGGCGGGCTTTTTGGTATTGGGCTCGCTCGCTGCCGCCGGTGTCCTTTAACCCCTGGCACGCAGCCCCTGCCAACGAAGGGGAAAATTTTTTTAAACGAACGTGTTATAAGGTGTATTTGTAGTTTCTTTTTCGCATGTAAAACCTTTTTTTTCCCTTCAAGCGTCAAAAAAATAGAATATTTTTTTGAGTTGTTTTTTTTAAAATTTTTTAAAAATTTTAACCATCCCCAAAAATTTAAAAAAAAAATGGGAAAATTTGAAATTGCATTTGCAATTTTTTTTTTTAATTAGGTTAAAAATTTTCAAGAAGAACGGCATTGCACGGGAAAGTATTAATAAAACTCATGCAATAATTCTATTGTTTTAAGTGAGGAAGAAATATTATCTTTTTTTTTTATCATTTTTTTCATAAAAAAAATGAGAAAAATTTTGTTGCCCAAAATTTTTTAACACGCACAGTTTTGATTTTATAATAACTGTTTCTAAAATCTTGTTGGTTTAATTTTTGGTAAACATCAAAAAGTAGGAAAAGGGTTTGGAAATGTAACATTGATCTAAATAAAAATTTGTCTTTATTTTTTGATAATTAGGGGGTAAATTGACAAAAAACTGAGTTTTTACTAAGAAATGAAAAAAATAGGCCATGACTTGAAGCAAAATAGAAAGACAACAAATTTTTAAAAAATTTCCATATATGATTAAAACATTAAAATTTTATTTTTAAAACATATTAAATTTTTGAAAAAATATTGAAAAATTGTATCATGTCTTTTTCCCCATTTTAGATAGTCACATAAACATATCGGGAAAAAAATCAATATTTTTAATAAACTCATTTTACAAAGCCAAACGATAATTTTATTTAATTCGGGAAAGAAATTTAAATTAAAATTCCCAGGAAAAAAATTCATTACTTCTAAATAGTATTTACATTTTTTAAATTTCACTTAAGCAAAATATAATGCTTCATATCAAATATTTATAATTTTCCTCTTTAGTTATAGTTTTTAGCGTCAGGTTTATTATTTTTTTTCTTTCTAGCTGTTCCTTATTTATTTCCTACACAATTTTCTGTTCTGTTTAATAATATAAACTTCTCTGTCTTCGTGTCTATTAATCACAGAAATAAAGCAATTACAGACTTAGAAAGATTCATAAATGAGATTTAAAATAAAGAAAGAAAAAAAATTCAGTCCACACACACAAACTGCTTCAAAATATGAGTCTATTTTCATGGACAATATGCGTGCATAGAATTATAAATATTGAAAAAAAATTATATTATTCTAAAAAAATTAAATTTCAATTTCAACTTTCCTGTTTCTTAAATGAAAAAAAAAAAGAAAAGAAAACTGACAAGTTCAATTTTAAAAAGAGAACATTAAAAAATAAGATAATTCCGTTATTAGAATAATTCCTCTAGCTCTCTCTTCAATTACTGTTTCTCCACCCCTTGTTTAATGAACATATTCATAAAATAACTTAATCCTGTGCGAGAAGTCATTCTGAGTGGATAAATAAGATTCCTTTTCATTGAAATAGACAAAAACATACATTTTTAACACATATCCATTGATATTATATAACCTTTGGTACAACTCAGAAAAAATTCCCGCCTACTAAAACAGAAATTCTATAATCCAAATATTGCGCATGGCTACAGCAAAAAGAAACCAGCACCTCGGTGGGTGTGTAATGTTAAATCAATTCCTCCTCCCCTCGCCAACGAAAGCTTTTTTACGAAGACTTCCGCATTTCACATCTTATTACTTTTTCCGGTGGCGCTGTCCAATGAGAAGGAGGCAAAAACCGAACGATCCTTCATAATAAATGATTGACAGGCTTCACTCTCTGATTGAGCCAACATTTTGTTACGAATAAATTGAATCATCTGAAATCCCAAACATTGTTATGAATTTTATTCGTTTCTCAATTCCCGTGACACTACTTTAATCCGTGGCCATTGAAGCTCTTTTAACCTCAACTGAACTCAGTAACGTGAATATATTGAAACGTGAAACTCAATTGACCTCGATGACTTTTGTACCATTATATACTAAAGGAAACACACAGCTAATCTTTTTTTCCTCAATTTGTCCATAGGAAATTATGCATTTAAAAAAAAACAACAAAGAGAAACAGGATTCTTACTTGAGGAGCTATTTAAAGAAAGAATAACATTTCTCTTAAATCTTTGAAAATGCAATTCCTTTTGAGCGCCGCTTATGAATTTTCTTCTATATTTATTCCCGCTCTATTCATTTCGTCCTTACGTTGGGATGATCTGGCGAGTTGAAAAGGGCACGATAAGAAAGAATATCACAGTTAATCGTTATTCGAAAAAGTCGGAAATACGAGAAGAATCTAATTTTTCTAGTTTGTTAAATGCAACGAAAGTACAAACATAAAATGTTATCTATGTTTTCTTTTTTTTTTTGACTTTTTGGTTAATTATCGACTGTTAATTTACAAGCACTATTCTCCTTCCTACTTTTAAGATTTTTCTTTCAAATTTCACTATACTGTACAACATAATAGCCTTCCGTTAAAAAGGAGTTTGTAGTATAATTTATCTAGATAGAAATATGACTTGACTCAACACGATCGATTTAGACAGATAAAACAAAAGTCAAATGAAAATTAAAGTCATCAACTTGCGCTAAAAGAATGAACCTTTTTTCGAATTAAAAAATTTTGAAGCTAAAATATTGTAAACAAGCTCAATTCGTGAAAGTGCAATGGCTCTCACACCGCCGTGTTCCAATTCAAACGGATGAAAAATAAATACAACAACGGGAATTAATATTATGGAGATGACGAGATCAAAAGCAATATTACCGTTAGGTATAAAAGCATATTTATTAAAACATTATTCATTATTAAAACATATTTCCCACAAGAAGAAAAACATTCAAATAATAAATTCAATTGTTTCAATAGCCAATGGCAAATCAAAAAGGGATTTTTCGGTGAAAATCTAAGACTAGAAGAATTAAAATATTTTATTAAATATATTCATCACATAAAAGTATTTAAAAATTTTGAAACTGTGTGTGCACTCCTACTCGACATTGAATTTTTTGTTCAAAGGGTCTCCTAAGCCATTTGTAACAACTATAACTAACTCATAACTTAATTGAACATAATCTTTAATCCAAAGAAATCCGACACATGAGATTCAAAATTCCAAGAGCAACGAAAGCACTCGGCAGGCTAGAGCAAATTAATACAAAAAATGATGGAGGATGAAAAGAGAAGAATACTGATGAAAATAGCAGAGAATTCAAGAGAAACAACAGATAGCTAATAAATAGATAAATAGACATATTCAAATTGTATTCTCTCATTCAAAATTATCCTCCTTGAAGATGCCAGATGTAGCAATAGAAGAATGAGTTTCAAAAGAATTCATAGTACAGGTAAAGAAGCATTCAGAAAATCGAATACAAAATTTTCGGATATAAAAATTCTGGAACAATTAATTTGTGTTGAAATTTTAAATTCTATGTATATACAGAAACATCTAATAATCTTGATAGGAACATAAATTTAGTCTCCCGAAACCCAGTGTACCACGCCTATACAATCAGGATTGGAAAATTAAAAATATTCCTTAAAACAAAAATAATGAATTGTAAAATAAAAACACTTGTAAATAAAAAAACATTCCTTGAAACAAAAATAATGAATTTCAAAATTAAAATACTTGTAAATGTAAAAAATATCTAATGGAGTAAAAATGTTTTTAGACATCCTGTTTTTAGTGTTAAATATCTTATTTTATATACTTTGTATGAAAGTACAGTGAAAATCGCTTAACGCGAAACTGAAGGGACTGAAAGATTGTTTCGTGTTAAAGGATATTACAAAAAAAAAGCACCCATATATTTAGTGTACCTCGTTTATTAAAGTACATTTTATTAACATAGATATGTGTTTTTCCCATGTGTATATGATACCACCCATGACGAATTTAGCGGACTGTAATAAATTGTGATCTAAGACTAAAAGGTATCGGCTTCGAATTCAGTCTGTTGAAAGAAAATGATTCAATGAAAAGTCCAAGTTCAATTCTGGACATTGATATATTTCAATGCTGAAGAATATTTCAATATGAATAGAATATATAGTTCACATGTAATACAACATAGTTCACAGTTATAGAATATTTACAAGTAGGAATTTCTGACACAAGAATATTTCACAAGAGAATGTTTCACTATAGTATGTTTACATCTTAAGAAAGATACATGCACTGGCTGTTGCCACAAGACCATATCTAAATGGAAGCGGCTCACTGCAACAGCGCTACCTAACGGCTTTTACTATTCAACATACCGCCCCCCTTGAAACCTCAGAAGGGTTTCAAAAGGAGAGGTTATGAAATATACAACGATGAAATACAGATAATAATATATGATAAAAATAAGAATAAAATAAATTAAATTAAAGTTCAAATTTCTTTTGAGAGTTAGGGTAAAAAGATAAATCTTGTTTACATTTCTAGTTAATTGTCCGTATTTGGGCATTACATTCACGACACGTACTCTTGGTCAGGTCCGAAAATAGTTTATTAATCTGGCCAAGAGTCATTTAATGGAGCAGCTGTTCTTTTTCTCGACAATAAACTTAGATCTCCCAATTGAAGATTTGGTTTAGTTCTCCACCACTTGGACCTAGGTTGAAGTTCAGTGTAAATACCCGCTGTGACCCCAGCGATCCCCCAGAAGCACGACGTAGTCTTGAATCAGGTTCCATCTTTCAGAAAGAGCCGCCAGACCTTTGAGGCATGAGATGGTTCTGAATCTGATGAATAGGACCTCCAACTAAGAAGTGGGCTGAGTCACGTGCGTTGGAAGTCGGACGCATCTGAGAGAGCTCTGTGAGGTCTTGAGTTGCCACGCTTCTATCTGTGTATCAATAGGGTAGAACACTCTTCAAAAATGGCAGTTGTTGGTTGCCTTTATGAGCAATTGTTTGGCACTCTTGATGGCTGATCTCATAAACTCCAAAGTGTGGGAGTATAGTGAGGAATGAAAGACCACTCACCTTTGACAGAAAGAAAGTTTTGTACTTCTTCTGCTGGCTACCAACCGAGCTTTCAGATGACTTGAAGCACCTTTAAAATTGATCCATTATCCGAGATGATTTTGCTCGGACAAGACCTTTCTAGCAATGAAACGACGTAAAGCAGCCAGAAATGCGGCGCAGTCGATAAATCCGAAACAAGTTCAAGATGTACAGCCTGTATAAAGTACAAATGTAAAGACAAATGTAGGACTTTGCCACACTTCGTTTATGAGCACATTTTAGTGGTCAATGGACCAGCAAAGTCCAAGCCAGTACTTCCGAATGGACGAATTTGCTGGAAATCGATTGGTGGTAAATCACCCACACTGAGAAGATCTCAGATTCATCTTGAAGCAAATTAGACACCTTTTGAGCGTAACGAACTACTGATCTACCATCCACAAAGCAAAATTTTTGTCTTATCAATGACAATGCCGCTGTGGACCTGCATGAAGATAAGTAATGTGGTAAAAAGTTTATTACCTTCTAGTGAACTCATGATTTTGGGCAAAAAAACACAGGATGTTTTGGTCATATGATAGACGCGTATTCCTGAAAGTCTGCCTCCTACCCGAAGAACTCCCTCAGAATCACAAAACAGGTTCAATGGAAGTAATTTGTTATCTTTTGGTAAGTTGGCTTTGAACAAGACATTTAATTTCTATTCGAAATTCTGCTTTTGAATCAAACGCACAATAGTAACAACTGTAGTATGAAGTTCCGATGATAACCAAAAGTTCCGAGACTGGTGAACGACTATTTTTGCAATCTCAAAAATCCGTGCACAGACACGAACTAACTTTGTAAAAGACGATATTCTGTCAATAAATTCTGGTAAAGGCACAATTTGGCAACACATGTAACAACGCTCTTTCTCTCTTTTCAATGCATTACATCCAAAAGAGAACGTTCCTGGATTTATAAGATGACATTTCATTCATGGGGTTGATTTAACCAGAGTGCCCCTGAATCCATTGATCATGAGCTAAAAGCTGAGATTTGCATAGTCCTCTCGTACTCTGTGATCGGTTGATACTCAATTCCAGAAACATGACACCATTCAATTGATGGAATTGCTGTTTGAATTTTGGAAACCTATTGGTTACAAAATGGTTGCCAGCGATATGGTTCTGTTTTTAGCCAAGCTAAAGTAATTGTCGAATCCGTCCAGGCAATGGTTTTGTGAATAGATAGAGGAAACTCCCTTAACACTACTTGTAATACATTAGACAGCAAACAAAGCTGCGCACAGCCTGTCGAGGTAAAGATTGAGTTTTTGGCAAGCAACTCTTGTTTTAGGAAGTAAGAAGCGAGACACTGATAAACTCGATGCAATACATTTGAGTGTAAATTACGTAACAGTATGCCCTTTCGGAGGAATCACAAAAAAGGCATGTATCTCAAGTTGAAAAGGCGAAGGTAGCAAGACACACTTCGGTATTTTCATTTTTCGATAAGATGAAGTCTTTTCGAAGGCTGCCCACTGTTTATTTAAATCTTCCGGGATTGTTCGTCCCATTCTAGATTTAATTTCCATAGCTCTTGTAAAAGCGATTTTCATAAAAACGACGCATGGTGATAAAAGTCCTAGAGGATCAAACACACGAGCAATTTGTTAGAACTTCTTTAGAATAAGCGCACTTCTGTTCTTTTGTAATGAAACACTGAAACTGAAGAAATCAGATTTGGGATTCCATTGTATCCCAAGGATTTTTATTTCTTCATCATTTTGCACCAATTTAAGATTTTGATTTTCGGGTACCTCCTTGATCTACCGTTTCACTGTTAGACTGCCTGAAGATTGAAACCCCTTTCTACCATCTCCTTTAGTTGCCATACAGATTTATTCAACTGCTTCCTTTTCAGTCGCGGCACCACTTAGTAAATCATCTACGTAAAATGATGAAGAGTAGCGAATGAAGTTTAAAGGGTACCTTTCCCTTTCATCAAGAGCAAGTTGAGAGTTTTGCTGTTAGAGTGGAAAGATATGGTGCACATGAGGTCCCATACGTGACAGTGGTTAACCTATATTCCTTCACTAGCTCCTTGGATTGTCTCTCCATAGAATTCCGTTGCCAATTGGTATCTTCCGATGAGATCTTATTTGACGGAACATCTTTTCCAAGTCTGCACACAACACAGCTATTTGAAATGTTCTAAAGCGAGCAGAATTGGTACACGTCTCGTTGCACTCGGGGTCCAACCATTAGTAGATCATTAAGAGAATGCCCGTTGTTGATTTGGCTGATGCATCGAAGACAACCCTCAATTTTGTTGTTGTACTGAATCTCGTAGAACCGCGTGATGAGGAAGATAATATGCTTCCCTTTAGCGTAGTCATGTTTAGAACAAGCTCCATATGCCCTAAAGTTAAATATTATTCCTCCATAAAGTCTCCTATATTGAGAATAAATTTGCGTTTCTTGATTAGTGAATGTTCTAATGAATTGAATCTTCGAATAGCCGATTCTCTCGAATCCCCTAATTTAGATGGTGGTGAATGGTGGTAATCGCAACTACATATCGTCCATCCTCATTTCTAACATGATTTTCTATGAAATAATCTTCACATGCTCCTTTCTTCACTAGTTAATAAGCTAGCTTCAGGTACTGAATCTAACTTCCAAAAGTTACTCACTAAATCTTCATAGTTACTACTTGATGCTATTAACCGCAATTGAAGAAAACATCTCTTCAGAAGAACATTTCCTGCGACTATCCAACACCCTAAATCTGAACGAACTGCAAATGGATTACTGTCCCCAAGGAAAGAGATTGACCCTTAGCATTGAAGAGCTTATGTTTACACCAATGCGAATATCGATAGACCAATTTAAAAAGTAGGATCAGCTAACTTCAAATCATCACTAAAAGGCTCAGACCAAGAAGAATCTAAACTGAAATGTATAAGTTGACCCACAATCTTATTAACTACATATACTGAAGTTACAAAGGAAATAGATGTAAAAATGAGGAGTAAACTTAATCTCCGAAAATTATTAGTTCGAGTATCTGATACCCAAGACATGAAATGCGTACCTGTGCTCGTTTCCTAGGCAATCCTAAGTCTTTCCAAACAACTATTAGTGATTTAAGCAAGCCTGACTTCCCGGGTCAAGAAGAACACGACACAACTGAGTTCCACCGAAAGCACCATAAATACATCAGTACATAGAAGCACCTGAGAATTGGAATCGAACCCTGAACAAGAAGTTATACTAGGATTATTTACATTAGAGGATTTGGACCTGCATCAGTATTAGTAGCATCAGACATAACTGGGTGAAACACTTGCGCTGAAGTTGAAAGTACTGGAATTATTAGCATCTCTAGGAATGGAAGAATTTGGGCCAATAGGAGTCATAAAATGTAACAATGTGTGATGATTTCCCCACATTTTCGACACACTTATTAGTGCTTTTACAAGCAGAGACTTCCTATGAAATTGAGTCAAACACCAGCTAAATGTTATTTGATTTACAAAATTCACCTCTTTTGAACAGAAAGATTTTGAAATGCATCACATTTATTTAAATATGATTGTTCTGACAGTAAGAACAATGCAGTTGGAACCTGAAGCAATCAACTAGTGTTACTTTCTATTACTAATGTTTCTTTTAACTCCATAACCTTCAGTCATAAAGTGACCCAGCATGATTCGAAAGAAATTGTAAGAGCTCGCTGAGCGAAGGAATTTTTTCACTATCTAAAGACCTTCCCACCAACCTCTTGTGGTTGAGTCTAATTTAAATTCGAATGATAAACATTAGAATTATATCTGCTGTACCTCGACCTTGAGATCTAAAAGTTCTCCAATAATCGAACGCATTCCTTAGTCGAATCGACCAATCCTTAGAATTTGGCGCTGGATTCACAAGTTATCGGCGAAATATTTACAAGTTTTTCATTAAAGAGCCCAATATTTCACGCTTATGAAAATATCTTTCCTTTTAAAAGATCCCAAGCAATTTGAAAATTACTATCTGTTATTGGTGATTGAACTATCTTCTGAGCACTTCCCTTTAAAACCCCTTTTGAGATATATTGTAATTTTGAGCACCAGTTAAATTTTGATTATTTGTAACGGCTGCTTGAAACAGATTCGAGAAAGTCAACCATTCATCAATAACTCCAGAAAATGTCGGAAGCGACAAAGTAGGAAGTTTAATTTTCGGTTGAATCCTCAGAATTCTAGTATATGAGTTCTTCCGTATTTTTATTTGTTTTATTTAGATGCAGAGACCCGCCCATTCAATAAAATTAACATTTCCTCTCCCATGTATCGAACAGCTTCTGTTTTTCTTAAGATATAATCCTCAATTTCCATTATCCCAGCAAGGCTAAAACAAATTATCAAAAATGGTTTTCTAATTCTTTTCCCTATTGTATCAAACCTATTTTTCTAATTTTGAGCTGGAAGAATCCAATTCATTAATATCCTCTATCGTTTTATTTTAAACGCGTTAGTATGATATAATGGTTTTTTCGGTTTAAGCACGCTTTTAACTTTCATATTTAAATTTTGAACAAATTACTGATCAGAAGAATTCCACTTATATAATATTTAATTCAAATTAAAATAAGTAACACAAGTGCTTTTCACATTCGGACCAATCGCAATGACTCACTACTCAAAGGCGAAAAACAAAACAGAAAGAACACTAAATAAATCTTCACAGAAATAAATCACATTCAAGTACTATAGCAAACGCACACACAAAAGCATTCAAATAATATGTTTACAAAATGAACTGACTCACCCGAATCTTAAATTATCCGGAGAAAAGCTCCCTGAAGAAACCAATGGAGTAATCCACTCATCGAAGAAACGTCGGAATGAAGGTCACACACAAGTAACCTCCTTAACAAAACGAAAACACAAATTTTGAGTTCAACAACCCAATAAAACCTTTTTAAATGCTTAGGATACTCCGAGCGATCGACCATTAATTATGTATATGTGCTAATTAGCTTAATTTGAATTTAACGGACTGTAATAAATTGTGATCTAAGAATAAAGGTATCGGCTTTTCGAATTCCAGTCTGTTGAAAGAAAATTGATTCAATGAAAAGTCCAAGTTCAATTTGATATTATTTGATATATTTCAATGCTGAAGAATAATTCAATATGAATAGAATAGTTCACACGTAATAACACAGTTCACAAGTAATAGCATAGTTCACAAGTTGTGAATTTCGACACAAGAATATTTCACAAAAAGAATGTTTCCACTATAGTATAGTATGTTTACATCTTTAAGAACGATATGCACTGACTGCTGCCACAAGACCACTTTAAATGGAAGCGCGGCTTACTGCAACAGCGCCGCTACTCAACGGCTTTACTATTTAACAGTCGCCATGTGAATCACATCATTTTCTAAATGTGATTTTTTTTCATAAAACAAAAAAAAAAAGCTGAATCTTTTGTTTAGATATTAAGGAGCACATGCGTGGGCACCAATTTTGTTAAGGTGATGCTAATACATAAGTACTGTTGCAGTGCTTCAGAGCAGAAGTCATCAATTGGTGATCTTTGAGAAATTTTGATGGTCCGCATAAAATTGTGCATTATTGACACTTTTATGAAGCTTAGTTTTTAAAAAAATGAGCAAAAAAAAAAAACATATTATGGAACATGGATTTTACTTTACTAAAACTTTAGTTGCCATTTTAAATGCCTTCGGATTTACCATTGAAATTTGAAAAGTCACCTATGGTAATCATATAGTAAATTCGTGGCAAAACACTTCCAGTCTGTGGTGATCGTCGGTTTGTTAAAGCTTGTCATGAAGTTTATTTCTAGGTATGGAAACATAAAATAAAAGATGTAAATATAGCTGTAGTGATCTGCCATATGTCAACCATTATGCCCACAAAAAATTATGAAGTTATATTTAGTTAGGTGGTTCACGAAGTGCTAGGGTTGGCAACTGCTGTTCTAGAGTAGGGTAATAAGAGAAAATTTTGTATCTGCACAAAGAACGAAGTACCACAAAAAATGTCTACCCATATAAGCACTGTAAAATTAATCCTTTTAACCCTCAAAAAAGAGCCATTTAAGTTTATTTTAAACTTGGCACCTCACCTATGGAGACAATGTCAATAATTTTAGATTCATAACATGGACAAAAAAACCATAATAACTTGGAGTATCCTGTTAAATTACAAATGAAATCTGTTTAGAAAAGTTTTGTTTATGTATATTTACACATATTTTTTATATAAAAATCATACCTCAAGGGCAAGCGAGTAAAGATATTAGAAATGTGATTTTTTTTTTTCTTTCTTTTTAACCAAACTGAGCCACAGGAATGAATAGCTGAGTACAGCTAGGTATAACAAATTAAAGTGTTAAAAAAGCTATAAAAAATTAAAGTTCAACATTTTGATAAAATCAACAAAAACAGTTTCAAACAAAGGTACTGTTACAACTATGTCAACCCCAATTTTGTATGTGTCGTACACGGTGAATTGGCAACCATGTGCTTCCTTTCGTATAATGTTGCAATACGTGGTTTTGATAATACATAAATACCAAAACGAATGCAAAATATATGTGGGAACCCAACCGAAATTTTCCCAAAAAAGTTTGGGATTCTTCAGATGGCGGGTTTTTATGGCGTGGTGTCTAGGGTTTTAGGGTGTGTTAGTTAATTTGAAATAAAGTAGACAACATAGTTCAAGAAAGAAACTAGTTGAAAACTAAACAATTTATTAAGAATTATAGGGGAGTATTTACATGGGGAATATTTCAAAAGAATAGGAAAGTTAGATAAACATATTTCGGAAGAATAGGGAAGTTAGATCACATTACTTTAAGGGAGGCAATTGAGATTAAATGGAATTCATTATGGTGCTATTAAGACTTACCGCCTGGCGCGGACGAATGATAGAACTCGTTATGGTACTATTAAGATTTACCGCCTGGCGCGGACGAAAATGCGCTGACGCGCGAAACACGACTTCTCTCGACGAAGGTTAGTGGGCCTCTGGCGAAAATGGTTCATGTCGGCGTTTTTAAAAAGGACGCTAGATGGCGTTGATGTGGAATACTGTTTTGATTAGAATTGCCGACCTCGGTAAATGTGATATGATCTAACTTCTTACAAATGGAATATCCTACAAATTCACCCTCCTCTGACTGAGCTGGTCTCTCAGCTCTTACAATGTTGAGAGCTAAATTATTTACTAAAGAAAGCTAAATTGGATTCAGCTATAACCATAAATTTTAAAATATATGAATGTTTATGCAATAACCAAAAAATATTGTTCTTATTATAATAAAATATACAGATGAAAAAAATGCATACCCGATATTTACAATTCCGGATCTAAAATAAAACATAAAAATACCAAAATATTCTATATTGCGACTTGCAATTAACTAAATACCAAATCACAAACACAAAAAAAATATCCTTCAAATAGGTCGAAAGGTAAAGAATAATACTAAAATATAATAATTGTTACAAACGAATATAAGATAATTATTGGAAACGAGTTTTACCACATAATAGCAATTAATTTCTCGAAAAGGATATAATATGAGAAAGATTAAATATAATAATTACTATCCAAAATTTAATTTGTATAAAAATATTTCATTAAATCAGCTGAGGTGGTGGTGGAGTTCTGTCCTTCGTGATGACCAACCTTTACCACTTCATATCTATTTCTAGAATTCACTTTAGTTGCACTATTTCTCTGTTTCAAATTGCGCATTATACTATTTACTTGAGTATCTTGAAGGGCTACGTCTTGCTTATGAAGCTCATGCTTAGATTTCAAATTGTCCCAAATTTTTCCAAAAGTCTCGAAAAACCTTTTGATCAGTTTGGAAATTTTTCTGCAGATTTGCATTTCTAGTTGAAGTTTTCCAGTTTTTTCCCCTTCTGAGACATAAAAGCAGTAAAATTTGCATCTCATCTTTCTTTT
>BMAV01026302.1:0-64872 GCA_019973955.1 Trichonephila inaurata madagascariensis | reverse complement strand
CCCTCTTCTACGCTGTTAATTAGTTGATCGGGCGTTAATTTAAGCGTAAGTATTTCCTTCGCAACATAGAACAATTAAGATATTTTTAACATTAGGAAATAAGAAGTTTCCGATAAGTATTAAAACTGATTGCCTTCCATTCAACTGAAATATCTTATAATTAACTTAATTATTTTTAGAAAATTCAAGTATCAAACTCCAGTATAATTGATATGGTATTAATCAAGCATTTTACACCATTAAGATATCAGCATTAAGCTAAGCACTTATAAAACTTAACATAATATTTTTTTTACATATTCATCTCTCCTCTAATTATTGAATTAATTTCCAATTAACAGACGATGCATTAATGCGTAATTTAAAAATTTCAAAAGAAAATTTAGTTTGAATTTGTATATACTTCAATAAAGAAGCAAGTTTAATATTTAACAGGAGCTCTAGTCTTCCTTTTAACGTTCTTAATTTGTCATATGATAGAGAAATATTTTATCCCATTTTTCGATATGTGCCCTGTACTTTTTTATTTATTTTCCAATTAGTGGCATGTTAAAACTTTGAAAATGAAAGAGTATAATTAAGGCATTTTCTGTAAAAGTCTTAAATTTTTGAAAGCAAGTTTCATTCTCGTATGTATTTATCGTATTGGTTTCCAAGCATAATTTTCATGCCTACTTGAATTTAA
The DNA here is from genome assembly GCA_019973955.1 of Trichonephila inaurata madagascariensis. Taxonomy (NCBI): domain Eukaryota; kingdom Metazoa; phylum Arthropoda; class Arachnida; order Araneae; family Nephilidae; genus Trichonephila; species Trichonephila inaurata. The sequence goes on along the minus strand of BMAV01026302.1, from coordinate 64,187 downwards.
AGAAACAATGTAACGTATTGAAACCTATTACACAGCGTAAAAAAGTAGGACACTTGAACTTTTAAGGAAAAACAATTTTTTTACTCCTATTCAAAAATATTTTTATGAGTACATTATTTTTATTATAGGAGCATATAAAGTGTTGAATAGATAATCTTTATAACATTTACCGAACTTTATAAAGTTTTTTTTTTACTTTTTGTAATGAAAAGTTTGTAAAAATAGGACATTGTACTTTTTACATAAATGAAACAATTATTTAGTGACAAATCTTCTTTTCATTTGCTTTGATCAATTCACAAATCTTTTTTATCATCGAATTGGCAGTGATCGAATTTCAATTAGACTTAAATTATTCTAAACATGAATGAATGCATTCTAGAGCACAATAATGATTCGTAGTTCTTTCCTTTACCGTATAACCCTCTAACGAGCATTTCTCAAATATTGTCTATACTAGGGGTGAGGGAGGCAACACAAATGATTTTGCACACTTCGGAAAAACATTATAATACCACGGTCCTCATGTAATATATATATTTTAACATGTCATTTAGCCCGCGTTTTGTGACTGGGTAGCATTGACTTAATTATATACATATGGATAATATTTTTTCATGTAAGTTTTTATCCTAGTTTTTTCTATAAATTTTTTTTCTTAATATTCTTTCCTATGAGAGATACCTTTTGTTCTCTCTCCATAATTTCATTTTATTTTACCGCCTGGTATATCATCCACGTGTTAGAAATAAGCTTAACTTTTCAATTTGTTTCTTTTTTTCTATTATGTCGAAAATTTTTGCATATGTCTCCATTTTAGTCCAAATACTCTTTATGTATCTTCAATTGTTATGTTTCTTGGAATTCAATTTCTTTCTTCATTTGCTTTGTAGGTTATACAACTTTCTCACTTAGTATTTTATTTTACTTTATTATACTATATATATACTTCTATTAGATTTGGACCCATTTCAAACATTTATTGGAGTGAAAATTTAAAACGGAAGGACTAGTATTATTGTTTTAATTACTTTTCACGTATACAGACGTAGACCAAACATGGCATTTATTGGCAATCAAATAATGATTAATTTATTTTAAAATGAGATATTTGTTTCGCAATTCTTTCATTTAGTTTTTACACGTCGACCTCAATGCACATCGTAATTGATGTTACAGATTTTCATTCAATAAGTTTAAACGCGATTTATGTTTGAAAAATTTCGCTTTCGAAAAGAACGATTCACAGGTGCAATGTGAAAAAAAGTTGCAGAAATCAAGCCTGATGTTGCCGATTATCACTGCAATCCAATATTGCACTCATTCAAGTATCTATAAAAACAGAAGGGATGTGTAAAATAGAAACATTTATGGGATTTATTTGCTACAAAACGCTGCACTAAAAACAAAAATGTTGCACAAAATAATCGTATTTTGTAAAGTTGTAAAGAATCCTCTTGAGCTGCAAAATTATCCAATGTGGACTGCATGTGGCCCACGAGCAGCGGGTTGGCCTCCCCTGCTCTATACGATTTATGCTAGAGCGTCTGGCTTGGCCACGCTAAAGCTCAAATATTTTTCGAACAAAACGAATTTTTTACTGCATTTGCTGTTTGAATAAATGTACCATCATGTTGATATATGCATTTATGTCCACCCAATTGTGGCTCGTAAGAAAAAAGCTCAGATTACAACACTTGTATGTAATCTTGATGACTTCTGCCTACCATTTTTAAGGTATCCGACTACGTTCGGTACCGTGATTTTAAAAAAGCGCATAAATGAATAATTTTCATGATATTTAGTGTCACTTAGATTAGGCTACACGTATAAAATTGTTTTAAGGACACATTTTGGCAAAACCAATTATTTAAATACAATATTTCGGTAAAAATTATCTTAGAATAACCTTTTTTCAAAATGTTCTCCTTTTGTGAAAAATGTTTCTATTATAATACTATTTTGCTTGTTTATAGCTCAGACCTCTGTACTGAGGCTCAACTATGATTTTTGAAAAATTCACGTTATTTTTAGAGATACAACCAATTGAAATAATTATTGGCGTTTTTTTCTTAAAATTTCTCCCCTCTGTTGTCGTAAAACATGGATAAACCCACTTCTAAGTTATATATTTCAAAATTCTATTTGCCTCTGTACGAAATATGAGAACATATACGGAGGTATTATTGACATTTTCACAAAAGGTAATGGAGTCGTCTATGTGTATTTTGGTCAAATATTTGTACTTAAATATTTTTTGTGTAATACTGAAACAATTTTATGTACATTTTCACAATCAAGAGGTAGGCATAAATGTCATAAATATTATCCATTTATGCAGCACATCATGGTTCAGTCAATACTATAACTTACTAAACTACACTGGTGTGCAAAACTTAAGCAGGTGGGTTTATTGAAATAACTTCACGAAAATCATCTGAGGGCATGAAATTCACAAAGTAAGGGGAAGTATTATGTGCACGTAAGGTTGACAGCATCGGCGCTAAAAAGGAATACAACGCATACGGTATGGAATCAAACAAAAACAAGCTTTATTGAACGCATAGTATCGTGACTCATGATTGTCTGTCCCAAAAGGAAGAACAACAAGAAGATGTTCCTTAATATGGATATGCCCTCCCCCTTTCTACAATGGTTGCTTCGCACCGTCTCTGCATACTCAAAAACCAGCTGGTGCAACATTTCTTGAAGGTAGGGTGCCCATTCCTCAATCAACATCTGTTTGATTTGTTGGTTGTTCTCCGGATGATGTGCGTGTGCAATACGTCTCCCCAAAGCATCCCCCACATGTTCGATGGGATTTAAATCTGGGGGCACGCTGGCCAGTCCATTCGAGTGATATCTTCACTTTCCAGCAGCTCCTCAACAGCAGGAGTGCGATGTGGCCGTGCATTGTCATCCATAAAAATGAAGTCTGGGTCAAGGCACCTCGGAAAAGACGCACATGGGAAGAAGTACCTTCTCACAATAGCGATCCCCGTTTTCAGACCCTCTGTCGAAAATGTGAAGCTCAGTTCGCCCCTTCAGCATAATGCCTCCTCAGACAGAACTCCAGGACCCGAACGGTGTCTCTCCTTGATGTTACTGGGATAAAACCGGGTCCCGATCTCTTTCCAAATCAAAACGTGTTGAGAATCGCTTCGGTACTGGACCGATTCTCATCCGTAAAAGAACACGACTCCATTGATCAGTTGTCCAGTTTTGTGCTCTCTGTCCCCCTGTAAACGGTGGCTTCGGTAGCCATCTTTCAACGGGAGGCAGCGTTCAGGACGGCAGGTGGACAGGCCCCTTTGTGAAGGCGTCTGGCCACCATTGTACACTATTTTAGGATCCCTTTGTAGCAGTATCTTTCACAAATCACTTGCATAATGTTCACTTGGATTTTTCGTATAATACATTACAAAATTTTAACATTCTTTTCTTAATATCCTGAGAAGAGGGAACAGTACCTTCTCTTCCAAGTTTCTGATAATGCTTGTCTTTTTTGTCTTGATGGGGTGTTGTATATCAACTATTTCTTCATTATTAAGTCAAAATGAATGAAACGCATGGATGCTTCACTCAGACAGTCTTAGCATGTGCACTTTCCAAAGACGTGACCTAGTTTTCCAGGATACGTGCACGAAGATCTGATTCATTTTGATTCCCTTATACATATTTTAGGAGTTTACTCCAGCTACATTGAGGATTGAAAAAAATACAGTCACTGGTTAGACGCGTGCCATCTCTCAGATGAATCTTAGCTCCCAGCAGAAAAAACACAGAAATTACAAAATACTTGTTTCTAACTATATTTTCGTATAAAACTGAAAACTGTTCTTTTACAAAAATAATTTAAAATTAACGATTTAGTTCAAAGTCATACATATTGATGTCGTTGGGCATGCTGCATCTAACAGATTCAATTGCCGCTGTAGTCTGAAATATGAAGAAATCGGCTTTGTCCTTCACGCTGAATTCAAGGGCGGGTGACAAAAGGCAAATAGAAAGAATAAGGGTGTGTTCCAACGCACCATGGGAACGCAGGCCCTATACTATTGGATTACACACAGGCATGGTCACTTTAAAGAAACATTTCTAAATTGTTGCATTTGTAGAATTGGACCAATTTCATAGTGCCACCTAGTTCACCTCTCCTCACTCTGGAGGAGAGGTGAACTCCTCTACTCACTTTCTGGGGATACCTCAAAAAATGAGTTTATGCTGCAGAGATTCACCTCATAGAAGAATTAAGAAATAGATGCATCATAAAAACAGCTAGTACGACTCCATATTTTGAAGGAAATCGAAAATCTATTTAATATCTTCTTGTTAATAATATTGCTCAAGCTTAAGGGCATCAATTTAAAATTCTCTAAGGCAGTATTTCTCAAATTGTGAGGTGCGCCCCCCTAGGGAGGCGTGTTAAACCTACAAGGGGGGCGTGAGCATATTGAAAAGTAGAAACCAAAAAAACTTTTAAAAAATTATTAATATATTTCCAGCAAACAAATTAAAAATGAAATACGCATTTATATTTCTATATATATCAGTACTGTGCAATGAATTTTATTATCATTTTAAAAGATACTCACAAGCTAAGAACAAGTTTAATAATTACTTCAGTGTGTTTAAAAAAAACAAAAATTAACAATTATCTTGATAATTTATACGGTTTATAATTAATCCCTAAATGCTGAAAGAAAATTCCCTCCCAACAAACGCCACCGTCTAACCCGTAAACGAGCGTATCTCATGTATTGGGAAGGGGAGTTAAAGGAATAAAGAAACAAATAATCCGAAACAAGTAAATCCTTCGCAACAAAATCAAGCTCCTTTTATTGCATTCCAAAGTCTTCGGAATAAATTTATGGATAGCAGTGCACAGAAAATATCGTACTTTGGAAAGACGTATATAAACGTCCGGGAAAATTAACACACTGGCTGAGTGAGATTTATTTACGCCGGTGGCACTAAAGATGTAAAAGTCGAACTGTAGGTTTAGCTTTAAAATATAGTATTATTGAATTCAATGCATCGTTATTGTATGTGGGGCGAGAAAATAATGATTGAATATTGGGTCGCTAATATCGAAAAGTTTGAGAAGCACCGCTTTAAAGCGATAAATGAAATGCTTTCCCTTCTTTCACCCCTACACAACTGCTGGCTCTCTTTCTCTCTATATATATATATTTGTGTGTGTGTGGAGGGAAATCTGCAATGGGTACTGGTAACCAATACGGAATGAAATACTAGTAAATTGAAAGGATAAGCAAATGGGAACCAGAGACGAGTCAAGTAGAATGCTTTCGCTGTTGGAATGTGAGAAAATGATGGCTGAAGAAAGACAGATGAGGTAGTGTCATTCTTCTTCCAATTAAAACTGTACAATAATGTATTGAGATGTTTCTGTGAGAGAAACTATTTATGGAGTCTCAGGGGCTGAAAATATAAACTATTTTGAAATATATATAATTCTTTGAAATCAAAATTAAACAATTTGAACCTTTTACACATTAATCATAAATAAATGAGGCTTCAGAAAAGTGTAAAATGTTTAAAATATAATCATAAATTTAAAAAGTTAAAAAGCATTTGAAAATAGGAAATATTTCTGTAAGAAATATTAATTAAGTTTTCAGTTGCGTATCATACTTTTTAGAATAGTAGCTCTAATTGCAAGCAATAAGTTGATTTATAAAGTTGAATGCATCCTTATTACACTGTAGTTATTTTTATATAAATAAAGTAATAAATTATATTTTTTAAAAAAAATAAAATAAATTACATTTTTAATTTTTTTTTTTAATTTCAATATTTTTCCAATATTTTGAAATACAAGAGATATGTAACACTAAAACTAGGTAGGGTTCAAAGAGTATGGTGCATTTTTATACTCCTATAAAAGCTTTACATCTCAAAGGCTACTATTTTTAGAAAATAGCATGCGTAACGTAAAATTTACTTAACATTTATTAACGAAATGTTTCTAATTTCATATGCTTATAACTTTTAAAATTACGATTACATTTTAAGCATTTTGTACTTTTTGGAAACCTCGTTCCTTTATTAAGAAAGTGTAAAAGATTCGAATTGTTTAATTTTAATTTCAAAGAATTATATCTATTTGAAAATTGTTTGTATACCCCCGCGACAAAGGTAACACCCCTGAGATCTCTTATAAGTTTATATTATTTGTACGCGTTTAAATGTGTAGTATTTTGTCATGTGCACCATTAAACGTTATTGTTCTTGTGAAGAAGTAGCTGTCAACATATAACCTTAGAAGTTGCAATCCGAAGATTCGCTACCAGTGTAGTTTTCAAATCCTCAGTACCGGCGCCCCTTTTCAATCACTATTTCTTATCAAGTGCCCCCTCTTATACATTAATAATGTACTGAATGTAATAATACTGCACTTTGACGCTTAAAGCTACAATCTTATTATAAAACCGTACAATATTAACAACATAGTATTAAATCTTGTATATGTTAATTTTAAGCAAAAGTAACAGGATAATTATGTTATTTTTCCTTTCTCTAATTTTTAAATTGGAACATATTGAAAAATGCGGTGGTTACTAGAAGACAAAAATATAGATATCAGCTAAATATATAGAAAAATAACTCAGAGGGTCAGTTTCTAATCATAAGCTACCCTTTGAAAAACTTTGTTTGGTACACAAGCCCACAGACGCTAATACTTATTAAACTTAGGTTTCAATTAAGACACTAATTAGTTATAAAATACCTGTGCAGCACACTAATACATTAAAAGTATACCGGATGAAGTACCCGTTTTTCTTGTAATGAGTCTACGCGAGATAAGAAAATAAAACATTATTGATATAATCGCTGAATTGTAAGGAAAAGTAAAGCCAAGTGCGCGACGATGTTTACAAAATGTAAAATGATTTCTTTTAAATGATTGCTCAAATTAAGTACTACTTTTAAGGAACTGTAATTTTAAGCATCACAGAATTAGCATTTAGAATTGATGTTGAATAATGTACAAATAACATGTTCTTTTGATGAAGAATAATTGTATTATTTTTTATATTTAAAACCAGTGCTTCTCAAACTTTCACTACTGGCGACCCTAAACTTCAATCATATAATTTTATCGCGCCCCCATTATACAATAATAATGCACTTTGTCACTAAAGCTACCATATACGATCTTACTATAAAACCACATACACCACAAGTGGTGCATAAATTTTGTATTTGTTACTTTTAAATAATATATATTTTAAGCAAATTACTTTTATAAGTAATAAATGTTTTAAACAAATTACTTTTAAGTAATACGATAATTATCATGTTATTTTCGTATCTATAATTTTTAAATTGGAACAGATTGCAAAATGATATTTATTTAAAGATTTATTTCTTCCATCACATCCATTTCTAAAAGTTTCAATGTCATTAGAAAAAATAGTCTAGTCTCTATGTTGCTTTCATCATATCCGTCACAATTAGTATTTCACGAATCGCTGCGTGAGTCTGAGTAAACTATCCGACGTCCGCGCGAAACGTAAATGTGTTGGTATTTTTTACCTTTTGCAGACCCAGCTTATTCCCCAGGAGCTGGTATCACTTTTAGTGCGGCACCGTATAATAGGCGAGATAAATGAAATTGCCGCAAGTAATTTTGATGCCCAGTTTCCCTCCTCAGAGGGAGTACCTGAGCCTCTGACGATGCAAATTTGACTTATACCTGGCAGCCGCTAAACGTAAGTAATTCTCCGGCGTAATTTTACATGCCGAATAATCAAACGACATGGCTGTTCATGACTGCCGTCGATTTTCTACATCATGAAAATTCACCGGACATGGGCTGGGACCGAACTCGCAACCTAAGAGGTGCAGATGGTCAGCGACAAAAAACAACTGGCTGAATTCAACCAGTCGGCAATCTAGCTGAATCTCTTTGTAAGGAGAGTAAAGCAAGAGCACGGCAATGAGTACAAAAATGTAAAATGATTTTTAAATGAATGCTCATATTATAAATAGATTTTAAACGAACTGTGTGTGTGTGTAATTGTAATCCCTACAAATTAGCGGAATTTCATTATTAATGTTAAATAATGAAAACGAATGTAAAATTCCGATAAAGAATAATTGTGTTATTTTTTAATATTTAAACGAGAAGATCTCCCAAAATGTTTTAACCCCCGAGCAGACGTATTCCGCTGATACTAATAGTAACAGAGCCATGCCGGGTGACGGAGCTCACCCCCTGAAGATTTTTTACAATTATTTTATTGGTGTACATAATAAAAATCACAATTCCAGTGTGAATAATTTTAACGAAGAGAAAAATATATACTTACAGACTTTCTACCTTTCTTCATTGATAATTTGAGGAAAAATTCCAATATAACCGAATTAAAATGTTTTAAAGTAATTCCTGACCCTTAATAAAGCGAGGACACAAATCACAGAAAGCCACGAACGTTAGGAATATATCCTCGCTAAACTTCATATATTTGTTCAAATTTATAGTTTCTACCCAGCGAAAGCTCCCGGTTAAATGTTTAATCAATGTAAGACTATGAATATTAAGTCTCTAAAAGGAATTATATAAACGTTTCGCTTTATATATGTTTCAGAATACTCATAAAAATAAATATTGGCCAAATAATCCTTCAATGTGCTTTTCCTGTGTTGAAATGTCATATAACCTTTTCTGTATAGGCGCATTATTTTACAACTTCCCTAAAATAGAAAAATAAAGACATATAAAAGGAACAGAACTTAGCCATACCAGCAAGTTCTTCCTGAAGATCAAACAGTTGCATTTTTTTTATCTTCTCCTAAAATGTTTCTTCTGTGTCTGCTTTATTCTTCTCTGAAATAGTATCTTAGATTTAAAAAGAGAAAACTCAGTAAAAAATGTCTCATCATGGGATTATAGCAAATGAAACAAAATGTGATGTTCTTTTTATTTATTTATAGGATCAGATAGCTAAATAAATGCTTCGAAATGAAAGCTCTTTATGTTTGATGAAGTATTACTTAAGGAAATTTCTATCAGTGTAATGCGTATTTTTTTATTTATGTCAGAAGGTGGCTTTTCTTACTCATTACAGTAAATTAATTTTCTTATTTCGATATACTGCGCCCCCTTTTGTAGGGGATTATCAGTGTTCCCTCAGCGCCCCACACTTTGGAGAAACACTGCCCTACACCTGCTGGCTAGAGAGAGAGAGACGGATACTCCGCGCCCATATACCAGGTGTATGCAAATGAAATGAGACGATTGTTTTTTTAAAAAAATACACAATAAATTTGCTAAAACAGTTACTATTTCTTGGTTTGAAATAATATTCATCGCTAGCAACACATTTTCCCCATCTTTTGGGCAATTTGTGAATACCACGCCAAAAAAATGATCGGTTCTTTTCAGGCCAGCCAGTCATCAAGCGAAGAATTGACGTTTTCGTAAGAAGTGAAGCGCTGGTCAGCCAATGCGTGTCCCAATGACGCAAATAGCTGGTAATCGGAAGGAGCCAAGTCTGGCGAATAAGCCGCATGCGCTAAGGGCTCCCAGCTTGTTAATCTTTAACGATGTCCTTGGTCGCAGTGGTTTAGTACCGTGGCTAGGTGCGTTGTCATCAAGGAAAATCACTTTGTGCATCCGTTTCTTTGTATTGTTCGCGTTTTCGCTAGCATCGTTCAAATTAAGTATAATTGAGTTGCCAGCGACCAAAATAATGGTTTTTCCGCCGGGTTTGAGAAGGTCATAACAGATTGGTTCTCCTTGATTCCAGTAAAAATACACAGCATTGTTCGTAGACGAAGCGATTCGGTCTTGCGGTCGATTTGGACGCTGTCCGGGGTCAACATATGATCGATTTCATACCTGACACTCAAAATAAATCTATTTTTCATCGCCAGTCACACATGATGGAGATATGACTTGCGTTTGTGTGTGCGTGGCAAGCAACATTTCACACCACACGATTTTTCGGTTTTCCTGGGACGGTCTGTTAGCTCGAGTGGTGCCCCACCCACTGAATTTTATTATCTTGCCCATTGCTTTGATACGACGTAAAACAGTACCTGGTCAACATTCAATTGTTCTGCAAGATGTTCTTAAAAGCGTTTGGCCATCATCTGCATCGAGTAATGCTTGAACGGCACCTTCAATTTTTGCTGGTCTGCCACGCCCTCGTTTCTCGCCACTGGTAAAACTGTTTATACGGAACTTTTCAAAACCACTGTGTAGCACTTCGCACGGCTCCAGAGAATTGCCACCGTATGCTTCTACAAGCATTTGATGCGATCTGGCAGGATTTTTCTTCAGACGGCAACAAAAATTAACAATGCTGTCCGCAAATAGTGCAGCCGGAAGGCATAAAACCTCGACATTTTCAACACAGTAAAAAAATACAATGCACACTGAAACCTCGTCCAAATGTAAACTAAATATGAGTATCAAATAAACTATAAAAATCCCGTCTCAAGGTTTCTGTATTGTTTGCATATATGCATGGCGACATTTGCTAGCAGTCGTCTCATTTGATATGCATGTCACCTGGTATATATAGTCTACTCCTCTACAAAACAAGAGATATACATCCACATCAATAATATTCGAAAGCACAAGTAGACAGTAGGAAAATCACACAATGAAGGCGACATATAAGCAAACTGAGATTAAAATTATAAAATTGATGTTTCAAAATATAAACATACGTTGACTTAGGGTCAGTTAATATATAAAATAATTTATATAAAAGTAGCTGAACATGGTTTTTAATCAACCAACCTTCCCTTTATGTAAATAATGAGCAAAAGACCTTTGAAAGTAATGATAGGAATCAAGTTCAAATCCATTACAAGATAGAAGTAACTTACCTAAAGATTGCACTTAAAAAATGCAGACTCCTGCTCTAAATCTGGAGTGCAATAAGTAAGTTATTGCTATATATTCTGAACTTTTAATGCACATTCACACCTTGAATGGCTGAAATGTAGCACTTAAAAAAAGTATAAACATAAAAGCAAACAAAATTAAAAAGAGGAGCTACAAATTACTATCACTTTAGTGACAATTAGAGTATATATGAATTAAAACAATAATATGTGTAATTTTATCTAATATTAGAATAAGTGGAGGCAACTATAATCTGTGGAAATATGTAAATTTATAGAAATTCACTATTCATCTAGAATTTTAATCCTTACTATTTCTGATTAGCTTTATTCTTATAACAACTATTAATAAAAAATTAATTGGGTATTTCTTGATTTAAGCAATATTTAGTAAAAATTTTTAAAGTTATTTATTATTTGTGATTTTATGACACTAGAAATTTGTTAAAAGTTGTATATAATTAATAACAATATTTCTGAATATTTAGCCATTCTCATGCACATTACTTCAAATGAGAACTCTTATAAATAAATATTGAACAAATTCTTCTCTTTTATCAGTAAATATTAGAAACTATTACATTATCTTTTAATTTGCATATAAGTTTATCAAGAATATTTGCTTCATTTAGTTGTTACTATTTGTCTGTATTAAATTGCTAGATTAGATATATATATATATATATATATATATATATAAAAGAAATTTGTATAATATTTCAAAACCAGAAATAATAGATAATGAACATAACAAGAAAAACGTAATAAAAATATAAAAAGCAAAACATGAAGATCGAAAAAATACAAGAACTATAAAAAGAATTTAGCGAGTCGTAATGCAAATTTCTGGACTTAGGACCGAATAAGTGGGGTTAAACTAGTTTGAAGGCGCCAACCTTCCCCTTTGCAACTCGGTAGAAAAAACCAAATAAAAATAAAACAAAAAACGCAGTATATAAAAAAATAAAACCAAAATTCAAAGTATACAAAAACTCACAAAGAGTATGATAAACCACTGATTAATATTCTGAAAAAAATTCTCCCAATTTCTAAAGCAGAAAAACTTCAAACAGTTACGAAAAAAAAAATATTAAACGAAATCTTCCTACTTACAGATTCCTTGTTCCAAAGAGAATCACAGAAATTCGGGGTATCTTTTGCCTTTATTTCTGATAACCAGTGTAACAATGGCATGATACATTTATCAGAATATTAACTCACTGCAAGAAATTTTAATTTTAAAACGATGGCTTAGAAAACGAATGAAGATATTATAAAATGAAGAAGTAGATATGAAATTAAATTACATGATGGCGGACTCAACCTCTAGAGCTGGCTCATTTTATTATTCCAGTAGAATCAGACGCGGGATGCATTGAACAGTCAAAAATAGAAGATTACTTTTATTTAACTTTTTAAATATCTTCCAATATAAGCTATAGTTCATTTTAATCAAATGTTTTTTCTGTCACATTCTTATTCCACTAAAGACATCTAAAAACAATGCAAATACGAATTATGATTTGTCATCTTTACTTATTGTGAAGACCCTCTTGATTAAGTAGATTAAGTACACAAGAAAATCTTCACTAACATATTACCATATTGAAGCTATAAATTATAAGGATTTCTATTAGTTTTAAGTCATTAAAGGCTTATTCATTTCAAATATTTTATAACATTTTAAATTTGTAAATTTAAATTAATTTGATAATAAATTCCACTAAATAAATAGACTTAAGTACTGTCATTCATAACTTAACCAATGTAAAATACCCATAAGTATCAATATTTTTTTTTTCACGATACTATGTAAACTAAGTATTTGCTTTCCAACTCAAAAAAATTTTGTTTTAAATTTTCAAAAAATAAACGTTCAAAAGCTTCAATATTCAAAAATGATTCTGCTTTCACGGGGAAAAATTTATTAAATCAAATACAATCTTTAACCAGATAATATAAAACATGAATCGAAAAACAACGAATTTCATATTTAAGCGTGTAATAGGTCCTATTTGCGTTGTTTCACTAATCCTCTAGAGGAAATAATTCTTTAAATGTTGTTTGAGTTTAAAACCACCTACCGTAGAGAACTTGATTTTATGCTAATTTGAGTACTATTCAAATCCTAGAAAAGTGAGTGTTAGAGTTAATTATTACGCTGCTATTCAAGTGAGATAAACGAAGTGCTTTTCGGAAGCCTTGGTGAACGGGAGAAGTTTTAGACTAGAATATAGTTGACCCAGGAGAGATCTGACAGATGTTCTTCTATCGCAGGGGTGTCCATCCCCAATGACCTTGAGGGCCACTTCGAGAAAAAACATTATAATCTCGAGGGCCGCACATAAAAATATGTACCTTTATATCAGATTTGGAAACAAAACAACATTTATTGGAGTGAAAATTTGAAGCAAAATGAATTATTATTATTGTTTTCATTATTTTTCATGTATACAGACATAGATAATATAATAATGTTTATATAATATAATAAAGCAATGATCAAATAATGTTCAAAATATTACAGTTGCCATTTTCTTGAAAATGACGGTGTTCCTTTTGAATTGATCTTTCATTACTCATTGTTCAAATTTGATTATTCTATTATTCGCAAACGATTAAGTATACATTGCCCTTTATCTTAACCATCCTGAATATCTTTTTTCAACTTTAAAACGTCTCTGACTGCCTCTTGCCTTTGGGCACTACAAACAGAAAAGGAGGAGGAGAAATGAAGTTCACACACACAGAGAATCATGTACCATCCATAGTGCAAATTGAAATTTATTAAAAAAGTTATTTACTATAGTAAAATCAAACGTAACTGTTTGCTAAAATATAAATCTATTTTAATCTAAAAGACATTTCTATTATCAAAAAGAATTTATTTTAAAATATCAGGTCATTGGTGGCAAATATTATTTGAATATATATATATATATATATATATATATATATATATAGTTATATATATATATATATATATATATATATATATATATATATAGTAGTATATATATATATATATATACATAAGGAGCAGTTATTGTTATATATATATATATATACAAGTTATATATATATATATATGTTGTTTCCCCGAAATAAATTTTAAAAGGAAAAAACTGTAAAAATCTAACATTTAAATTTTTTTAAAAAGAATCGGAGGGTGTAACTTACGTACTGGAGGGCCACGTGTTGGAGACCCCCTGTTCTATGGGATCCCAATCAGATAAGAGTTTAACTATTTGTCTTATGAATTTAAGATAGTTAATTAAATTGATTATTCTCTTAGTTTATATATAATCTTGATTGATAGTAAATTGATTATTTTATAAAAATGTCAGAAACTACACCCATGACTTAGGGTTTGCAACAGGTAGAAAAGAGAGGGAAAAAACTAATCAAAGTGACTTAAAAAATGGAAGAATTAATATAATTATTTTATCTAATATGACTAGTTTCCAGGACTATATTTTAAGAATTATAGTGAAGTAAATGCGTTTAACGCGAAAACGCTTAAGCCGGTAACATGACATGTTACGATGGTCCCGACAAATTACTATATATTTTCTTTCTCTTAACATGAAAAGAAAATCGCTTAACATGAAAAGATTTCCCTTCTGAGAATGAATAAAATAGGGAAATCACCAGCTATGAAGGCTAGGTTTAAGAGGAGTGTGAAACAAAAGAGTTCGTTTAACACGTGTCATAGAAAGGTGGCTAACTTGACTTTAAAATACCCTAGGAATAGCTGGTGACACGATCCAATTTTGGTTATCTAAGCTTCTTTCACCCCATGCCTACAAACCCCCATCTCAACAGTTTGTTTTGAAATTCGGTGACGAATACATAGCAGTGTGAGTAAAAATCAGTGAGTTTGGTTATGTTTTTCTATTTTAGAAGAATTTTTTGGCAAAAAACAGTAGCAAAAGGCTTATATTTCGCTTAAAATGAAAATGTAAATTCTTAAGTCTGTTGAACAAAGGCAGAAGACGAAAACGGTAATCTGTTTTGATTTTTGATATTTCTAACTCTACATTATCAACAATAATCAAACAAGTAATATGCACAATAACAAAAAAAATTAAGTGAATTCCTACTTTGAATGAATTAATAGAAAGTATTTTACTAACGATTGCAAATTTGAACAAGATATATATAAATAAATATATATATATATATGGAGGGAGTGAGCTAATAGTAGGAATTGAAAAAGAAAGATATATAATGATGCAATTATTTTAACTCTCTTTATTAAATATGTGCATATACAAATATCTATCTAAATAAAATGTACTTCAGTAAACTTAATTTTGTTAAATATATGGGGAGAGGGTTGCAGTATCTTTTAACTTGAAAAAATATTTCAGCCCAATCAGTTCCGTATTAGACGATTTGTACCCGTACTTTTTCTTTTCGACATTAAAATAGCATAAACTGAAAAATAATGTTTATAACCTATAACAATATATACTAGGTCAAATAAACATCATGTTTACTATGATTGCACATTCAATATAAAAGTTAAACGCTATCTGATTCTTTTTCGCAGAAAGGTTTGGTATTTTAATGGAAGTTCCAAACAACAGGGAGATAGAAAAGGGAAAAGATATAGCTGTTTTTAGCAAACAACAGCAGAAAAAAATATGGAAATAAGATAGAAAATCCTTCAGATCGAAACAAGGTACCCATTCGACACAGATACAGTTCTGAGAGCTTATTAAAGCCCAGATATCTGGCTTCAAATCTATATCTTTTCCTGCAAAAAGGCGTGAAAAAGGCTTCAAGATCACTGAGATCTGCTTCGATTGGTCCTTCCTTTCTCAATCTATCGTCAGTCGTTTTTCTCTTTTATTCGTTTCTCTTTTTCTCGAGAAGCTACTAAAAAAAAAAGCAGGAAATACTAAAATAGCTAAAATTGTTACAGCTTTTTTTCTTTTTCTACACACGCATAGAAAAGGGATTGCGAGCCTCTTTAAGGTTTTGTCTTTTTCCTTAAAGGATTCCATTGAAAAAGAAGATGCAGACTTTGCATATGTATTACGTATAATATTACAAGATTCGAATTCGTAGAAGGATCTTAAATTCAGGGTTAGTATTGATTTTTTGTGAGTGCGTTGAAATGAAAGATGTGTTTATAAATTCTTTTCAAAGCACGTGAATCCAAAGAAATATTTCTTTTTTTTAAAAAAAAAAAGGGGGGACATATTAAAAATAAAATATGTGCATTTTTTAAAATAAAAATTTGTGAAAGATTCCCATTAGTGTACATGAAGACAAAGTTTTAACAATTCATATTCAATCCTCTGCTGGGCGCGCTTCAAAAAATTCGATACATAGGCGCATGGCATCTCTCGAATATATCACCTCATACTTACGTTTGAAGATGATTTAATAATTTGATTGGTGAGATTTGACGTTAAAATATATTTGGCATTAAATAATATTTAACACTAAATTGCCCAAGTGAGTCATTTTGACTGCTTTTTAATTCCAATAAAAAAACAATTATGCATATATGGCCACAATTTCATAGATTTTTTTAAAACATATTTTTTTTTCCAAATGACGTTAAATTTTTTTTATTGTTAATATTTACTAAGAACTTTTTATGACTGTAAATAATATAAAAAATATTAAAAATTAATTTTATACAAACTTCTTAACACATTGGTTATTCTTTCACAATGCAGTAATTTAACTGTTTTAGGGAAATATAGGTTTATATCAAGTTTCACTCTTTCTAGTGTGTGTGTTAAAGTATAATCACACACAGAAATTGATAAACATTTAAGGTGTGTTGGAAAACTAAAATCTTATTTTTTTGACAATTTGAGATTTTTACATTTTCAAATTTTATAGATTTTAATCTTTCTAAAAATACCTTACTTTAACCTCTGGGGTAATTAGAAGCCCGTAAAACCTACTTTTAATTAATCGTTGAAACTGGGCCATGCCCATTTGAATGGCGAAATATGTAAACAAAGTACTTGTTTTTGCTTAAAAACTGAACGTCTGATATAAACCAGATTATGTATCGTTTATTGTAAATTGAGCCCTTTATTTTTTTTATTTCCTAACCGAGTATAGAAGCTTCACTGTATTCATTAAAATCAATTTATCTCAAAAGATAAATTTTGATGTGCGATATACCTTTTCTGAGAAACTACTGTTCCCAGGTATGTAATTTTTTATGATAAATTTATAATGATAGTTAATATATACTGAATGAGCTTTTAAAAACTCAAAATACTTTTACAAATTTTTTTATGTGAAAATGGATCAAATTTCACAAAGCTTGATAAAATATTTCATAAATTATTAAAAGTTCAAAATTAGCTAAAAGCCTACTCTCAGTAGTGTAATGAGAAAAGGTGTAATTTTTAATTGCATGAAAACTTCAAGCATGTACATTTAAGGGGACATGGTATGATCTACGCAAAAATTTTTAATTTAAGGATTTTTAATATTTTTTTTGGTTGCTCCTATGTATGTACACTATGTTAAACATATTTGTGCTCAAAATTTCATAAAAGCTAGCCATGTAATTTTTAAGGAAAACCTTTGAAATATTTGAAGTGATTTTAAAAATGCTACCTCCTACAAAATTGACATACACGTGCATGAAACTTGATTTTGTAAGTACATCAAACTATGTATACTAAAAGTTGGTAAGGGTTTTGCGTTAACGTGATTGGTATTCTTACAATACTTCTTTTATGAATCTTTATTGAAAATTCCTTAAAAATGTATAAATTTTGAGTTTAATTATTTTAAAAATAAATATTGCTTGATTCCGTAATGCATACCAACTTTTGTTACATGTGTACTATTATAACAGGTAAAAAAATTCAAAGCTATCTATGCATGAAAAAAAAGCCTTTAGTATTTTAAATGAAGACAAAATAGTTATTTTATCTTTCTGAGATATGGCAGTTTTTAAAGTTTTGATTTGCTATAGGATGTGAATAAAAACGAATGTAAAAAGCTTACCTTATAATTCTGGTGTTTTAAGTTTTAGAGCTTAAATTTTGTGAGGTTATAGAAAAAGTATATAAAGAAAAATTTAGGACTAAAAAATTAAATTTGATTTTTGACCGATTTTTGATCAATTGAATCGTACTGTGTCCCCTTAACAGATTTTGAGAAAAGGTACATCGAAAGCAGCCAATTTAACATTGTCAGTATATGGAAAGAGAAAAGTTTCCAACTCTCCTTAAACGAAAAAACATCAAAAAGATAGCGGTTTGTTATCACTGTGCCACCATTGTACACATTTTAGGATCCCTTGTAGCAGTATTCACAAATCACTTTACAATGTTCACTTGGATTTTTCGTATAATACATTACAAAATTTTAACATTCTTTTCTTAATATCCTGAGAAGAGGGAACAGTACCTTCTCTTCCAAGTTTCTGATAATGCTTGTCTTTTTTTTTGTCTTGAATGGGGTGTTGTATATCAACTATTTCTTCATTATTAAGTCAAAATGAATGAAACGCATGGATGCTTCACTCAGACAGTCTTAGCATGTGCACTTTCCAAAGACGTGACCTAGTTTTCCAGGATACGTGCACGAAGATCTGATTCATTTTGATTCCCTTATACATATTTTAGGAGTTTACTCCAGCTACATTGAGGATTGAAAAAAATACAGTCACTGGTTAGACGCGTGCCATCTCTCAGATGAATCTTAGCTCCCAGCAGAAAAAAAAACACAGAAATTACAAAATACTTGTTTCTAACTATATTTTCGTATAAAACTGAAAACTGTTCTTTTTACAAAAAAAAAAAAAATAATTTAAAATTAACGATTTAGTTCAAAGTCATACATATTGATGTCGTTGGGCATGCTGCATCTAACAGATTCAATTGCCGCTGTAGTCTGAAATATGAAGAAATCGGCTTTGTCCTTCACGCTGAATTCAAGGGCGGGTGACAAAAGGCAAATAGAAAGAATAAGGGTGTGTTCCAACGCACCATGGGAACGCAGGCCCTATACTATTGGATTACACACAGGCATGGTCACTTTAAAGAAACATTTCTAAATTGTTGCATTGGTAGAATTGGACCAATTTCATTGCCACCTAGTTCACCTCTCACTCTGGAGGAGAGGTGAACTCCTCTACTCACTTTCTGGGGATACCTCAAAAAATGAGTTTATGCTGCAGAGATTTCACCTCATAGAAGAATTAAGAAATAGATGCATCATAAAAACAGCTAGTACGACTCCATATTTTGAAGGAAATCGAAAATCTATTTAATATCTTCTTGTTAATAATATTGCTCAAGCTTAAGGGCATCAATTTAAAATTCTCTAAGGCAGTATTTCTCAAATTGTGAGGTGCGCCCCCCTAGGGAGGCGTGTTAAACCTACAAGGGGGGCGTGAGCATATTGAAAAGTAGAAAACAAAAAAACCTTAAAAAAATTATTAATATACTAAAAGCAAACAAATTAAAAAATGAAATACGCATTTATATTTATATATATATCAGTACTGCGCAATGAATTTTATTATCATTTTAAAGATACTACGTTAAGAACAAGTTTAATAATTATCAGTGTGTTTAAAAAAAACAAAAATTAACAATTATCTTGATAATTTATACGGTTTATAATTAATCCCTTAAATGCCGGTTAAAAATTCCCCTCCCCAACGCCACCGTCTAACCCGTAAACGAGCGTATCTCATGTATTGGGAAGGGGAGTTAAAGGAATAAAGAAACAAATAATCCGAAACAAGTAAATCCTTCGCAACAAAATCAAGCTCCTTTTATTGCATTCCAAAGTCTTCGGAATAAATTTATGGATAGCAGTGCACAGAAAATATCGTACTTTGGAAAGACGTATATAAACGTCCGGGAAAATTAACACACTGGCTGAGTGAGACATTTATTTACGCCGGTGGCACTAAAGATGTAAAAGTCGAACTGTAGGTTTAGCTTTAAAATATAGTATTATTGAATTCAATGCATCGTTATTGTATGTGGGGCGAGAAAATAATGATTGAATATTGGGTCGCTAATATCGAAAGTTTGAGAAGCACTGCTTTAAAGCGATAAATGAAATGCTTTCCTTCTTTTCACCCTACACAACTGCTGGCTCTCTTTCTCTATATATATATATTTGTGTGTGTGTGGAGGGAAATCTGCAATGGGTACTGGTAACCAATACGGAATGAAATACTAGTAAATTGAAAGGATAAGCAAATGGGAACCAGAGACGAGTCAAGTAGAATGCTTTCGCTGTTGGAATGTGAGAAAATGATGGCTGAAGAAAGACAGATGAGGTAGTGTCATTCTTCTTCCAATTAAAACTGTACAATAATGTATTGAGATGTTTCTGTGAGAGAAACTATTTATGGAGTCTCAGGGGCTGAAAATATAAACTATTTTGAAATATATATAATTCTTTGAAATCAAAATTAAACAATTTGAACCTTTTACACATTAATCATAAATAAATGAGGCTTCAGCGTGCAAATGTTTAAAATATAATCATAAATTTAAAAGTTAAAAAGCATTTGAAAATAGGAAATATTTGTAAGAAATATTAATTAAGTTTTCAGTTGCGTATCATAATACTTTTTAGAATAGTAGCTCTTAATTCGTAAGCAATAAGTTGATTTATAAAGTTGAATGCATCCTTATTACACTGTAGTTATTTTTATATAAATAAAGTAATAAATTATATTTTTTAAAAAATAAAATAAATTACATTTTTAATTTTTTTTTTTAATTTCAATATTTTTCCAATATTTTGAAATACAAGAGATATGTAACACTAAAACTAGGTAGGGTTCAAAGAGTATGGTGCATTTTTATACTCCTATAAAAGCTTTACATCTCAAAGGCTACTATTTTTAGAAAATAGCATGCGTAACGTAAAATTTACTTAACATTTATTAACGAAATGTTTCTAATTTCATATGCTTATAACTTTTAAAATTACGATTACATTTTAAGCATTTTGTACTTTTTGGAAACCTCGTTCCTTTATTAAGAAAGTGTAAAAGATTCGAATTGTTTAATTTTAATTTCAAAGAATTATATCTATTTGAAAATTGTTTGTATACCCCCGCGACAAAGGTAACACCCCTGAGATCTCTTATGCTTATATTTGTACGTTTAAATGTGTAGTATTTTGTCATGTGCACCATTAAACGTTATTGTTCTTGTGAAGAAGTAGCTGTCAACATATAAATCCCTTAGTTGCAATCCGAAGATTCGCTACCAGTGTAGTTTTCAAATCCTCAGTACCGGCGCCCCTTTTCAATCACTATTTCTTATCAAGTGCCCCCTCTTATACATTAATAATGTACTGAATGTAATAATACTGCACTTTGACGCTTAAAGCTACAATCTTATTATAAAACCGTACAATATTAACAACATAGTATTAAATCTTGTATATGTTAATTTTAAGCAAAAGTAACAGGATAATTATGTTATTTTTCCTTTCTCTAATTTTTAAATTGGAACATATTGAAAAATGCGGTGGTTACTAGAAGACAAAAATATAGATATCAGCTAAATATATAGAAAAATAACTCAGAGGGTCAGTTTCTAATCATAAGCTACCCTTTGAAAAACTTTGTTTGGTACACAAGCCCACAGACGCTAATACTTATTAAACTTAGGTTTCAATTAAGACACTAATTAGTTATAAAATACCTGTGCAGCACACTAATACATTAAAAGTATACCGGATGAAGTACCCGTTTTTCTTGTAATGAGTCTACGCGAGATAAGAAAATAAAACATTATTGATATAATCGCTGAATTGTAAGGAAAAGTAAAGCCAAGTGCGCGACGATGTTTACAAAATGTAAAATGATTTCTTTTAAATGATTGCTCAAATTAAGTACTACTTTTAAGGAACTGTAATTTTAAGCATCACAGAATTAGCATTTAGAATTGATGTTGAATAATGTACAAATAACATGTTCTTTTGATGAAGAATAATTGTATTATTTTTTATATTTAAACCAGTGCTTCTCAAACTTTCACTACTGGCGACCCAAACTTCAATCATATAATTTTTATCGCGCCCCCATTATACAATAATAATGCACTTTGTCACTAAAGCTACCATATACGATCTTACTATAAAACCACATACACCACAAGTGGTGCATAAATTTTGTATTTGTTACTTTTAAATAATATATATTTTAAGCAAATTACTTTTATAAGTAATAAATGTTTTAAACAAATTACTTTTAAGTAATACGATAATTATCATGTTATTTTTCGTATCTATAATTTTTAAATTGGAACAGATTGCAAAATGATATTTATTTAAAGATTTATTTCTTCCATCACACATCCATTTCTAAAAGTTTCAATGTCATTAGAAAAAATAGTCTAGTCTCTATGTTGCTTTCATCATATCCGTCACAATTAGTATTTCACGAATCGCTGCGTGAGTCTGAGTAAACTATCCGACGTCCGCGCGAAACGTAAATGTGTTGGTATTTTTTACCTTTTGCAGACCCAGCTTATTCCCCAGGAGCTGGTATCACTTTTAGTGCGGCACCGTATAATAGGCGAGATAAATGAAATTGCCGCAAGTAATTTTGATGCCCAGTTTCCCTCCTCAGAGGGAGTACCTGAGCCTCTGACGATGCAAATTTGACTTATACCTGGCAGCCGCTAAACGTAAGTAATTCTCCGGCGTAATTTTACATGCCGAATAATCAAACGACATGGCTGTTCATGACTGCCGTCGATTTTCTACATCATGAAAATTCACCGGACATGGGCTGGGACCGAACTCGCAACCTAAGAGGTGCAGATGGTCAGCGACAAAAAACAACTGGCTGAATTCAACCA
Organism: Trichonephila inaurata madagascariensis; assembly: GCA_019973955.1. Classification (NCBI taxonomy): domain Eukaryota; kingdom Metazoa; phylum Arthropoda; class Arachnida; order Araneae; family Nephilidae; genus Trichonephila; species Trichonephila inaurata. The sequence goes on along the minus strand of BMAV01026302.1, from coordinate 41,466 downwards.
GTCGGCAATCTAGCTGAATCTCTTTGTAAGGAGAGTAAAGCAAGAGCACGGCAATGAGTACAAAAATGTAAAATGATTTTTAAATGAATGCTCATATTATAAATAGATTTTAAACGAACTGTGTGTGTGTGTAATTGTAATCCCTACAAATTAGCGGAATTTCATTATTAATGTTAAATAATGAAAACGAATGTAAAATTCCGATAAAGAATAATTGTGTTATTTTTTAATATTTAAACGAGAAGATCTCCCAAAATGTTTTAACCCCCGAGCAGACGTATTCCGCTGATACTAATAGTAACAGAGCCATGCCGGGTGACGGAGCTCACCCCCTGAAGATTTTTTACAATTATTTTATTGGTGTACATAATAAAAATCACAATTCCAGTGTGAATAATTTTAACGAAGAGAAAAATATATACTTACAGACTTTCTACCTTTCTTCATTGATAATTTGAGGAAAAATTCCAATATAACCGAATTAAAATGTTTTAAAGTAATTCCTGACCCTTAATAAAGCGAGGACACAAATCACAGAAAGCCACGAACGTTAGGAATATATCCTCGCTAAACTTCATATATTTGTTCAAATTTATAGTTTCTACCCAGCGAAAGCTCCCGGTTAAATGTTTAATCAATGTAAGACTATGAATATTAAGTCTCTAAAAGGAATTATATAAACGTTTCGCTTTATATATGTTTCAGAATACTCATAAAAATAAATATTGGCCAAATAATCCTTCAATGTGCTTTTCCTGTGTTGAAATGTCATATAACCTTTTCTGTATAGGCGCATTATTTTACAACTTCCCTAAAATAGAAAAATAAAGACATATAAAAGGAACAGAACTTAGCCATACCAGCAAGTTCTTCCTGAAGATCAAACAGTTGCATTTTTTTTATCTTCTCCTAAAATGTTTCTTCTGTGTCTGCTTTATTCTTCTCTGAAATAGTATCTTAGATTTAAAAAGAGAAAACTCAGTAAAAAAATGTCTCATCATGGGATTATAGCAAATGAAACAAAATGTGATGTTCTTTTTATTTATTTATAGGATCAGATAGCTAATGAATGTTTCGAAATGAAAGCTCTTTATGTTTGATGAAGTATTACTTAAGGAAATTTCTATCAGTGTAATGCGTATTTTTTTATTTATGTCAGAAGGTGGCTTTTCTTACTCATTACAGTAAATTAATTTTCTTATTTCGATATACTGCGCCCCCTTTTGTAGGGGATTATCAGTGTTCCCTCAGCGCCCCACACTTTGGAGAAACACTGCCCTACACCTGCTGGCTAGAGAGAGAGAGACGGATACTCCGCGCCCATATACCAGGTGTATGCAAATGAAATGGGAGAGACGATTGTTTTTAAAAATACACAATAAATTTATAAAAACAGTTACTATTTCAGGGTTTGAAATAATATTCATCGCTAGCAACATTTTCCATCTTTTGGGCAATTTGTGAATACCACGCCAAAAAATGATCGGTTCTTTTCAGGCCAGCCAAATGTCAAGCGAAGAATTGACGTTTTCGTAAGAAGTGAAGCGCTGGTCAGCCACTGCAAAACCCAATGACGCAAATAGCTGGTGTAATCGGAAGGAGCCAAGTCTGGCGAATAAGCCGCATGCGCTAAGGGCTCCCAGCTTGTTAATCTTTAACGATGTCCTTGGTCGCAGTGGTTTAGTACCGTGGCTAGGTGCGTTGTCATCAAGGAAAATCACTTTGTGCATCCGTTTCTTTGTATTGTTCGCGTTTTCGCTAGCATCGTTCAAATTAAGTATAATTGAGTTGCCAGCGACCAAAATAATGGTTTTTCCGCCGGGTTTGAGAAGGTCATAACAGATTGGTTCTCCTTGATTCCAGTAAAAATACACAGCATTGTTCGTAGACGAAGCGATTCGGTCTTGCGGTCGATTTGGACGCTGTCCGGGGTCAACATATGATCGATTTCATACCTGACACTCAAAATAAATCTATTTTTCATCGCCAGTCACACATGATGGAGATATGACTTGCGTTTGTGTGTGCGTGGCAAGCAACATTTCACACCACACGATTTTTCGGTTTTCCTGGGACGGTCTGTTAGCTCGAGTGGTGCCCCACCCACTGAATTTTATTATCTTGCCCATTGCTTTGATACGACGTAAAACAGTACCTGGTCAACATTCAATTGTTCTGCAAGATGTTCTTAAAAGCGTTTGGCCATCATCTGCATCGAGTAATGCTTGAACGGCACCTTCAATTTTTGCTGGTCTGCCACGCCCTCGTTTCTCGCCACTGGTAAAACTGTTTATACGGAACTTTTCAAAACCACTGTGTAGCACTTCGCACGGCTCAGAGAATTGCCACCGTATGCTTCTACAAGCATTTGATGCGATCTGGCAGGATTTTCTTCAGACGGCAACAAAAAATTAATGCTGTCCGCAAATAGTGGTCGGAAGGCATAAAACTCGACATTTTCAACACAGTAAAAAAATACAATGCACACTGAAACGTCGTCCAAATGTAAACTAAATATGAGTATCAAAGATCAAACTATAAAAAAAATCCCGTCTCAAGGTTTCGTATTGTTTGCATATATGCATGGCGACATTTGTTAGCAGTCGTCTCATTTGATATGCATACACCTGGTATATATAGTCTAATTCTCTACAAACAAGAGATATACATCCACACATCAATAACATTCGAAAAGCACATAGACAGTAGGAAAATCACACAATGAAGGACATATAAGCAACCGAGATTAAAAATTATAAAATTGATGTTTCAAAATATAAACATACGTTGACTTAGGGTCAGTTAATATATAAAATAATTTATATAAAAGTAGCTGAACATGGTTTTTAATCAACCAACCTTCCCTTTATGTAAATAATGAGCAAAAGACCTTTGAAAGTAATGATAGGAATCAAGTTCAAATCCATTACAAGATAGAAGTAACTTACCTAAAGATTGCACTTAAAAAATGCAGACTCCTGCTCTAAATCTGGAGTGCAATAAGTAAGTTATTGCTATATATTCTGAACTTTTAATGCACATTCACACCTTGAATGGCTGAAATGTAGCACTTAAAAAAAGTATAAACATAAAAGCAAACAAAATTAAAAAGAGGAGCTACAAATTACTATCACTTTAGTGACAATTAGAGTATATATGAATTAAAACAATAATATGTGTAATTTTATCTAATATTAGAATAAGTGGAGGCAACTATAATCTGTGGAAATATGTAAATTTATAGAAATTCACTATTCATCTAGAATTTTAATCCTTACTATTTCTGATTAGCTTTATTCTTATAACAACTATTAATAAAAAATTAATTGGGTATTTCTTGATTTAAGCAATATTTAGTAAAAATTTTTAAAGTTATTTATTATTTGTGATTTTATGACACTAGAAATTTGTTAAAAGTTGTATATAATTAATAACAATATTTCTGAATATTTAGCCATTCTCATGCACATTACTTCAAATGAGAACTCTTATAAATAAATATTGAACAAATTCTTCTCTTTTATCAGTAAATATTAGAAACTATTACATTATCTTTTAATTTGCATATAAGTTTATCAAGAATATTTGCTTCATTTAGTTGTTACTATTTGTCTGTATTAAATTGCTAGATTAGATATATATATATATATATATATATATATATAAAAAAAATTTGTATAATATTTCAAAACCAGAAATAATAGATAATGAACAAAAACAAAAAAAAAACGAAAAAAATAAAAAAAGCAAAACATGAAGATCAAAAAAATAAAAAAAAAAGGAACTATAAAAAGAATTAGCGAGTCGAATGCAATTTCGGACTTAGGACCGAATAAGGGGGGTTAAACTAGTTTGAAGGCCCCAAACCCTTTCCCCTTTTAACTCGGTAAAAAAACCAAATAAAAAAAAACAAAAAAAGTAAAAAAAAAAAATAAACCAAAATTCAAAGTATACAAAAACTCAAAAAGAGTAGATAAACCATTAATTTCTGTTTTCTCCCAATTTCTAAAGAAAAAAACCCCCAAAAACAGTTAAAAAAAAAAATATTAAACGAAATTTTCCTACTTACAGATCTTGTTCCGAGAATCGATTCGGGGTACTTTGAATATTTTTTTGAACATTTTTTCCCCAACCGAAGATAGATATCGAGATAGATGACATAATTTTGGGGGGGAAATTTGGGGATTTAAAAAATGTAAATTTGTTGGGTTCTAATTTTGGGTTGGTTATCAAAATTTTAAGATGTTTAAGATGTGTGGAAAAGTTTAAACGTGTTTGAGTGATGATATAATCTTCACAGAAAGACCACAAATGCACTTTAAATCCATTGTTGTGGGGGGTGTTTTTGGAATCGAAGTAGCAAGAGACAATATATTTGGATGAATATAAGTTTTAAGAAGTTAAAAGGGTATTCATGATTAAACAACATTTAAAATTTTTTTTATTTTTTAAAATTTATCTATTTTGGGGGTAGTTTACATTTCTAAAAAAAAAATTTAAAATAACATTTCTGTAAATTGATAAATGCAAGTTACTATTCCAAAAGGAATTTTTAATTATATGGAACTTAAAAGAATCTCTTTTGTCAAAAATGTTACATACATTATTGTTAATAAGATGCAAATCAAAACCAAAAACTACATATTAGAGTTAAAGTTGTTTTTTTGAGGTTGAGATAGTCAGATAGAATGTAATATTTTTTTATATTCTTATTTTACCCCAAAAATTTTTAAACATCTATATAACGATAAACAAAAAAATCATTAACAAAATGGTATTCAAAAAAAAATAAAGGTTTTGCAAACAATTATAGTGGACCACCCCCCGAGGTAACCTTTTATCTGTTTATAAAGATTTGATTAAAAAGCAATGAAATTTCTTTTTAAGAGGTTAACAAGAATATCAAATTTTTTTTTTCATTATATATAGCCTATATTTATCATAAAATTAACTTGAACCCAATCATATCATCAAATTTAAAAAATTAAAAAAAGGGCCTCAAGTTAAAGCCTTTAGGAAAAAACAAACTTTAGTAATTGGCAATTTTAAGCTATTTTTTTAAATTTTTGGTTTTTAAAAAATCAAAATTTAAGAAGAGACAAGATCTTACCAGACCCGGAAAATGTATTTTTTATGATACTACGAAATTTTTTAAGCTTTTATGAAATTTTGGTGTTAAAAAAAAAGGTGGGTATTTTAAAATTTTTTAAAGAATATCGAGCTTTGTTCAAAGCTAAAAGACGATTATCTCTTTTATTACTAGAATTGATTTTTTTAAATGCATTTTTAAAAATGTGATTATTTAAATTTTCTGTAAAAAAATTTACAGATTAGGGATACTAGCAGAGACCTTTCAACATAAATCACGAAGTCTTTTTGGGTACTTTTTATTGATGATTTAAGATCTTTATACATAATTTCTTTTCAACACTGAAATCTAATTTTTTAATTTTTTTACATAAGATCTAAATTGATTGAAAGCCCCCAATTTAAACCAATTTTTTTAGCAATTTTATAGAATTTATCTAAACCTTTTTTATTTGGTTTAAACATTAATTTTATTTTTGTGATCATCAATCTAAAACCGTACTTTTTTCCCTAAAATTTTCAATAAATCACTTTCACGATGCCAAGGTTCCCCCCAAACGTGTTTATGGTAATATCAAATTAATATATATATATATATATATACATAGTATGTATATATAAAATTTTAATATATATATATATATATAAAACAAGTATGTATATATATATATATACTTATGTATAAAGCCTGTTTTGAAATCTATCTAAATATATCGACAAAGTTTAAACTCCGTCTCTTCTATCTTAAAGAGATAGAAGAGACAGGTTTGTAAGGCTTTAAAGCTTATTAGGCTTTATTAGGCTAAAGGCCTAATAAATAAGAAAATGAAAATTGCGTAAATATAAGATAATAATACACACTTTTCCCCTGCTTATTTAGAAATGTATTTAGGTAAGAAATTGAGATTGGCTCGAAACCTTTCATTCTTAGGTCATCGAGTTAAAAGAACGTTATCTAAATTATTAAATAATTGCTTTTTACCTAACATAAATCTCCATATCAAAATATTTTCCATTCCTCAAAAACCAATAATTGTTAATTAAATGAAAAAAGTTAAATACAGAGAAAAACTAATTCTTATTTGATGTTAAATGGGGTACGACTGTGTTCTTAGGGATTTGAACCTCTTTTCTATCACATAAGTTTTCAATACGGATTCCTTTTCAACAATAATTTTACAACAAAAGATGCAGTTTATGTCATACTGAAGACTCCAAGACAAAATTCCAAGAGTAAAATTATTATTATACAAAAAGTAACTTTTTTTTCATCAGCTACAGAAATATTTTCAGACTATCATTATATATAATACAAACAATTTTTTTATACATTTAAATAAACTTATTATTCAATTACTTTGTTAAAATTTTAAACTATTTATATAAGAAATTATTTAATTAGTCCCTCAAAATATTTACCAAGTACAGTAGAAATGCTTCTTAATATTGTCAAATAGAAAAGAAAAAAGAATTCTCAGATCATAAATATTTTCCTTTTCCTTGGAAGAATAATCCCTTTGAATCTCCTTAGATTCTAAAGGATTTTAGTAAGGTTTAGTTCCACATAGATTCAACCTTTCGTTTTCAATCCTAGTGCTTTACTTGCTTATTCATCCGATTTTCGCAAAAATTGACAAAAGGGAAAATACATGTCTCACGAGGAAAATGTTGTTTCTTTTTTGCACTCAAAACATCTAAGAAGGGATTTTCGGTTCCTATGTTTTCCCTTTGCCTGGAGCGTGGGATAGTGAAAAAGGGGAATTTTTGTATAATGATGGCATTTTTCATTCAAGAAGCATGTTTTCACTCTGGCAGATTAATAGATTAACATTTTTTCAACAAAGCAGTTCTGAATATTCTCCAGAAAGAAAGGGTTAAGTGTGATTTCCGGAATTTTTTGCAGCCTTGAAGTGTAATGAGAAAAAATTACAAGATAAAGTTCACGAAAAATTTAAGCAAGTTTTTGTATATAATTTTTGAAAAATTTCAGAAGTTCTTACATACTTTGATAAATTTTTTGTTGTATGCTAAATATAAGAATAAAGAAAAGAAAATACTTAATTGTATAATAAGTACACATAATACAGATAAATATACCGGAGTTTCTAAAAGAATATCGGAGTTTTAACGCTTTATAGTAATCATTACATATAACATATTCGTATGACTCATTCATCGAATGAAAGTGCAATTGAAGCAGTTTTGTTTGCTGGCTTGTGTGCTCGTGTGCGCGTAACGTATGCTAATTGTCCCCCTTTTTTGCCGATCAACGCGCTAGTAGAAAATGACGACTAGTAAACAGAAAGTGTTCTGTGTTCTCCGGTTAACAAAGACAAAATCTGCTATTACTATGCAACGAGCGTTCCGTATTAAGTTCGGTTGTCAACCCCAAATGATAATTACATTCTTAGGTAGTATCATCAGTTTGAAACAACTGTCTGTCTTTGTAAAGGCAAAAGTACGGGACGACCAAGGCTGTAACTGGTAACCAACTGTACCTGGTTCTGCCTATATGGCTACATCCTCAAGCGTTCACCTGATCTGACGCCATGTGGCTTTTATCTGTGGGGGTTCATAGCGATCGTGTGTGCGTTCCTCGGCTACCAGCTGACCGTTCAGTCTTAAGATACAGGATGGAAGAAGACATTGTAAGAATTTCCTCAAATACTTTGAAAAAAGTTTGGGATGAACTTGCCAAACGACTTTACTTATGCCGTGTTACGAATGGGGTTCACATTGAACATTTGTAAACTTGTAGGTAAAACTTTTTGAGTTACTCTTGCATTCAATGTATGAATTATACTTGTAACTTATATGTGATAAATACTATAAAGCGTTAAAACTCCGATATTCTTTTAGAAACACCCGGTACTATAGGTTTTGATGTTGACTAATCAGTTAACAAATAAGGAGAGAAGCAATTACAGAAAAGTTTATTTTTAATAATAATATTAAATTAGAAATAAATTGAAGAGGATAGAGTAAAACTGTTTAGAAGTAGACCAGTGCCATGTCCGAATTTCCAAAGTATCGGTGTAAAATCGTTGAGCAGTAAAATTCAGATTCATCCAATTTAAATACGTATTGTTTTTAGTATGTGCGTAGTTACTTAATAATAATATAATAATGTTAATTTAGGTTTTATTTATTATGTGTTTATATATATGTACAATATCTTAATAAATATAACTTCAGTACAGATAATGACATGTCTTATAAAGATATTAAATATCAGAAAAAATTTCAAAATAATTTTATTATAGTTTATGTAGGTAAAGTACCTGGGAAAGTTTGCTTTTTCATGTAACTACTATTATAGTTTATGATCAAAAATATTTTAATAATAATACAACTTTTATCAGATCATCACTTTTTCACAGAGAGATAAATATATTTGCATTTTGACTTTTATAAACTTTTCAGAATACAAATTAATAATATTTTTAAACTTCCACGTGTATTTCTTACTCCTAAATTTCATAAAAACCCAGTCAAGTTTAAAACAGTTACTAATGGTTTTAATTCATATATCAGCAAATAAGTCAAAATTCTTCATGAAATAAATTGATAGGATAAAAATATTTTTGAAATTACATAAAAATACTTTATTTAAAAGTATTAATTATGATTGGCTTAGTTCTCTGAATAGCTTTGTACTAAAAGAGAACTATGTATATTTTAAAGGTAATTATTATCAACAGATTAATGGTTGGCCTCATGGTGGCTCTGCTAGCAACTGTCTTGCCAATTTATTTTTACATTATTATGAAAATAGCTTCATAGATATTTCTGAATATTACATTTGTTCTTATATAGATGGTATTATCATTTTTGGTAAGCAAGACAATTTTAAACTTAACACTAATTTTTATTCTGAATACCATACATACAAATAATAGCAAATGTGAAGCAAATTTTCTTGATATAGAAATACAGTTAAAAGATGTTATAATTATAAATATTTATGACAAAAACATGAGTTTAAAAACAATATTATAAAAAAAAAATATTGGGAAAGAAATATATGTGTTTTAGTATTCAGAAATAATAATTACATACAACGTAAAAAAATGTCTTGTTTCAAAACAATTCAGAAAGAATAAAAAATTGCTGAAAAATCATTAAATACGTTTCCCAATTATTGTTATTAATAGTTATTTGTAAAAAGAAATTAAAAATAGGTAATATTAAATTTTTTGGAACATTAATAGTTTTTTTATTATAAAATTTGTCATATTTCCTAGTTAGATAAATTTATTGTTTTACCTACGTATTCACAATCTACGGTTAAAATTGGTTATTCTTTAGTTTTATTTTAACCCCATAGTAATATTATTTAGAAGAATACAGAAATATATTTTAAAAGTCTCTCAAGTAACTGTGGCATTTATCTTTTTACATTTACTATATAATTATTTTAGTACTATTAATTTCATTTTTTCTAAGTGCTAAAATTCAGCCAACACTATGTTTGGAGTTCGTATGTGGGTCCAGAATTTGGCAATAGCTTGTGTATTGTACAAAGGTTCACTGGTTGTACATTTTGTAATACAATTTTAGGTATATAAGTTACCTTTTTATTGTAATGGATTTTTAAATTCTATCAATTATTTTCAATATGATTTCGCTCAGTATTATAAGCAAAAAAGAAGATGGTTGGCTATCCAGAAAACTTATTAAACCCTACTTTTATATAAATTATTTAATTTATTAGAGCTGTCCTAAATCAGCAAATGAGCCTTGTGGTTTAATTGTTTTTTGAGGTGGGAAAGCTGATTTATTAATGAAAATATTGTGCTGATATTGGTTTATTGAATCCGAACTGCTTTTGGTTTTATATAATTAATTTGTTTTTGCAGTGTTAAATGCTTTAGCTAGCATTGTGGAAATTTTTTTCCAAAAAAAACAGGAGGTAACGGAAAATAAAAATGATTTTTTTGCTAAGCTTTTATTTATTTACTTTGACAAAATCTCCTAAATTTCATACTTTTCTTTGTAAAAAAGAGTTTTAGTTGAATTAAAAATGTCTTACGATTTTATCTACTAATATTATAAATGCGAAAGTTTGTTTGATGTTTGGTATTCTTTCACGGAAAAACAACTGAATTTATTTAAATGAAAATTTAGAGTAATATAGCTTATACATTGGAATAACACATAGGCTATAATATATAAAGATATTGTGTGAAGTGTCCAAATTATAATGATATTTGTCAAGTAAGTAGGAAAAATTTCTGCCATCTGCTAGCAATTCTGGTATGCAATGCAAAAAAGCCCGCGACAGCATATATTTATCTTTTATTTGTGAAAAAACCCTTTTTGTTTTGTCTACGCAAGGTGCTCACTTCTAATTTATTCCTGTGATCAGTGTAATCCCTATTTTTTTATTTCAGAATAAAACTAAGTTTTGAAGGGAAAGATTGTTTTAAATCTCTCTTTATTTGAATAGCTACTATTGATTTTTTTCATGTGTAAGCCATTATCGCCAAAACAGTGAACCATGCGTACAATAAAAATTGATAATTTATTTCTATGCACGTTTTTTTTTCTTATACACATTTGGTAGTAAGAAATTGATCCTTATATCAAAATATTTTATCGCTTCTGGTATTTAAAGTAGATAAACTTTGTCTTTCACACTACATTATTTGGACAAATTTCCATAATTTGTTTGTGGTTAGTACTTAATTATAACGCTATAATATTTTAATTGAATAGTGAAATTACATTTTTAAGCATAAAAAATAATACAACTACTGTACTGTATTTTGGAGTGAATGAGTGAGGGAATATTAACGTCGCACTGTTCAGCTACACGAGGACTTTTGGTGACGGACCACGTAATTTTGAACCATGGTCAAGTGAAGTGGATGACACCTGAGCTGGCACCCGTTTCTCCTAACTACCACATCACACCAACTTAGCAGGAATATTCTACCAATACTTAGCAGGAATATTCTTTGAAATCCACTCTTCACGATATTTTAGTTTTTGTATCGAGATTTTTAGTTATTTAGCTGTTAGTTATGTAACAGAAATTGCGTTTTTAACGGATTGCAAAGATTATCACTTTCGTCGCGAAAAAATAGTTCATGGCAAAATTTATTTGTCTTATGTTTTGTATGTTAATGAAGACTTTAGGAAAACGATTTGACTATTTATTTTATGAACAGTGTACATAATTACCTCTTACATTGGAATATCTTTAATAATGAATTAGCTCTTAACGATTAAATTCCTCAAGTTACATTTTGTTTATGTATATACCTTAATTTTCAATGTAGTGATGATCCAAAAAAATATTGCATGAAAAAATTACTGCTTTAAATCATACTGCGGTAGATAAAGGGTAAACGTATCGCACCTCTACACGGCGGGTCTTTAGTGATACTAGGGCCCGAACTCGCATTTCAAGGCCAGCCACTGTATTTTTGGAAGTGTAGAAAAAGTACCTACTAAGAATTAAACCGCAAAAGCGTATATAAGTCTAATATTTCCCAAAGCTCGAGCTATGAAAGTAGCTGTGATTATTAGCTTGACTCTATCCCCGACATTTGATATATAGTTTCTTCATTGAATCGCAATTATAATTTAAGAAACGGCGTTGCTTGTGAATATTACAATTTTAACAAAAAAAATAAATACAACAGAGTGGGTAATATTAATGTATTACACTTTCAGATATAAATTATTTACACTATTTTAAGCGTTCATCACACAAAATTTGTAACAATGTGTTACTTTTGCTGAGCAGATATAAACTTAGGAAGGCTTCAAAAATCGACACTCATGAGAGTTACGAGTTATAAATAGAAAAAAACTTTTATCAGCTATTAGATTCACAGACTCTAAAATTTAACAAAGGTGGTATTTTTCCTTCTTTTTTCTTTTGTTCAGCTGATATATGCAAAAAGCTTTGTTTAATTTGTAATTTACGTAAAAATTAACTCATTAAAAACTTCTTTATCCTTCAATCTGTGTTGATTAATTTATCAGTTTACCCGTGAGAAGAACGAGTATACCGACTAGTAAAAAACTCTAACTCTTTATTTTTTTAAAAATGGAACTCAAATCTCTTTGAAATGTTACTCAAATTTAAACATCGTAACGTATTAGCCATTGATAAATTACTTACTGACGATCTTCAAGTGGTACCAGAAATTGAACCTTCGACTCAAAAGAAACAACGTTGTTCAAGAATTTACAGCCATGATCACTCGATTTCTTTGGTCATCAGCAGCTATTGAAAGATACGATTATAAATAAACACTCAATGTCAAAATTATTATTATAATTTTTAAAAAAATAGAGTTAAAGATCAGTGTTTTTACCATTGTAGACCGAGTCCATTCCCCCGGAGCCGGTATCACTTTTTAATGTGGCATCATATAGATCGATACTAATTGCCACAATGTAATTTTGACGCCAAGTTTCCTCCTCAGAAGGAGACAACAAAGCTCTAAATATACGAAATTGAACCAGTTTAATTTTGCAGAGAGTACCCAAACCAAGAATGTGAATTTAGGAATCTTTAACATGCCGCATAATCACACGACACGGACCCTGTCGATTATTTGCATCATGAAAAATCACTGATCAGGGCCGGGTCGAACCAGCAAATTTGGACGTACAAACCCAGTGACTAGCCAACTACGCCACCCTGCTGTTAATTTTTCTTAAAAATATTAAAATACATTTTTATGATCGCTAAAATGACCTGCAATCGCTTTGATTAAACTATATTATATCCGAATTATTTAAATGTGCATACAATTTTAATGTCTTAATTATTTAGAAATGCAAAAGTAAAGAAACTAATTAAGAAACTTAAGACGTTTATTGATGGAGTTAGTACAATTTCAAATGTTTTTAACAGTTTTTTAAAAATAAGTTTTTAATGTGAATATAAAAAAATAGTTCTAAAAAATCACACATACACTGTTGTTATTTCTAATTTTCAAATTTTTCTTTGATGTTTATATATATATTTTTGCTTTAAATTTTAATTACGAACATTTTTCATACTTAATACACATTTCAGTAAGATTTAAACATATTTTGGAAATACATGGTTGAACAATTGGCTAATATGTTTATCTTCACATTAAAAAAGTATGTTGTTACTCACTCTAAAAACAGAACTCAATAGTCCAGAATCTTTAATCTGCAGCAATCGAGAACATCAGTTTTTAAATGACATCCTTACCATCAGGGACATCTTAAAACTTCTTTAGGCCCTGGGACTGTACATAAATATAGGCCACACCCATGACCCTTAAAAGTAGACAGTACATAGCATACGTTGTAAGATACTTATACAAACAAAAACCAGAAAAAAATAAATGTGCATGACTTACAATCACTTAAGCCGGCTCGACCAACTGCCGTCTTTGATTGAAATGAGTAATGGTGTATGGAGGTAGGCCTATGCCTGTACGGAGACGACGGACATCACATGTAGCCAGTGCACATATCTTCCAAAATTCCAAGTTTTCCACAGAATACAACCAGAAAAAACATCCGACCGCTGGAATTATTCGAATTATGATCGTATTAAGGCTGAATTAAGAACGAGACGAGGACAACATTTAGGCCGAGGTTCTAGGCCCGGGCCCAGTTGGCCCATGCCTTAGACGTCCTTGAGTACCTAGTCCTACAATCTTCTTGCTATGAAATACTGTATTTAACACAAAATGTTTTTAGAATCCATATATTATTTTACCGTTTCCTAAAAATTCATGAGAAGTTTAGGGTTCGAATAATTTGTAAAAATGAAAAATATACATGAGATTTCCTCGGTATTATTACCATCTATCTGTAATCAATGATTAACATGATGTAATTTTTAAGAATTATAGTTTGAATTAATTCATATTTGTGATACTAAGTATTAAATTAATATATATATATATATAGGTAAATAGATAGACAGATAGATAATTATTAATTTTCAACCATATTTAAGACATGATATATGTCCGAGTTGAACAGTTTTCTTAAAATTTAGAAACAATTTTTAAGGGCATTGGCGTTTTGAAAATGCATGAATGAATAATGAATGCGTTTTCATAATGGTGCGGAATTTTAAATTACATAATTTTTATCTGTTTTAGAATTTCTCATATGATCTGAAGATAGCCATTTTGAAGTAACTTTTGTGTTGAAATATGATACTTGTGAAAGATATAAATCAAAATATCAAAGCTTCAAAGATTTAAAATGCTGGGAATTGATATTAAAATCAGCTATCTATTTTTAAAAAAACAAAACTTTATGCGTCATGGATTTTTATGATTTATTTATTTGGTATATTGTCGTTGCAAGATTTGATATTTTATGTTACGTAAGACAAGTAATGTTACATACTTTTACAAAAATTTGAAGCGTGAAGTCTAAAACATATTTAGTAAGATTAAATTTATATATATAAGAAAAAAAGAATGCTGAATTATCAAATTTATGAAATGCAAAATAAAATTTTAAAAAGATGTATCGTTTAACTTCTGTACACAAAATAATTTTTCAAGCTGAAAAACTGATTTTTGAAAAAAACCATAATGGTAAATAAAAGGCAGAAAGTGTAGAGGTAAATTGGTCTTTATTAAGAAAAGGTAAACCTTTCGCATTTTACCATCACAACACTTTTTAAACTTTTCAAAACTTTTGATCCAACTTGGAACAAAATCAGCTTGTAAACTTTTACCACTAAATGTAAACACACCCTTTGGGAGCAAAGAGAAACAGAAGAGCTTGTATTTTAAAAACATAATATCCTGATTCTCATAGTGTGTCTTGTGTAAACATTTCCGGGAGTAAAACTAATGATTTTTCAAACTTCCTGTGATAGAATCCACATTTTACTTTGTAGTGATGCTTATAATTGTTCAAAAATGGTTTATTTGGATAGCATAGTACGGTATTTATTAAATTAACTAAAAAAAAGTCTGATTAAAGTAATGATTGATAAACCTCAACCATTTTATATATAACTCAGAAAGAAAAATGTAGTATTATAAATGGGAATTTTGTTCTCAGACAACACGTGATAGAAACTGTAGCGAGTTTTACAATGTTGATATATACAATATTTACAATGTTATTATTTATGATTGTTACAATGTTAATAAAGGTGCTTCCGAAGAACTTAAAAGTTTCACTTTCTGGTCGGTGAGGCCATGATGAACAAATTTCTCACAAGAAGTCTCATACTATCGATTGACCTGTCTACCCTGAAGAAAGAAGTTTTATGCACACTGGAGGGTTATTAATAGAAACATTTCAGACGAAGACATTTGAAAAAGGATGATGTAATTGCTTGATAACGAGGAATAAGCTGACATACATTATGTTTTTAGGGCAACATATAGAAATAAAAAAGCCGCGCGATGGATTCATCGAGAGTGATTCCATACAGACATCTACTAAATCATGCATTGTTTGCACAATTGAACCAAAGATTACGTGAAGTTCTTCTTTTCAGAGTAAGCAACCACATTACTAATGCCACATTACTAAATGCCGCAAAGGAGGCTGTACTGTGGAAAACTGAAAGGAACTCGGAAGAGGTATCAAACCAATTGATCACGAATTTTCCCTCGCTTCATCGTTATGAGCATAACGCAAGAGGACACACCACAAGAAGTACATGCATTGTAGAAGGCCAATTATTTCCAACATGTTGCTTTCAAACGTTGGTACTTGTATCAAAATATTGTACAGGAATTCATCCTAGATTCCGCTTATTAACGGAGAAACATTTTCATGAACTCAACTGCCGTAACAATACTATTTACAGAAGTATGGCTCCGTTTTTTGCCAGGTACCATCGATAGCTACCGGTACATTTGACTCCATTATTATTTATTACTGCATTATTGTTTCGGCAGCAGCTAACGTCATAGACGCTGGCTACTTTTTATGTCGCATTATTTAATTTATGCATGGATTCCCGCAAAACCACTTTTGGTGGAGGACAAATTCATACCCGCAAAAATATTTTCGCAACCGCTTCTTTTCAATATACCTCATAACATATAAAAGCCTAGTGTTCACTTCATGTAATTGTGTATCTTTTTGATTAACTACTGCTTTAGTAAACTTAGTATTAGGAAATGTTTTATCAACACTCACAAAAAATCACAATATATTAACATTTTGTAGCCAAATCCTGATTTGGCAACCAAAATTTATGTGAATAATTGTTTTGCGATTTTATTTATGTAATTAATGTTGTTTGTTAACAAGAAAATAGTACAATGTCAAATATTTCACAAAACATCCAAAATGAATTTAAAAAGAAACATACCTTATTAAACTTACCTTAACATTACTTTCAAAATTGAATTTACTTTATGTTGGAATTGTCTGACTGTTATGCAACATTTAATTCTCGAAAGTTTCGGTTTTCGTACCTACTTTTCCAAACTTTCGTTTTTAAGTGTTTTATTATTAAACTGGAGGCATATTTATAAAATCATTTTGATAAAAACCGATTCTGCACAATAGCAAATATTCGTTATATTTAACCGCGTAAAAACAGCATGTGTAAGCAAGCTACCACAAAATAAACAGCTACAAATTATTCACTTTAATTTCTTTCCTGAATAAGCTGCTGATAAAATGAATTTTTCATCAATTTAAACTATTTGATAAGGCTAAAAGTGCATGTGTCTTTTATGGTTTTGATTTGAAAGGGGCGTAGCAGCCAGCTGTTTGAGGGTTTGACAAATGTAAACAACTTTTTAAAAATATTAAAAATACTTCTAATTCAGCTAGAGCAAAAATTTAAATTGCATTAGGAAGAAAAGAGTGGTATTTTATTTTTTTCATCTCAAAAATTGAAAAAAATCGATTTTTAATTCGATTTTCGTGAAGTGACCCCCTTAAAAACAAATTTATTAATTACCAGTGATCCCATGGGTTTGTCATACATATAATTTATAACAAAAATTAACACATCTTGATAATTTTTGTACAGTTTATAATTAAACCTTGACTGCCGATCATAAGTTTCGTGATTCGCTTACCAATGCCAACCGTTTTCCACGTAGACACGCGTATGTGATGTATTGGGGGAAGGGGAGGAATAAAGGAACAAAAATAATCTGGAATAAGTAAATCCTTCGCAAACATTGTTAAGGTCCTTTTATTGCATTCCAAAGTCTTGGAATAATTTTACGGATAGCAGTGCACAGAAAAAAATCGTACTTCGGAAAGACATATATATATACGTCTGGAGAAATAAAGGCTTTGGCTTAGCGAGACGTTTATATACACGATGGGTGCTTAAGAGGTTAAAGTCGTATCGTAGTTTTAGCATCAAAGTATAGTATTATTGAATTCAGTACATTGTTATTGTATGGGGGTGGCGCGTTGAAAATAATGATTGAATATTCGGTTGCGAGTATTGCAACTTGGAGAAGCACTGAAGTACACACAATATGTTCAGAATTTTCCCATAAAGCATGGATAG
The DNA here is from genome assembly GCA_019973955.1 of Trichonephila inaurata madagascariensis. Taxonomy (NCBI): domain Eukaryota; kingdom Metazoa; phylum Arthropoda; class Arachnida; order Araneae; family Nephilidae; genus Trichonephila; species Trichonephila inaurata. The sequence continues at coordinate 23,906 of BMAV01026302.1, read as the reverse complement.
CCAAACTTTTCCACCAACAGGCCAAATTTCAGGAATAATGTTCCCCACAAAACCATGCATTTATTTTTTCCAGGAAAACAAAAAGAAGTTTATAATTTACCTGCCTTAAAACTTATTAATATCTCTAGGATTATTCTCTTCTTTGGTCCAACATTTTACTAGGTATGATGTCATGATAGTTTTTTGTTTGTAATTGAGAAAAAGAAAACACAACCGATGATATCAATACATAATACCAAAGAAAAACAACTTATACCATCATATTTAAATGTACGTACTCAGACAAAAGTCAGGGCTAAGCTGAGATTATATTTTGGTTGGGCATTCATAATATGCTTCTTGATAATTACTGGATAATATTTTAAAATTGTTTTGATTATGTTTTATTGCTATAAAATAATAAAATCTGTCTCCCATACAAATCTATAGAATTTGTTTGGATAACAAGATGTCTGTGTGTGTGTGTATGGTTAAAATAATTTCATTTTTTTATTAAAAATATATATTATAATGAAAACTGCAAAATCTCTCCACATTGTAATGGGTCTATCCACGAACCTCTTGGGGTAAATTTAATTCTTTTAAATGTTGTTCTATTGAAAACTTTCTCCCAAAGAAGGAGACTTGATTATGCAAATCAAGGGTTATATTTAAGCACTGACTTTTAGACAAGCGAAGTTAGTAGTTAAGTGAAAGTAGTTGAGGGCAGACGAAAATTAGTCGACGATTAATTGCTGAAACATCAAAGATAGATAATTGACGATTTTGTCAATAACATAGAATTTAATATTAACGACTGGAGGTCGAATAACTAAGAACGAAATTACGGTAAATTATACCGCAGGCTTTAGAAGAATACCAAGAGTAAGTTAATTGAATTATAATTAAATATTAAGTATCCTTTTATCCGTGTAATTGTTCTTATACTTCGTAAAGGTGTGCATTTCCTACTCTGGATTGTTAATTTATAAGTGTGAGAAAAATAATATATGATTGTTTTGATTATGGTTTATCTTTCTTCTTACCTCCCAAACACCAATAAATGTGACACCACGTTTATTGCAACATGCAGTAGCAATAATATACCGAAATTGCCTGACAATCCACAATACACTTCCTCGCTTGCCACCGACCACCTACACATGCAAGCTTGACGTGGACATTTTAAAATCAGCTTTTACATGAAATAGAATACATTTTAGCAATAATTCCTTCTGTGTACTGAGGTATTCCCTTAATATGGTAGGTCTGCGGTAGCCCAGTGGTCAGGGTATCGGATCATGAGTTCGAGCCCAGTACCACTAAAGAACCGCCGTGTAGGGCAGCGATGCATGTTAAAACTCTCAAGAGCTTAAGCGTTCTCCAGTGGGTGTGGTGTGGTAGGTAGGAGAGGGGGTGCCAGTTCAGTTGTTGTCCACGTCACTTGACCATGGTTCAAAACTACGTGGTCCGTCGCCGAAAGCCCTCGTGTAACTGATCCGTGCAACGTTAATATTCATTTGATACCCTTAGTATGGTAATGTTATACGATAATAACGATTCATGATATATTGTTTCCCTTGTAGAATAAAAGATAATATTTTATTAACTTTTGTTATACGCTTGGCAGGATGCATGTATATATATATATATATGAGTGTGTGTGTTATTTTGTATATATTTAATAAAAATGTTCTTTTTCTGAGCTTATGTTCAATCAATATACATGATGCACTTATTTATGCCACGTGTTCCCCATTTTCAAAACGTTTACTAAACCATACATTATATGATAATAGTATTAGGAAGTAACTTCACGAAATTCAGTGAAAAAATTGATTTTTCAGTTTTTATTAGAAAATAAACTGTGGCTCTTTCCTCTTCTCTCTTATGTAATTTATTTTTTAAAATGTTTACTCTTACTAAATTAGATTTATTTTAGCTATCCAAACTATGGGTTTAGTATTCATGACTTAAAGCTGAATGTGTTTAGCTTAAATATTAAATTCTCAAAAGTTTAAATTACAATACAATAAGAACATTTGATTAAGTTATACTTATTTTATAACTTTAAATTTTGCACACATGCTAATAATAAATAAAAAAATTTTTAATGAAAGATTTCATTCAAGAAACTAAAAATAATAAAAAAAAAATAAAAAAAACTCTGGTTAAAATGCATATGGGTTTTCATCGTTTAAAAGCTTTTCCCAAGTTACTCGACATATTTTTTTTAAAAAACGAACCATTCACAATTTCTACAAAAGCACTCGTTAAAATAATGATAACAATGCAATAAACGCACATAAAAAAATAGGTCAGTTTTTTAAAAATTGTCCTTAAAATTTGTCTTTTTTACTGTTATGGATATAGGGAAAATGTCGTACAAAGTTATACCTCTTTTAAAAGTATTTTTAAACTTTTGTCAATGTTTATGAATAATTGAAGTTTACCTATTTAGGACACCATACTTGTAAATTTTCGCCCTCATATTTACTATTGTTATACTGTACAAAATAATTTTTTATTGTTGGTGTAATGCTGATTCAAAAAATTCAGGGTTTATAATATAATGAAATAGCCATTTTGAAAGCTTTGAGCTTCAATAGTGAATTCGATTTCTAGAAGTATTTCAAAGTAGTATTTATTGCTTTAACTGCTTAATAATTATGTTACTGTTAATATGACTTTCGATTATTCATTGATATGAATTCCCTGTAAAGATTATTGTTTGGAATAAAACGCTCAAAAAGTTTTTCAGAACTTTTATTTCCTCTTCTACTATACCAGTATTGTATAGCAGAAAACATAATTCAGTATATGAAAAGTTTACGTATACAAAATACAAATGTAAAAACCAAAAAAACACACACACACAAGAATTTGAAACAAATATATAAGGCTGTGTGCTTAGAAAAGGTTTATTCTTTTGATATAAAGAGGTTTTAGGGCTTTTTAGTAGTATACATTTTAAATATTTTGATTTTAAATCTTTAAATGCATTTTCTCAGAAAGAGGTTTTCCATATTGCAAAGCACGGTAAACGGTATATCTCAAAAATCTCTAGAGATATTTACCGGAAGTTTACTGAAAGAGTTATTTATTATTATAGTATGTATGTTGTGATATTACAGAATAAGAAAAAAAATTACTTACATTTTTCATGATTGTTTTCTTTGTGATAAATGCAAAATTTTTGAAAATTTTTCATTTTATGCACTTTTTAACTCCTAATTTTGTGATAAATTGAAATAATTCAAAGATAATAGTTCATTACATGGGTAACTGCATAGTAAACTCTAGGAGCTTTTTTTATTGTATGCATTAGAATTTATTTTACAATGTTTGCTGTAAGGTGCAAAAATAAAAAGCCGAATTTTAACATAAAATTGTCTATTTTCTTAAAAATTTACATTGAGAAATTTTTTTCTACGATATTTTTATTCGTTTTCAGTTATAATTAAACAAAAATGAGTTTAAAGATAAGTTTTCAGCAATATTTTAAAAAAATTTCCCTTAACTAGTCAGGCAACTTAAAAACAGAAAAATGTATCAATTGTATAAATATTTTTTGCATTTATACTCATTGCCAAACAAATTTGAACTTCAAAAAAGTGTTCTCGTAATAAAAAAAAGATTTTACGTGCGTAAGGGCAACGTTGATTTGGCAAGGATTAAAACCAAAGTACAGAATTGCAATCACGAGTAGAAAAATTACTAATGAATGGAAGTTTTAGTATCCCTTTGGGTTACACTCCTGTAGAATGAATACATTAAGTGACACACAGTAGGACATTGAGGCATCAAAGTTCCCTATGATGTCCTGCAACATCTGATTCCACAGTTTCCTGTAAATGCGCCTCTAGTTCGACCAAACTCACAAACTGTCCAACTTGCCGTCCCAAATTACCTCAGCTATGCTCGATCAGGGAAAAATCTGAGGATCAAGCAGGACAGAGAAGAGTGGAACTGTGGTGTATGAAGTCCTGTGAACTTTTACTGAGTAAAGGAGCTCCCTCCTGTTAAAAAATGGCTACTGGGAGCCCTGCCATGAGTGGCAACACATGATGCTGAGGAATTTCGCGAATGTACTTCTGTGCTGTCAGGGTGCAGTGGATCAGTATTAGAGATAACCTTATGTTGTATGCGATTACACTCCATACCATCACACCAGTTGTGGAAGGGTCCCCATGAGGCCTCAACACACATGCAAGAATTTCATAATTCCCCTAATTCAATCTGAATTCTTTGCTGAAGACGACCCTATTGCATTCGGTGATGTCCAATCACTACAAGGGTGACAATGTACTCTTAATAGAGGCGATAGTGAGGATTGCAATGGAAGTATACATAACCCGCGATCACTCGCGCGGGGTGTTCTGTGCACCACAGCAACAAGAAAATCCTCCCAGGACTCTAAAAAGAATGCGCAGAACCACGATTTTTTCTGTAGCTGCACATTTTAGGTCATTGAACCTTCAGGCCTGATGTAATCCCTCTTTCTCGAACGATTGCAATGTAATGACCTTCAAAAGTTTATCTGGGGGGCTGAGAACTCCCGCAAGAAATTGAGTATATGTATACAGTCTGCTCTGAATGTTTGGAAAATGATTAAAATATTATTTTTCTACTCTCTACTATCATTATCTCAGTTATTAAAAAGTATATTTATTACTGGTATATACGTTTTTTTCTGGTTTATGAAAAAATATAAAATTATGTGTTTCGAAATGAAAATTTTGTATGTTTAGTTTAAATTAATATTAGTCTCATTTGTATGTAATAAATTTAATAACTTTATTTGCATAATACAAAAATATCTTTGTAATTCTTTATAAATATGTATCTTAATGACTTAATTTTATTTTCATAATTAAATACACGTGTGTTAAAAGTTTGGGGTGTTCTCTACACCCAGCGAGTAACGACGGTAGCAAAATCAGGCGCGAGTGACCGCGGGATAATGAGCTCCGCAACCGCAACTGTCTATTAGAAAGGCTCATTGCTATGTTATGGACTGACAAAGAGACTCGTAGCGACGGTGCCGCCTGTGTATGGATGGGAGAAATGAGACAGCTGGCGCTCTGTACGTGTCTCATGATGCAACAATCTCCTCGACCGTTGATCTGTGGAGGACGTCTTGCGCCTGATCCCTGTGTTTCAGACCTCAGTTTGCCCACTGGTCCCAACAGCTCCATACAGTAAAGTCAGAATGGCATTGGTGGCGAGCTAATTACCGAGTTGACCATTCGGTTTCCGTCATCAGTATGTTCAACTTCCCTCTTGAGCACTGGCTCATAATGTCTCCGATGGTGGCGTAAATATATGTCTGATTGAAAAACATCCGTCTGCTACAGATTAAATACACAGAAATACAAATTGCTTACCTGTTTCATAATCCAAGAAGAGAAAAGTTCAATGCCCTATGGGGGCATTACGCAATGCGCAATCACGGTGCGTTTCCGTTCATCGACACTTACCTTCATGTTAAGTTTTGTAACAATCGCTCTGTTAATTCTTGGTGCACACACTTTTATGACAATGAGCATATATATATAAAAAAAAAATACCATTTTCTATAAAACACACCTATATACTATCGTAAGTTTTATAAAAATATTCATAAATTAACACAAGTTGAGTTGAGTTGAGTTGAGTTTGGTGTTTTATGGCGCAAGAGCCAGTTTTGGCTACACTGCGCCAAACATTCATAGGTCTGTGGTCTAGACGGGAAAAAGAAGAAATTGATGACAAGATGGAGGGTCGAAAATAGAGAAGGATCACTGGGGTACCCTGCTCAGACACCCGTGTTTACCAAAGATAGTAAACCACTCTGGGCAAAGGAAAATATCAATTAGGTACCCTCGATTGTGACACACCCGTACCCAATTTTAAAGAAGGTGAGCCCCTTGAGGGGAAATTAACACAAAAATTTCACTAGATTAAATACAGTTTACTTAAACTTTTTAAAATATGAATAAATAATTAAAATATTTAATATTCAATTAAAGTACTAATTAATAAATAAAATTTTTATTCAATACAATAGTATGGAATGAGTTCGGCAGAAAAAAGAATGCTTGAAATAATATTTTCAAATACGTTTTATTTTAAATCCATGTCAATATATTTTTAAAGCGTAAAATTTTAAGACAGAATTATTTATGCATCACCATCTACATGATGGTGATGCATAAATGATTTTTAACGTGATCTACAAAATATTTAGATTTTATTCATAATATACTGACAGAGTTTTTAAGCAATAGTTAAAAATTAGTTATTTCTTGCGTATGAGTTAAATATTTAATTGACTTAGAAAATGCAATATTTAATTGAATGCTACTGAATCCATTTATTAAAATGAATATATTTCAGGAAACTGACAAGAAGTAAGGTGAGTATATGAAAGAAATATAGACTTTGATACATATATATATATATAAATATATATATATATATATAATTGACAAGTAAAAGATAAACACAGTAATGAAATAAATTAATTAAATAAATGTACAAGTTTCCTAGAAGAAAAAATACATTATTCTTTTAAGGAGAAAATATTAATTATTTACACAAATATAACATTACATATTCAGTATTCAAAGTTTGATTTTAATTTTTTCGTCTTTTGTGCAAAAATAAATGTTTGAAAAGTAAAATTAACTATTGAACTTTTTATGAATCAAATTTGTTGTACAAAAAATAAGTAATCCAATTCTAATTTTTTTCCAGAAAATATTTTCTTAAAAATTACAGTACATCCTTTAAAGAGGAAATAAAATATCTTTTTAAAAGATTATGTGCATATTTCAATTCAATTATTGTGAAAAATATGCAGCTAGGGAGAACAGTTTCAAATTGAAGTTTTTATTTTTTTTAAAAAAAAAAACAAGTTTACCTCCTCTCTCATTCTTCAAAAACTCATTAAAGAAAAATAGTTAACTAATCAAACACTAGCTTTTGGTTAAAATGAACAAAAATTATTAAAATAACGCATATTACTTGCTAGACTAATGAAATATAATTAATAACGATATACACAAAGAAAATGAATAACAAATATTGACATTTGAAAAATTTATACATCCTGGTAATTTTAGCTCTTTTATGCTTAAATTATATAACATAGATGATTAAATGTGACATATTACATTAACTCTTTCAAGTATTAAATATTAATATAAAAATAATTCACACATAAAAAAGGTGATTTTATTAGATAGTCTCAGCCACATTTTCAACGCTGTTGCAGGCTTGTGTTCTTCCAAATAATTAAAAATATGCGGATGAAAGAGAATATATTCGACTTCGGAATCATTAAGCAAATCATATATATGGATTATTTTTCACAGATTAAAACTTTCATTTTGTAATCACATTTCCACCTATTCACGTACAGTTTCTTAAAGATGATGACTAAAGTCATAAATAACCTCCATTTATCTTAAATGCCAAATAGTGAATTTAAAATGCACACACATACCATCTTACAGCAAAATGGCTTTCCTAATGAATGCAGAATTCATTTTTATAACCCTTTACGCTATAATGTGATATCATTAAATATAACATAAATAAAGGTAAAACTCAGGTGCTAATACCTATACTAATGACCAGGTATAATTATTTCTCAAAATAAAATTTATTGGTATTTTTATTCATTGAATTAGCGAATATTTAGACATGTAATTATGTTTCAAATTATAGGAGTTTTTAGCATTAATTTCAATATATTTTAATCGTTAAGAAAGGAAGACAAATTTAATATAAGAATAATATATTTCTTTTGCAACCGCGGATTTAATTCAAAATGCGATTTTTATAGTCGAATGGAATTTTTTAGTAAATCAATCAATCAAACAGAAATTTAATTTAATTAATTTCATACAGAATTTATTCAGTATCGCCTTTTAATAAACATTTTTTCAGCACTATTTTATTTTAGATACCCAAAGGTGTATGCTTGCTTTGACATGTTGAATTTTAAGATAAAGAAAATTGAGCTATCTGTCTACACGAAAATCATGATTATTTTTCATAAATTGACAAATGCTTTTGTGATTTAATTTTATAGGCCAAGTTATGAAAATACCAAGTATTTTTTATTTTCCATTCACTAGAACAAAGACTGCAAGTGTTTTAGTAAAAGCAGATGCCATAATTTAAACAAGCAAAGATACACCAAACTTAAAAAGCGCTTTTAATTTCGAAATGTGTTTTATAGAAAATGTTCAAACGTACGCAGCTGGTTAAGAAAGTTTTGAAAAATAATTAACCGAATTTTTGAGTATGTTCTTGTATACAGTTAAGAAGTGTCTTAACTTCCTCATTGTCACAATCACCGTTTAATTATAAAATTTACAGTCACTTATGTGACACTTATGTGAGTCACTTCTGTGAGTTATTATAAACACTGTTTTTTAAGCAGTTTAATAAAAAAAAACTAAGATACAGTGTTCTAGTTTTTTTTAAAAAACTAACATATATCTTATCCTGAAGGTCATTTCCAAAATGAATGGTAAAGTAACACATTAGAATTGAAAAATTGACAATTTATTCATAAACTTTTGTACAGAATGTGCCCAGTTTATGTAATTTTTGGTGTACATTTTTATCCATTTTTTCCTATTTTAATGATTATAATTTCATTTTCTCTTCTAAATTTTAGTATTTTTTTCTTAAAATATACTAAATAAATCTTAAAACCACAAAAAAATCCACATCTTCAATTTAATGAGAAAAAAAAAAAATTGTCGCAAATAGTCCTTAAGAGGAAAAAACAGAGGTAACGGAAAATAAAAATGATTTTTTTTGCTAAGCTTTTATTTATTTACTTGACAAAATCTCCTAAATTTCATACTTTTCTTTGTAAAAAGAGTTTTAGTTGAATTAAAATGTCTTACGATTTTATCTTACTAATATTATAAATGCGAAAGTTTGTTTGGATGTTTGGTATTCTTTCACGGAAAAACAACTGAATTTATTTAAATGAAAATTTAGAGTAATATAGCTTATACATTGGAATAACACATAGGCTATAATATATAAAGATATTGTGTGAAGTGTCCAAATTATAATGATATTTGTCAAGTAAGTAGGAAAAATTTCTGCCATCTGCTAGCAATTCTGGTATGCAAATGCAAAAGCCCGCGACAGCATATATTTATCTTTTATTTGTGAAAACCCTTTTGTTTTGTCTACGCAAAGGTGCTCACTTCTAATTTATTCCTGTGATCAGTGTAATCCCTATTTTTTTATTTGCACAAAACTAAGTTTTGAAGGGAAAGATTGTTTTAAATCTCTCTTTATTTGAATAGCTACTATTGATTTTTTTCATGTGTAAGCCATTATCGCCAAAACAGTGAACCATGCGTACAATAAAAATTGATAATTTATTTTCTATGCACGCTTTTTTTCTTATACACATTTGGTAGTAAGAAATTGATCCTTATATCAAAATATTTTATCGCTTCTGGTATTTAAAGTAGATAAACTTTGTCTCTTCTACTTACATTATTTGGACAAATTTCCATAATTTGTTTGTGGTTAGTACTTAATTATAACGCTATAATATTTTAATTGAATAGGCAGAAATTACATTTTTTAAGTATAAAAATAATAATAACTACTGTACTGTATTTTTTGGAGTGAATGAGTGAGGGAATATTAACGTCGCACTGTTCAGCTACACGAGGACTTTTGGTGACGGACCACGTAATTTTGGAACCGAAGGTCAAGTGAAGTGGATGACACCTGAGCTGGCACCCGTTTCTCCTAACTACCACATCACACCAACTTAGCAGGAATATTCTACCAATACTTAGCAGGAATATTCTTTGAAATCCACTCTTCACGATATTTTAGTTTTTGTATCGAGATTTTTAGTTATTTAGCTGTTAGTTATGTAACAGAAATTGCGTTTTTAACGGATTGCAAAGATTATCACTTTCGTCGCGAAAAAATAGTTCATGGCAAAATTTATTTGTCTTATGTTTTTTGTATGTTAATGAAGACCTTAGAAAACGATTTGACTATTTATTTTATGAACAGTGTACATAATTACCTCTTACATTGGAATATCTTTAATAATGAATTAGCTCTTAACGATTAAATTCCTCAAGTTACATTTTGTTTATGTATATACCTTAATTTTCAATGTAGTGATGATCCAAAAAAATATTGCATGAAAAAATTACTGCTTTAAATCATACTGCGGTAGATAAAGGGTAAACGTGTATCGCACCCCTACACGGCGGGTCTTTAGTGATACTAGGCCCGAACTCGTGACAAGGCCAGCCACTGTATTTTTGGAAGTGTAGAAAAAGTACCTACTAAGAATTAAACCGCAAAAGCGTATATAAGTCTAATATTTCCCAAAGCTCGAGCTATGAAAGTAGCTGTGATTATTAGCTTGACTCTATCCCCGACATTTGATATATAGTTTCTTCATTGAATCGCAATTATAATTTAAGAAACGGCGTTGCTTGTGAATATTACAATTTTAACAAAAAATAAATACAACAGAGGGTAATATTAATGTATTACACTTTCAGATATAAATTATTTACACTATTTTAAGCGTTCATCACACAAAATTTGTAACAATGTGTTACTTTTGCTGAGCAGATATAAACTTAGGAAGGTATTTTCAAAAATCGACACTCAAGAGAGTTACGAGTTATAAATAGAAAAAAAAATCCTTTTTATCAGCTATTAGATCTACAGACTTAAAATTTAACAAAGGTGGTATTTTTCCTTCTTTTTTCTTTTTTGTTCAGCTGAGATATGCAAAAAGCTTTCTTTGTTTAATTTGCAATTTACGTAAAATTAACTCATTAAAAACTTCTTTATCCTTCAATCTGTGTTGATTAATTTATCAGTTTACCCGTGAGAAGAACGAGTATACCGACTAGTAAAAAGCCTTAACTCTTTATTTTTTTAAAAATGGAACTCAAATCTTTTTGAAATGTTACTCAAATTTAAACATCGTAACGTATTAGCCATTGATAAATTACTTACTAGCGATCTTCATGTGGTACCAGAAGTTGAACCTTCGACTCAAAGGAAGCAACGTTGTTCAAGAATTTACAACCATGATCACTCGATTACCTTGGTCATCAGCAGCTATTGAAAGATACGATTATAAATAAGCACCCCATGTCAAAATTATTATTATAATTATTTTTAAAAAAATAGAGTTAAAGATCAGTATTTTCACCATTTTAGACCGAGTACATTCCCCGGGAGCCGGTGTCACTTTTTAATGTGGCACAATATAGATCGATACCAATTGCAACAATGGAATTTTGACACCCAGTTTCCTCCTTAGAAGGAGGCAACAAAGCTCTAAATATACGAAATTGAACCCAAGTAGTTTAATTTTGCAGAGAGTACCCAAACCAAGAATGTGAATTCTAGGAATCTTTAACATGCCGCATAATCACACGACACGGACCCCGTCGATTTTTTGCATCATGAAAATTCACTGATCAGGTCCGGGGTCGAACCATCAAATTTGGACGTACAAAGCCAGTGACTAGCCAACTAGGTCACCTTGCCGTTAATTTTCTTAAAAATATTAAAATACATTTTTATGATCGCTAAAATGACCTGCAATCGTTTGATTAAACTATATTATATCCGAATTATTTAAATGTGCATACAATTTTAATGTCTTAATTATTTAGCAAAAGGAAAAGAAAATAATTAAGAAACTTAAGACGTTTATTAATGGGGTTAGTACAATTTCAAATGTTTTTAACAGTTTTTTAAAAATAAGTTTTTATAATAAGAATATAAAAAAAAATAGTTCTAAAATCACACACACACACAATTGTTATTTCTAATTTTCAAATTTTTCTTTGATGTTTGTATTATTTATTTTTGCTTTAAATTTTAATTACGAACATTTTTCATACTTAATACACATTTCAGTAAGATTTAAACATATTTTGGAAATACATGGTTGAACAATTGGCTAATATAAGTCTCTCACATTAAAAAGTATGTTGTTACTCACTCTAAAAACAGAACTCAATAGTCCAGAATCTTTAATCTGCAGCAATCGAGAACATCAGTTTTTAAATGACATCCTTACCATCAGGGACATCTTAAAACTTCTTTAGGCCCTGGGACTGTACATAAATATAGGCCACACCCATGACCCTTAAAAGTAGACAGTACATAGCATACGTTGTAAGATACTTATACAAACAAAAACCAGAAAAAAATAAATGTGCATGACTTACAATCACCTAAGCCGGCTCGACCAACTGCCGTCTTTTGATTGAATGAGTAATGGTGTATGGAAGTAGGCCTATGCCTGTACGGAGTCGACGGCCATAACATGTAGCCAGTGCACATATCGTCCAAAATTCCTAGTTTTTCGGAGAATACAACCAGAAATAACATACGAACGCTGGAATTATTCGAATTATGATCGTATTAAGGCTGAATTAAGAACGAGACGAGGACCTCATTTCGGCCGAGGTTCTAGGCCCGAGCCCAGTTGGCCCATGCCTTAAGACGTCCTTGAGTATCTAGTCTTACAATCTGCTAGCTATAAAATACTGTATTTAACATAAAATGTTTTTAGAATCCGTATATTATTTTACCGTTTCTTAAAAATTCATCAGAAGTTTAGGGTTCGAATATATAATTTTTGTAAAAATGAAAAAGATACATGATTTCCTCGGTATTATTACAATCTATCTGTATTCAATAATTAACATGATGTAATTTTTAAGAATTATAGTTTGAATTAATTCATATTTGTGATACTAAGTATTAAATTAATATATATATATATATAGGTAAATAGATAGACAGATAGATAATTATTAATTTTCAACCATATTTAAGACATGATATATGTCCGAGTTGAACAGTTTTCTTAAACTTTAGAAACAATTTTTAAGGGCATTGGCGTTTTGAAAATGCATGAATGAATAATGAATGCGTTTTCATAATGGTGCGGAATTTTAAATGACATAATTTGTATCTATTTTAGAATTTATCTCATGATCTGGAGATAGCCATTTTGAAGTAACTTTTGTGTTGAAATATGTTACTTGTGAAAGATATAAATCAAAATATCAAAGCGTCAAAGATTTAAAATGTTGGGAATTGATATTAAAATCAGGTATTTCTTTTAAAAAAAACAAAACTTTATACGTCATGGATTTTTATGATTTATTTATTTGGTATATTGTCGTTGCAAGATTTGATATTTTATGTTACGTAAGACAAGTAATGTTACATACTTTTACTAAAAATTTGAAGTGTGAAGTCTAAAACACACACACATATTTAACAAGATTAAATTTATATATATAAGAAAAAAAGAATGCTGAATTATCAAATTTATGAAATGCAAAATAAAATTTTAAAAAGATGTATCGTTTAACTTCTGTACACAAAATAATTTTTCAAGCTGAAAAACTGATTTTTGAAAAAATCCATCATGGTAAATAAAAGGCAGAAAGTGTAGAGGTAAATTGGTCTTTATTAAGAAAAGGTAAACTTTTCGCATTTTACCAACTCAACACTTTTTAAACTTTTCAAAACTTTTGTGATCCAACTTGGAACAAAATCAGCTTGCAAACTTTTACCACTCAATGTAAACACACCCATTGGGAGCAAAGAGAAACAGAAGAGCTTGTATTTTAAAAACATAATACCCTGATTCTCATAGTGTGTCTTGTATAAACACTTCCGGTGAGTAAAACTAATGATTTTTCAAACTTCCTGTGATAGAATCCACATTTTACTTTGTAGTGATGCTTATAATTGTTCAAAAATGGTTTATTTGGATAGCATAGTACGGTATTTATTAAATTAACTAAAAAAAAGTCTGATTAAAGTAATGATTGATAAACCTCAAACATTTTATAACTCAGAAAGAAAAATGTAGTATTAAATGGGAATTTTGTTCTCAGACAACACGTGATAGAAACTGTGGCGAGTTTTACAATGTTGATATATACAATATTTACAATGTTATTATTTATGATTGTTACAATGTTAATAAAGGTGCTTCCGAAGAACTTAAAAGTTTCACTTTCTGGTCGGTGAGACCATGATGAACAAATTTCTCACAAGAAGTCTCATACTATCGATTGACCTGTCTACCCTGAAGAAAGAAGTTTTATGCACACTGGAGGGTTATTAATAGAATCATTTCAGACGAAGACATTTGAAAAAGGATGATGTAATTGCTTGGTAACGAGGAATAAGCTGACATGCATTACGTTTTTAGGGTAACATATAGAAATAAACAAGCCGCGAGAGGGATTCATCGAGAGTGATTCCAAACAGACATCTACTAAATCATGCATTGTTTGTACAATTGAACCAAAGATTAATAGAAGTTCTTTTCAAATTAAGCAACCACATCGGTCGCCAAAGATACTAAATGCCGCAAAGGAGGATGTACTGTGGAAAACTGAAAGGAACTCGGAAGAGGTATCAAACCAATTGATCACGACTTTTCCCTCGCTTCATCGTTATGAGCATAACGCAAGAGGACACACTACAAGAAGTACATACATTGTAGAAGGCCGATTATTTCCAACATGTTGCTTTCAAACGTTGGTACTTGTATCAAAATATTGTACAGGAATTCATCCTAGATTCCGCTTATTAACGGAGAAACATTTTCATGGAATAGTGTTCTGAAATCATACAACTTGCATAATTGTATCAGGCAACACTTTCTCACCCCCAATATCTGAACTCTGAATCCACGCATGTGAGTGAGAACTAAGTTTATTTTGTTTTGTATTAGTAATAACTGTAACACATGATCTATCTTTTATCAATTAATGATCTGTCTATTCATGTAGTTGCAGTATTACGTCCAATTATAAATAATTAATTTAAAAATACAGGCTACACTCTTCTGTGAAATCTACACTGCTGGCCACCGTAAATACAACACCCTGAAGGAAGCATCCAGATAACAGGAAATTTACAACATGCATTAGCGGAGGTGAGATATGCAAATGAATAGAATTTCAGCGCAGATACACATCACGCGTGCGCCTGTGACGCCACCTCAAAGCGCTATTTAAGGATTGAGATTTCGATGATTTCAAGTTCGGCAATTGTGTTTTTACAAAAAAAAACATGATCGTTATACCGCAGGAAAACAGCGATCAGCTTTGATCAAGTATCCGGAGTTCGACAGAGGAAGGATAGTGGCCTATCGAGATTGTGATTATCTTTCAAGGAAATCGGTAGTCGTGTTTGACGAAACCAAACAACCGTAATGTGGATATGTGACCATTGGATGCAGGAGGGTACGACGGACCGATGTGGTCGATAGCATCCACCTCAGTGCATCACTTCACGTGAGGATGCCGGGTAAAATTGTGCGCATGGAAGTGATGGATTGCTCAGTCACATCACGAACCATAGCACAGCATTACTGAGTGTGTAACGGTAATCATCTACTGCCTCGCGTACCATTTGACGCGCCGCTTACGGCAGAGTGGTCTGTCCGCAAAACGTCCATTGTTTGGTCTACCCTTGACGCAGAAACACAGACGTCTCCACCGCCAATGGTGTGATGAAAGAAGGATGTGGGCGGCAGAATGGAATTAAGTTGTCTTTACTGACGAGCCACGCATCTGTCTGCAACACTACGATGGTCGGATTCAAGTCTGGAGACACCCTGGAGAGAGGATGTGCTGAACACCTGCATTATGCACCGCTACACTGGTCCTGCACCGTATTATGGTATGGAGCGGTATTGATATCACTTTTTACACTCCTACTAAGCATTGATGGTACTTAAATCACGCGCTGCATCTCCGAGTGTATTGGAGCCAGTTGTCCTTCCTACCTTCAGGGCTTGATCACAGCCATATTTCAACAGGATAATGCACGACCACATCGTGGCACGCATTGTCCAAAGGTTCTTCGTCAATCACCAGATTGAATTGGTGCTTCCCGGCCGGCTCGCTCCGGATCATTCGCCGATAGAAAACATGGGTTCATGGTTGCCTCAACGATTGACCCAGATACACCCCCAGCTGCCACACCCGTATTCACCCCTTAGCAACGTGTAGAAGCTGCTTGGTCTGTTGTATCCCAAGAACACATCCAAAGTCTCTTTGAATCAATGCCGAGGCGTAAGGCAGCCGTGATCTCCAACAATGGCGGCTACTCTGGCTTCTGATTTCGGCAGGGTTTCACACCGGTACTGGGTGAAGTCTATAAATTTAATCATTTGATACTTGGTCAATATGTTATCTACAAAATAACTTTTGTTGTGCTATCTCTTGTCTTTCTTGGTGTGGCATTACGGTGGCCAGCAGTGTAGCTAGTTTTCAATTAACATATTCATAAGTATGCATTTAATTTTCAAGTAATGTTCGTAATTGTATATTAATTTTCAATTGTTGTTCGCTGTTATGTGTTCAATTTTCGAACAACGTTATTGATTTCTATTTTAAAATTATTTTTAATGACTGGAGTGTGGGGTTTAATATCCGAAAAAATGAATTATAAATATTGTCAAGTAAGTACAATGTAACAAATAATGTATTATCCCTTATAACAAATTTCATGGTTTAAAAAAATTGGAATGAAAATTTTATAAAAATATTTGTTACTTTCTGAAGCACCAGTGGCTGGATTTCTTATTTCTACAAAGTAATTTTTTCTAATTATAGAAGTTTCTGAAAATTACAAACTCAAATAAGAAAGTATTCTAACTAAATTTCTAAATGCTTTGTTCTACAATATATATATATATATATATATATATAGATAGATAGATAGATAGATATTGGGCTATTTCTATCTTATAACAAATTCATTTCATTAATAAGGGCTCATCCTTAAAAAAAAATCTATATTTTTAATTTTCGTCCTATAGTATTCAGTTACGGCTGCAGAATACTAAATATAAGTGGATCCTTAAGGAGTCATGCTCCTTTTAAAGTAAAATTTCTCAAACATAAACTATTGATGAATGGATAAACATTTTTAAAAAAGTTCGAATTTATATTTTTATATTCAAGCAGTTAGGTTTGCAGGGGTTGTGGTAACCTAATCGACAGATTAATGATTTTGCACACTAAATGGAAGTGTGTTACAGTCTCAATTAATACCTTTAATGTATTACTGTACAAAGTTGTACATAAAATACGTCATGATTTTAAATCTTCACAACGGTCTAATGAAAGCGTGAAGAGTAGGATGCTAATTTAGGTAACCGATCTGCCTATGAATCATGGTATAAAGTTACGAAAGGAATTGAAGGTAATTAAGCAGACTTTTAAGTCGGATATCTAATAAACATAAATTAGAACGAAATTCTAATTCTAATAACAACTCACTGTGTGAATTATATTCTGCTATAAATGATCAAAGCAATATAGAACCATGTACTTCTGATTTGCGTTAGGTTTGCATTCACTTGAACCACGCCCACCCGCGCGCCCGCACAATACTGTCTTCCTTATTGCTGTATATTTTCATATTTGGATGACTTGGGTTTTAATTATATAAGAAAGGAAAATTATATTATATACCACATATTTCTGAATACAAACAGATCCGAGGTTTACATGAGAGTGTGTTTTTATTTAAATATTTACCCAAAATTTGAAATCCTGTCTGTAAGCCAAATTGGAAAAAAATTATTCTTATTACTTTTGTTGTTTCTTTTGGACAAACAAATAAACGATTACGGACACTGCACACAGCATCTGATCATGGTGTAGTCCCCGTAGAAGGAATATGTGGGAGGAAGCGGAAAAAAGTGCGTGGGCGAATCACACAGTTATCCTTCCGCCAGAAAAAATAACTCGCTCGCTTCAACCCAACAATTTTCAAACATATAACATGAGAGTCAAAATTTTCTCAAACAGATGGAAAATGTTCCATTCAAATTGCAGTAAAGTAAATTGCAGATGCCAACGACGATAGTTTTATTTTTGCTTAGACCTCTATGAAACTAACTGTACACTGTCTTTGTTATTCATACTTTTTGCACCGTTTTTTTTTTGTTTGTTTGCATGGAAAATAAGGGTTAACGAGAAATTTGTACAGAACACGCGATCAACAGCCTGCATTCCATGCCCTGGAGAAAATCGTGTTGCATGATCATAATATGCATACGGATATCTCATTGAGTAAAGGCAATTTTTTCTAAGAATACAAAAATTCTGATTGAAATACTGACTTTGAACGATTTACATGACTTTGTTTTCATTTTAGAAAATATGTTCCATTGAAAATACAAGAAGAGTTAAATGATTAAATTTGGTTGTGCATAGTCAATAAAAATAAATAAATAAATATCCTTTTTTCCCCCTATTTTTTCAATATTAGTGGGATCTTTATAGAAACCAATAACCTTACTTTAAAAAAGTTCAAAAAAATTATCAGTTTATTCACAAAAATTTACGATATATGTAACATTGATATATACATAGATAAATCTGGATGGTTATTTTACTATATCGCAAATTTCTAAATAACAATAATTATGTTGTTATTTCAAAACAATAAAAATAATGTTAATAATAATGTTGCAAGAATGCAACTACTGAACTATTATTGTAGAAAAATCTGTGAAACTAAAGCAAAGTAAAATAACACAGTCGTAAGTGATAAGATCAACAGCGTATAAAAGGTATCTTTGAATTAGTAAAGTCTTAAGGGTGTAGAAGTAAAATTCGATGTTACTAGAAAAACTAGCAGAAGATAAGTACATAATCTTCCGTAAGGTATACGTTTCGATTCGTGAGGCTTTCATCCAGAAATAAAATGTATCGAAAGTTTTTCATGTTTCCTCTAGGGATTTCTCTATTTTCCAAGCACTTAACGTTGATCCATCCTTATGCAAAACGTGATGGAGGGAACATGATTTCTTCAAAAAAGCTTCGACCTTTTCCTTTTTTATTTTTAAAGGATTTTTGGAATTATATGAAGCCTTCGAGAGATTCTTCTCCCAATCCTTACTCATTGGTTTTACTTTAAAACACAATGCTTCTTACTATTTTGTAACAAATTTTTCCAATAAATGTTAGATTTTTATCAATATTGAATATCTATTTTATCAATTGTGAAATAAAACGTGAGAATAATAACATTCACTCCTTTGTTAAAGAAATAAGCAGATTAAATAGAATTCATTTGTAACTAACCCCGTTCTCTCTTTTACTATTTTACACTATTTCAATAATGACTGAATGCTGTGGCATAACGGATAACATTTGGACTCCCCTGAAAAGCCAGGTTTTGGGCCAGGTTTGGATTTTACAAAATGTAGGTACTTGGCGGCAGTCAGGCTTCGAGGCCCCCTAGAAACCTGGACCTCCCGCAATGCGGGTTTTCGGGGTGTACACTACGCCACTGACTGATCATATACTATTTGTTGCATATTAAACTCCTTATTACACTCCTGCTTGTGAAATTGCAATACCATCAAGTATCCAAGCAAATTAAACTTGCAAATAAATGCACAAAAAAGGTTCAATTTGCAAAGTGATCAAAGCTGAATGGTCTGGTGCTCCGTTGTTGGTACAACATTGAACCCTCTCCAGTAAGTTGATATCTAAAGATTTCCTGGAATGAATACTTCCTTGACTCTTACATCAACTTTTCCAATCAATGCCGGTTTAAGCTCATTTTGGCCTCTAGAGTGCAGTAGATCTACGGGCCCCCTTGGCACTGTCAGATCCAAGGAGCGGCTTAAGTTCAGCTATATCTGCTCAGTCCTGGGGCCCACCCCCTATTAAATCAATGGATAAACCTGCACCGTAGACATAGCTACTAGGCAACGCAATTGTTTCGGCTTTGGCCAAATTTCAACTTTCTCATTTTTCAGTAATGGTATTATGGATAGAGACCATCTTAGACGGTGCATTGCAACTCAGTGAAAATCTGAGACTGAGCAATATTGGTTTGCGAGAATACGCATGGGTCAAAAGACTTTTATTCTTTTATTTATAAACTTCTTTTTCTATTGGTCCATATTGTGTTCTTTTTGAATGTCATGTACCTACTATTAAAAAAAAACAAGATTATTTTTAAAAAATACTGTTTTTTCTATTTAGTTGTTTTTACAAAAGTAACTCATTGTGTTCTTTGGATTAAGCTGATAATTGAGAAAAGTATTTACAAAGCTTTTTTGAAATTTTAAAAAAAAATGAACATATTTCCCTTATCGTTTTACTAACATGTTTATAAGTGTTTGAGTTTTCTTTTTTAGCAACAAAAGCCTTACTAAAAGTGTTTCTAATATCTAAGTATTTAAAATTCTAGAATATATATTTAAGATTGGAAAAGAAAATGACAATTCAAAGATCATTCAACATAAAATCTGCAAAAAAAAAACTTTTAAGGGGTGTTTTTGAAGGTATACTTCTTTTGGCGCGATAAGGAAAAATGATGAGAGTAAATTTTTACGATGCGAGAGCACACGTTGTAAGTTACAGAGGGATTTCGGCTATTTGGGTGTCGATCAAATTGGCGACCCCCGACATATATTTGATACATATGAGCTTGTGGGGTTGGCACAGGGCAGGGCTTGCACACTAAAATATCAGAGTCCTCCATGTTATTCCTGTGGGTAGGAAACTTTTTAACACGCCAATTTTGGTAATTGGAGACTGATATTTTGTGGATCGTAATATATATAACAATTGTTATAAATCATATCAGTTGGGACGCATCTCCCCAGTGCATTACCCTCTCTACAGCTTTTTGGCCAATATCTCAGCACCCGAGCCTCACAGTGCATTCGGACCTGGCTCACTCGATCCCTTTCTATCTGTTCTTCCTGTTATTGTAATTTTATGCTAAAAGGGCTATTTCTTCCATAGTTTTGAATTGTTTTAAACTTTTTTAAACTTCTTTAAATTCACAATATCTTGGCTCCTGTTTGAGTCTCGGACTTGAGATTTGAACCAACTGTTCCACTCGTCGAGACCCATCCAGTTGTCTACATCATTCCTATTGTGTAAACATGGAGAGGGTTTAAACGCTAAAATATCATGCTCCCGTGTTAATCCTGTGGGGACTGGAAAAAATTTCATCCCCCCTAAGGAATTGAGCTTTGGACTTGGTTTTTGGAGGTCCACCATATTTTCGTATTTGCGCGAGCTTTACGGGGAATTGGCCCCCTACAGGGCTTTCTCAGTAATAACTCGAATCCTATGCTACCGTGGTCGACCGCACCGTCCAGATTCGATTTTTATCTATATAAGCATCTAGATACATATTTTTAGAATAATAGCCGCATTTCTTCACCCATAATTAACACATTTCAAAATTATTTTAAAGTCTTAAAAAATTTTTAAAATCCCGCATAGCTCCGAGAAATTTTGAGCTTCGTTAATGAAACTCGGATCATAGGTTCTCCTCGTTGAGCTCTTTTATCTGTTGTAATTCGTGTGTAGATAGTGGGCCTAGGGGAGGCGTTATCACTAAAATTAGAGAGAGAATTTACGTTATTCCTAAGGTTCGAACTGATGACGTCACGATATAACAGAGAAAGAAGAATGAATCTTTGGGATCACCTACTTCTCAGTGTATCGTTGGGATGTATGTGAACATTTACGTCACAGTTGCTTCCCCCGGGGTGAGTTAGATTCGTTTTCCTTTCCCGAGCTAGTGCCGCCCCTAAATCCGGACTGGTTTGGATGGATTCCTCTTTTGTTTCCCCACAACTCGGCTGTTTCGAGTGTCTGGGTGCCTTGCTTCCATTTTATTTAATTTTTTTAAAATTGTTTAATTATTACAAATGACCATAACTCGGGGGCTCTGTTCAGGCGGATGTCTTAATTTTCTCAGGAACGATTCTTCCCGCCGAGGCATTCAATATGATGTCTCAGGTGTCACATTCGGCTCAACTCATCTCCAGATACAATATTGGTCCTATTGTCCCTGTGCGGGGGTGTTTAAATTTATTTAAATTGTGAATATCTCGGGTTTGGCTGGTCCTATTGACTTAAGGTTGGTATCGTTCCACACTTCTCGTGACTTTCGTCCTGGGCCCAGCTTGCCTGCTCAAGATTTTTAGAAAGATTTTTATCTTGTTACGCCAAAGAAGTATAACTTATTACGTGAGTACACACACACTTTTATCTCTTCAGATTTATTTAAAAAAATATTTTGAAGATTTTCTTTATTCGTAAGGTATTGTTCACATATGTACTGTTTATTACAATACACACACACACACACTTATGAAAAATTTAATAAATATCCTTAAGAGTTCTTGGTGGGAAAACGATTGAGTATCAAATTTTAGCTGGCATTCACATTTTGAATCTATAGTGAATACAGATGTGTATGTATGTGTTGCGATGCATCACTATTACAACAATATTTTTATTTTTCTTAAATATTATATTAATTATTAATTTTCAAAATGATTTCAAATTCGGATCTAGTGTTTCGGATTCAGTGCATCAAGTCCTCTACACGGTGTGTCTTCAGTGGCACCAGGACTCAAACTAATGATATTCCAGCCACGAGCTTGTGATTATGACCCCCAAAGCTACCGCGGCCGGAGATTAATGGTTCGAATACTGGTTGAATTCATGTTTTTTTTAAAAAAACTTTTTGTTCTTATGGTTTTTGTAACTTATTTTATAAATATATTTTATATAATTACTTAATTAGTATTAATATATTATTCTAAGGATTTAATTAGAAAATTAACCCTATAGCTGCGCATCCCGCGATTTCCACGGGTAGGCATTTTTCTGATTACTAAGCTTGGAACCTGTGCTGCTCTTGTTTATGCTTTCATGTATGTTTTTATGTGCATATTTTGATGATCTAATTCTATATTTTAAAATAAAAACCACTTTACAAAACTTTCTTTGTATATTTTAACTCTAAAATGCAGATTTAATATGCAGATTTGAGATACGTAATTTTTGAACCTACTTTGATAAAATAACCAAGCAGCGAAAGGGTTAATGCGTACGATTCATTCGTATTTATTTACGAATAGGGAAACTCGCAAAACTGATTATTAACAACTCTCTGTTAGATTTCTCTAAAGAATGTTTATATTTTCAACCTTCTTTAGATCAATGGATTGTCCTTGTTTTCAATTTATATCCATCTCGAAATATAAGTTGAAAAAGAAGAATATATTTTAAAGAATTATTTTAGAAACAGTTATAATTTTAAGTGTGTTTCGATCTACAGGCTAAAAACCAAATAATCCTTCAAACAAACAGTAGCATCTTTTCTGTGCCAGATTAAACATACAACGATGATAGAAGAGTCGTAAACAGGTAGGAGTAAAGTTGGTCGAGTGGCTAAGGCGATGGATTAGATAACCATTGCTATCTTCCCATGTAGGTTCGAATCCTACTGACTACGAGAAACGATTTTATTTTACTATTATGCAAAAATAATTATTATACAGATATATATATATATTCATATCATAAACTCCAACTTAGTGGCGCAATAACCCATGAAGGCCAGACCTACTGTGCTCATCCCAGTATACGAGACCATTGGGTGCTGAGATGCATGAGCGGATGTGCTGATCAGGTGGTCAATCTGAACGAGTGAGTGAATATTAACGTCGCACTGTTTAGCTACACGAGGGATTTTGACGACGAATCTTGTAATTTTGAACCATGGTCAAGTAACGAGGACTACACCTAAACTGGCACCCCCTTTACTACCTACCACACCACACCAACGTGGGGATGATTGAGCTCTCTACATATTTAACGTGCATCTCTCCCCTACACGGCGGTTCTTTAGTGCATCTGGGCTCAAACTCGTGACAAGGCAGCAACACTCCGATACCTTGACCAGTAAACTACCGTGGCCACTGGTAAGCCTGAAGCGAGACCCCCAATGTTTAAGGCCAGAAGAAAGCTTTGTACTCATTTAACGACCCCCTAGTAAGGGGGGGGAGTTATTTTCCA
>BMAV01026301.1:0-32249 GCA_019973955.1 Trichonephila inaurata madagascariensis | reverse complement strand
AAAGGTAAGAGGACTATTTAGGATCTGTGATAGATTAATTCGTTTTAGGGGAAAGTTATTGATAGCGGCCTTAGTTTTTTCGGATTATAAAAGTGTGTTTACCCACCGTAGATTTTCTGCATTAAAAAAATTATCAATCTGTTAAAGGTTTAAGTTAAGATAATAAAGTCATATTAAGATCATGGCAGCTTCTATTTTTCATTTATTCCTACACCTCTAGCTTACGCTGATAATCTAGAAGAAGGGTACCCGAGGGGGGAGCCCTTACAAGTTTCCAATTCACAAGTAATCAAAACGAAAGATGATTAAACCAAATATACACACACACAAATAACTTCATTACATATAAAATTATTAAGAACATTTTACATACCTAGGCAAGCTCACATATAAGCAAACAATGTTAACAATTAAAACATATTACAGAGCGATTCAGCTTCCAGACAAACATACCTCAAGTGCTAAAAGTTAAAACAGAAAATAACTTTCTAAATATTTATAATTCATCATAAACTTATAAAAAAAAAAAATTAAAAAAGCCGTCAGACAAAACAGCTCATAACAGCCTACTTAAGCACAGCGTTAATTCAAGGTCTAGTCCCTATGAGACTAACAAAACTGTTTCCATTGTTGAACCGAAGACCCCAAAAAGCGCCTCGACTATGTCGTAGGACGTGTCTCTTTACTAACGATGCTGGTTATAAAATCCGATTTTCTAAGGGATTACTCACTTTTGCTGTATGGTAGCTTGTTAGGAAGGGATTTTCAACGCTTGGGACCTGTTTGTAAAGACGAAAGCGATGGTCCTTTTGCATAGTAGTTTTATTTATTCAGCAACTAATGTCTTAAGTTCTTTGCTCAGTTGAGGAAAAGGATGAACATTATTTGACGATTTTATTTATTCAAACTATTTTTTCAACTTCTTTCTCTCTGTCTATTTATTCATTTACTTATAGATCTTATTTGGAATACTTCTGTTTATTTAGATTTGACTGCTGAAATATAAGTTATTCTAAAACAATTAGTCTTTGACTGGTAGGTTTATACTTCAGACAAAATATTTGATTATATATAAACATATATATTTTAAAATAATTTTGAATATGTAATACTCATTTTTGCAAAATATTATTCTCAAATTGATAGAGGCTTAGTTAACATTATTTGAACGCAGAAGGTCGTTTGCAATTTATGGAAACGATTTTGATAATTTTTATCTAAAAATACCGTATTTTGTGTGTGGGGGAAGGGGATATTTTTGCTTCTATATAATAGCAATGATTCTTGATAATAGCTTTAGCTCGAATTTTCCGAGAAAATAAACTTTATCATGCCAATTTTACTCCATTCCTCTAAAACCGTTTTCCAAAACCGTTCAATGTTCTTGAATTCAGTGTTCTTCTCTAAAACCGTTTTTCTCAGGCTCGTTTTAATAAACCGAAAGCACAGAAATCCATTGGAGAAGCTGTGACGGGTCTATTCGCGTACATTCAATTAATCCTCTAAGGAAATCTTTGGGCTATCAATTCGGTTTATTCACAATCAACCCTTTGAAGAAGAAATCGTGATATTTAAATTTAGTTTGATTTATATAGCCTAAGTTTTCAAGCTAGGTAGAGAAAAGAAAAAAAAGAGAAAGTTATAAGATAGAATACATTGCTACCAACCAGATATTTTAAAAGTTTTTTTACATCGTATTTCAAATATTTGATAGGTGAAAGAATTAAATAGACGATTGGTCTCTAAAGTTAATAATGTTAAAATAACGGGAAAATAGATTTGATTCTACAAAAGAAGGTGATTTTAAGTCTTCATAATTGTGCTTCCGCGTTAATCCACATTTTTTAATTTCCCTACAACCCCAAATTGCTATATATTTTTTTTTAAATCTTAGTGGAATTATCAACGTTAATAAAATAATTTTAAAGCCCCTTTGGGCTGAAATTTTTATATACATGATTATTTTGATGAAAACAGAAATTTTAAATTATAATTAATAAAAATTAATTGATTAAAACTAATTATTTAAAGAATTAAAATACAGCCAGTTGGTTTAATTTTTAGGCTTGGGCCCAAAAATTTAAAAGATTTTTTTTTTCTTTTAAAACATTCAGGGAAATGAAATTTTTTGTAACGATTGTTTTGGGTGAAATACGAAATTTTAAAATTTAATTTAAAAAAAATAATTACCACTTAATGGTTTTATTCTGTCCTATGTATATAATTTTTTATATTAATTTAACAAAAAAATTTAAAAAAAAATTTTTTTTTACTTGGGAAATTTTTTTTTTTATTACTTGTTATATTGAGAACATATCTTTTCCCTTTAAAAGTAATTGAATCAGTTTGGTATTTTGTGAGATCAATAAATAGAGTGTTTTTTATTATGGCTAGTGTTTCTCCCCTTCCTCCCACACTTCTAGGGGGGAAAAAGAGTGGATCGAATCTCACAAAGCTTAAGATGATTTTACAAGTTCTTTCATTTTACAGGTATACACTTTATTCTGCTTCCGATTCTTTTTTTACTAAATAAGCGGAGGCTGGAATTTCTTTTTCAAAAATTAGTTTTCACTTGTGATATATAAAAATTTCTTTTTATTTACTTGATTTAATTTTAATTTTTTCGAGGGGAAAAAAAGATAAGAATTTCAAAAGGATAATTTTTTAAATTTAAATTAAAAAAAATTTCTGTTAACATTATTTTTAAAAGGATTTGGCTTAAAAAATAAAAATGTTTGAAATATACTTTAATTTAAAAAAATTTTAAACAATGAAAATATGTAAAATATTAAAAATTTAGGGTTTCGCAATATTTTCTAAATTTTTAGCTTCTGATGTATAAAAATTTTTTAGAATTATATAAAAGTATCTACTCTTTAAACCCTAATTTATTTAAAGGGGTTTTATCCGGGGCCTTTTTGCAAAAGGTGTAAATGGATAATATTTATGATATTTTGTGTCATTTTAATAAAGTTAAAGTTTTGGCGAAAAAAAAAATTTAAAAAAAGGGTTAATTGTCCTTTTTAAAAGTTTCCCCTTTTAAAAAAAGCTTTATTGTATTAATATTTTGCCTGACAGCTCGACCCCCGAGAGAGGCTCAACTAGAATTTTGAAACGCATAACTAGGAAGTCAGTTTATCCATGTTTTACGAAAACAAAAGGGAGAAATTTTAAGAAAAAAACGCCGATAATTATTTCAAATGGTTGTAACTCTGAAAATAATCCGAATTTTTCAAAAATCATAGTTGAGCCTCTGCACAGAGGTCTGAGCTATACACAGGCAAAATATTAATACAAAAGAAGCATTTTTTACAAAAGGAGAACATTTGGAAAAAAGGTTATTCTAAGGGTTAATTTTTGCCAAAATATTGTATTTAAATAAATGTTTTTGTCATAATGTCCTTAAAACAATTTTATACATGTATTCTAATCTAAGTGACACTAAATATCATAAAAATTATACATTTATGCTCTTTTTTAAAATCATGGTTCCGAACGTAGTCGGATACCTTAAGAATAATATATCTTTTGTGCATTACAAAATGTTTCAAAAATATTGAAATGTTTTACAAAAGTTTTGAAATATTAATTTTTAAAAATTTTTAAAAATATAATTTATTATTCTGCTAATATAAAATTACTACAGTGTAATAACATTTAACTTTATATATCATTTTATTGCTAGTAATTAAAGCTACTATTTTAGAAAATAGCAAGCACAACGTAAAACTTAATATTTCTTATAGAAATGTTTCTTATTTTCATATGCTTATAATTTTTAAAATTATGATTATATTTTAAACATTTTATGCTTTCTGAAGCCCCATTCCTTTAAAAATAATGTGTAAAAGATTTGATTTATTTTATAATTTCTAAGATTTATATGTATTTGAATATTGTTTATATTTTCAGCCCTCTAAAGAAAGTTAACACCCCTGAGACCCCATACTCATTCCTCCATGAATTTTACCGAAAATTTCCATTCTTCAGCAGTTGGTATTTTTCATATAATTTTCTACAATTTGGTTTTTCTTCCAGCAATATGTTTTGGCAAAGCAGATGAACTTTAGGTTTAAACATCATTTTTAACTACACATTTTTATGGATGATTATTCTTACAGAACTGGAAGACATTCCTAGTTTCGATGTGATGAATCTTTGAGTCGGCAAATTTTCTTTTGGGATCATAGACTTCACTTTCTTGATAGTTGCCCCTGTGTTCCAACAATCTTAGGATAAGGTTTCGTTGTCCTATTTTCATTTTTACTATCAGCTAGACACTTGTGTGTTTTCCTTTCAAATTTAATATATCATAAGTACCTTTTTTTGAAATGCAGTAACCGAGAATTTTACACCGCTTTATGATTTGTTTATAAGAATATTTCGCCTCGGAAAGCGCAGTTATGTAACCTTCGAGATATCTATCCATTTTAGGAGCCATTTTCCAAAATAAATATTTTATTTTACATTCCAGTCAAAATAAAACATTAGCAGGCGACTATTCTGAAGTTTCCAGAGTTTTATCTTAAAATGCAAACGAGAAATAAGTTAAAAAATCGTTTCCATAAAGTGCGAACGTCCTTCTGTGCAACATTCATTTGGGAAATGGTTAATGGATTTGTAATGTGCTTTTAGAATGTATAGATTTGTACGTATCTGTGTGTGTAATCGTATAATTCTATAGTAATAAATTATTCTATTTTATACTTTAATTCATCAATGGAACCTATAAAATATTTTTACAGTTATAAATGAAAATTTTATTAGTTCCTTAATATCATTAAACACAGACTTTTTTGATAATTATAATCCATTTCTGTAATAATAAAGAAAGATTATTAAAAATTCCTAACACGATTTCCCTTTATTTACAAATATACTTTTGTGCGATTTTAACGCTTTCACAATAAGGGAAACAACATTTTCTCCATTATAAAATTGGTGATCATTGTATTTATTTATAATCTTATGCGCATTTTTATACAGAATGTCAAAATAAAACGCATGCTGATAACGATTACAACTGGAACGTTTAGGAAAAAATAAGTGTCAAATTAATGGCTTGTAAACTACGATGTCGTTCATAGAACAGAGCTCTCAGAATTATAACAGGTGAAACCAAATTGACTCCAGACCGGCATCGAGTCTCATAATAGTCGTGGAGACAAACTCACTCACAAATTTTGGAACAGAGCCAGAAGAGTGGATTGTAGGTACAGGAACGACAACAGATATGCAACTCAAAGACTCAGACTTCTTTTTAACATGCGGAACTTCTTATGAAGAAATACCAAATACAGCTACTATTGGCTTACCGTGCTCCTATACCGTACTACTCAACAGTCGCAACTGACCTTCCATCTAAACGACTCGATCTAATTAGCTTGACATAAAATAAGGCAGAATTAAATAATGACATAAAAGAGGCCACATTCCTTACGAGCAAAATTCTGCGCTGTGGCAACCATGGAACAAAAACATCCCGCGAATGAGTGGCCTAGTCTATATCAATATCTAAACTGACGGTTCCTCATCTATACTGATGGTTCATTCCTACCAGAAACAAACGAAGCCGGCGAAGGATGGTTCTGCCGGCTGTTTGAGGACTCATTGGTCGTGGGAAAAAACGCCACCAATTACAATGGCGAAGATTCGGCTGTCTGTGAAGCTACAACGCAATTACTAGCCGCTGGCCTAGCTCATGCAAAAGCTGTCTTTTCATCGACCCCCAAGCTGCAATTTCAGCCTTAAGCAGTAATATGTGACGGGCTCACACGTCTTTTCATTCACATGTCCTTTGGGTTCTTTAGGGCCAGAATTATTGGTAACTCTTTTCCAACCAAACCCAAGTGAAGCGTGAAGGAAAGATGCAAATTAGGAAGCTTTTAAATATCAGGAGTTAGAGTAAGCGGGGTGGCAATTTGGGGATGTTATGATAATCAATGTGTGATTCAAGCGTGAAGAGGTTTGAGATAGATTAAGAGACAGCTAACAGAAGTTATTCCTGACATAGAGCCATTAGGTCAAGATGCATACCATTGCACTCCAGTAAAGACGCAACTTCCATTAAGATAGGATTGGTTGATCGAAATTAAGGTAGAAAATTGACTATTTAATATTAGGATCTGTGATAGTATTGGAATTAAGTTTAGGCGAGTTAATTATTGATAGTGGTCCGGGTTACGTTATTTCGGTAATAAACCACCGTAACCAGTGACGCACACAAGGGGGGACCTGGGGGTCCGGACCCCCCTCCCCAAAGCCCTTGATTTTTTTTCCGATTGGTTATAATTCTAAGTATATAATCCGTAAAATTTAATTAAATATTTGTTATTAATGATTAATTATTAATTAATGCTAATTATTTATTCAATAATTAGTTTTTTACTGTGTTTTATTCCCGAAAATCAACAATATCAAAAATAGCATGATACAAGAATGGTGAACTTTCAACCCCGGACCCCTTGAAAAATTCCTGTGTGCTCTACTGACCGTAACCGTAATGTTTAACCACCGTAGATTCTCTCACATATATTATTATTATCTGATCTGTTAGATGTTTAAGTTTTAAAAAGAGATCTTAATAAAGTCAAATTAAGATCATGGCAACTTCTAGTTCTTTCGTTATTCCTACACCTATAGCTCACGCTGATAATCAAGGAGAAGGTCACTCGAGGGGGGCAACTTCACAAATATACAAACTGACTGTCTTAACACAATTCAATGCCGAATTTAAATTGAGGAGCTAATTTCATATAACTGGACTGTGGCTTTACAGTGGGTCCCAAGTTCTGTTGGTATCCTCGGCAATGAGAAAGCCGACCAAAAAGTCAAGCAGGGAGCCGAGTCGTCTCAACCGGAAGTCCCCTTGACCCTAAGAAGAGCAAAGATCAATATATCCACATACATTGACAAATGCACATCCACGACCCAAAAAAGAAAGAGCATTGGAAAGCCATAGGAAACCCTGTGGGTCGTATCTTGAGGCACCTGGAGAGGGCCGAGGCTGTTGACCACTTTCACCTAACCACCGGACTAGACTTTTAGGGCGTATATCTCCACTAGCTTGGCCTGGCTCTGTGGCCATGCCAGAATAGATGGCCCGCACCTGCTCCAATTCAGTGAACTCAATGAATACCCAACTGACGACGTCATCAGGGAGGCTCGGCGTCAAATAATCAATAAGCCAAGCACGGGTGTTGGATAAATAAGCATATTAGTGGCATTAAAAAAATTATAATTTCTTCAAGAACGACTAATTATTTATCGAAATTTATTGAGATAGAACGTAACAGTTAAGAAATTTTTGATAAAAATCTGAAAACATAGTAAAATAAGAGTAATGGCTTTGATACACACAAGAAAAGCACGAAAAAAGTTATTTTACTTCTTTGTGTATTCTCAGTGTTTTACTTTTTTCTCTAAAGATTTATTTCAAGGTAATTAACGATAGCATGAGATTAGATAGAACAAGATGAAAAGATTTTCTTATACTTCCTTTGATTCTTTACGAGAAATTAGTTTTCATTTGTGCATTGCAAGAAAAAAAAATACAACACAAACAAATTGTTAAAGGCAGAATGATTATTAAAGCAAACATCTTTCGTGTATAAAAACGTTAATTACGAAATCTTGAGACATAAATGGTTATAACTGGATTTGAAATATGTGAAAATACCCAGTCCCTTTGAATTTGGAGCGTTGCATTAAATCTACAGAATTCGCACTTTTTTTTCTTAAATATTGTATCAATTTTAAAGTAATAAAGAACCTTCCAAAGAACAAGGGAAAATGAAAGTTCCTGTAGAATTATATTTTTCGTTGGGAAAGTTTTATTATTATTTAAACAATTCGTTAGTGGTTTTTTATCCTTTAGACACTATAAGGCTTGTCCGGAAACTTAAGTACCGTTCAGATTTTTAAAGTTTTTTCATTTTGAGGGGAAATTTATGTATATATATATATATATATATATATATATATATATATATGTATTTGCCTGTTTCCTGTTCTTGTTTTAAAATAAATCCTTTTTGATAATAGAAAAGTCCTTTAGATTAAAATAGATTTATATTTTATCAAACAGTTACATTTGATTTTCCTATAATATATTACTTTTTTAATAAATTCCGAATTGCATTACGCATATCCTTTACTATGGATGGTACATGTTTCTCTGCGTGTGAGACTTTCGTTTCTCCTTCTCCTTTTGTGTTTGGAGTGCCCAAAAAGCAAGAGGCAGTCAGAGATGTTTTTTAAAGAAATTTTCAGGACGGTAAAGATAGAGGACAATGTATACTTAATCGTTTGCGAATGACAGCGCTATCAAATTTCAGCAATGAGTAACGAAAGATCAATTCAATAGGAACACCGTAATTTTCAAGAAATTGGAAACTGCAATATTTTAAACATTATTTGATCATTGCATTATTATATCATAAAAAAACATTATTATATTATCTATGTCTGTATACATGAAAAATAACGAAACAATAATTCATTCTGTTTTAAACTTTCACTCCAATAAATGTTTTTTTGTTTCCAAATCTGATATAAATGTACATATATTTATGTGCGGCCCGCGAGATTATAATGTTTTTTCCGAAGTGGCCCTCAAGGTCATTTGGGTTGGACACCCTTGCTCTATACGGCGAACCTTCAGTGGCATCAGGATTCGAACCCGCGACTCAACAACGTGGGCTACACTAGGTGATCTTGACGTAGTTCATGATCTTGACCACTAGGATACCGAGGCTAATATGGAATAGAAGGATTAATTAAAGACATATTACTCACTGCCATATGAAAATAGTTTGACTCCTAAACTCGACAAGTAACAACCGAAATCAAGAAGGAATACTGAAAATCTCGAAACAAAAACGGCATCATAACTTTGTTAACATTCTGTAAATATATTAACCTTATTCAAATCCTTTTTTTCGTTCACAATCTCCCTATATATATCTTGTTCAAATTTTCATTCGTTAATAAAATACATTTGAAAGCGCTCAATTGAGCTGAAATTTTATGAACACTATTATTTTGGATGACAATACGGTAATTTAATTATAATTAATAAAAATTGATTAAAACTAATTATTCAAAAAATTACAGATACAGCCACGTTGGCCTCACTTTTGGCGACTTGTGTCAAAATTTTAATCTCACATTTTAAAGCGCTCAACTGAGCTGAAATTTTATATACATGATTATTTTGGATGATAATACAATAATTTAATTATAGTTAATAAAAATTAATTGATTAAAACGAATTATTTAAAGAATTACAAATACAGCCACGTTGGCATCATTTTTGGCGACTTGTGTCAAAACATGAAAAGGTTTTTTTTGCACGTTTTAAAGCATTCAGTTGCACGATTATAAGCACGATTATAAGCACGATTGTTTTGGAAGACAATCCGATACTTAAATGATAATTAATAAAAATTAATTGCCCCTTAATATTGTGATTCCGTAATCTGTGTATAAATATTTATATTAATCGTAACTATTTGATAAAAAGTAACTAAAATAAAATTTTTCTTTGTTGACCTAAGTAGGAATTGACTCAATTTTTTTTTTTTGTATTACTTGTTTTTGATTATTTCTAGAATCCCTTATTTCGTTTAAATTAAAACAAAGGACCAACACCGATTAGTTAAAATTTTGTATAAACTTTTATATCTGCCTTAATACAATCGAATAAGTACTTAGAGATATGTTTATCATTGTTATCGTATTTTTTAAATATTTAAGGTATCCGTCTACTTGCGACACAACTTTTTTTAAAAAAAAATGGAGATATGGCAATTTTTTTGTGTGGTTTTTAGATTTATTTAGTACATTTTAAGAAAAATATGCTTAAATTACGAAGAAATTATTATTACTAAAATGGGAAAAAATGGGTCTAAATTTACACAAAATTACAGAAATGGGACCCATTATGTACAAAAAGTTTATGAACAAATTTTCAATTTTGATGCTTTGCTATTTGTTTTTGAAATGACCTTCAGTATAAGAGATATTTAATTTTTACAAAAACTAGAGCACTTTATCTTAGTTATTGTATGAAATTGCTTTAAAAAATAGTGATTATATTAAATAAGGAATTTAAATTTGCAAATAAAGCAGTGATTGATACATCTGAAGGTTAAAACATTTCTACTATAAGGCTGTCTTCGGTAAAAGTACGAGAACTTGATCTAAACGCAAAGCACATTTTCAGACAGAAAAATGCCTCAATTTCCATGGAAATTTGCAATATTATAACTCATACATCTGTTAACAATATAGTGTTTTCAAAAATTTTAAAATATTCCATGAATACTTTCTTTTTCGTTTTAATACGTGAAGGCATAGCTCATTTAACATTACGGTATAGGAGAAAAAACGCAAAACACATTTTATATCAGAAAAAATGAATCTCACTTAGTTTAAAATGGGAAATATGACAAAAAAAATGCTGCTCTCTAAAGGATAGTGAAGCCAGAATATCATTAATTTTTCATTTCTTTTATATCTGAAAAAATGTTCCAAACTCGGGTCCTATTCCTTAACATGAACCGCGAAGACAGCCATAATACAGAACATTCACAAAAAATTTCAGTTAATTATTTTCAGAACTTTTTGAGCAATCGCTGACCCCGTTTGACCATTTTCAAAAAAACACATTTCGAGTAAAACGCATTTTAAATTATGACATCTTGCTTAAAGTAATGGCATATGCTTTTACTAACACACTTGTAGTTCTTGTTCATGAAAGGAAAATAATAAACTTAGTATTTCTTTAAAGCTGACAAGATGGCCCATTAAATAAAATGTCAATTTTTGGTAAAATTAACAATTTTAGGGTAGTCGGATACCCAAAGTTATTTATACAGTTGTAAAGAGATATAGCGATATACGCGTATATACAAAGATTCAAACACACAAATTCTATTATTAATACATAAGAAACACAAATACTATCTGAAATGTGAATATAGTAAAACTAAATTCCAAAAACGAAACACACATTCAAACTAAGGAAGACTAAATTAAAATATATATATATATATATTTCAAAACATGTATTTTTCACTTTGCCAGGTTAAATTTGTTTTTTCTTCTTTTTTATTGAAAACGCAGCAAATTAAAAACGATTCACACACAACCCAAGAATACACATTTTCCCTTTTTTTTTCCCTAGCCTTTATCGGAAATTTTCGTCAGACATACAGCAATGCCAAACTTGTCTTTCATTTTTCCTTTTTTCTTTCTTTTGTACACAAAAAAAGAACCTTTCACGGCAAGATAGTGTCTTTTGACGTCTCGTGATCTTTTTACTGAAAAATTTTACTTAAAACTGCAACCGTACCGACGGCCTTGAAGGGGAATAGAGAGTGAATTCTTCTGATGCCATTAAACTTGACTTTTCTTGAAGAGTTACATTGTTCGCTCTTGTGGCTTGCGCTTGCTTTTCAAATGGGTCGTCTTAATGATATACTCGTATAGCCGCTTGAAAGAAGTTACAAAAAGACAAAGAATCAAGTTTTGTTTGAGGTTTACGTAGGTGAATAATTGAGAGTTGTCTGTAAAGGATGTTGAGTAGATAACATTTCTAAATCGTTTTGGAACTTTGTGCCTTTGCATAAATATAAAAGTCCCTTTTTCCCTTCTCTTAAATAAAGCAGAACTTCTCATTTTAAAGTAATGATATATTTTAATAATGATATCACCAAAAAAAAAAAAACTTTGTTTTTGATAATAACAATTATTTACTCTGCAGAGTTTTTTTTCCATAAAACTTTAAATTTAGAAGTATCACTTACAAAAGAGCCTATTTTTTTTCCTTATTTGAGTACAAATTATCGTATTTACTCGAATCTAAGCCGCACCCCCAACACTTCACAAGTTTTTGAGAAAAAAATAAAAAAAATTGCGTAAAAGGTTGATTGATATCCGATATTAGTATCCGATAATTGGGGCCGGGTTTTAAAAAACGCATTAATGGATAATTTTCAGGTATTTAGTGTCACTTAGATTAGAATATATGTATAAAATTATTTTAAGGACATTTTGACAAAAAAAATTTATTTAAATGCAATATTTTGGCAAATAAATTAACTTAGAATAACCTTTTTTTCAAAATGTTCTCCTTTTATAAAAAATGCTTCTAAAACAATATTTTGTGTGTGTGTGTGCGTGTGTGTGCTTATATAAAGTAAAGACTTCTCCAGAGAGTCTGAACTACGATTTTTTTAAAATTTACATTATTTTCAGAGTTACAACCCCTTTAAATAATTATAGGCGTTTTTTTTTTTTTAAAATTTCTCCCCCTGTTGTCGTAAAACATGGATAACCCACTTCTAAGCATATTTCAAACATTCTAGTTGAGCCCCTGTAAAAGGTCTGAGCTTATACAGGGAAAATATTATAAAAAACAATTTTCCAAAAAAGGATAATATTTTGAAAATGGGTCATTCTATGTTCATTTTTGTCAAAGTATTGTACTTAAATAATTTTTTATTGAATACTATTTTTAAAAAATTTTATATACATTTTCAAACAAGTGACACTAAATACCATAAATATTATCCATTTATACGCTTTTGCAAAATCACGGTTTCGAACGTAGTCGGATACTTCAAGAAATTTTAGAAAATGCTATGAGAAATATAAGAAGAAGTTAATAATTAATTTATCTGAATAGCATTAAAAACTTCCAAATACATCCATGGACATATAATTACTCTAACTTTCAGTATCATGTTTCGAAAATGATTCGTCACTCCCAATGTTACAGTTGATTTCAGAATGGGTGCCTGAGTCGTCATTTTTCTACATGGTGTCGTCTTCCGTGCCATCCAATGCATTTGTTATGCAACATTTTTTTAAAAGTATATAATATAGAAGAATGTAAAAGAATTATTAAAGTCTGTTGAACATTTACAAGAAAGAAATATATCTGTTTAAGCCATCGACTTATATTTGTTCCATACGTGTCAAATTTTCAGTGGCCGCTGCTCTGTTTCCGTTTTTTTCTGCATATAAAATTTCCTCCCTTTCCATACTTGCGTCTAGTGAACTCGTTTTGATGCTATTACCAACACTTTTCATGTTTAGGTGATTAAAACAAAGCGTATACAAAAAAAGATCCTTAATAACGGCAGACAACGATGCTTCGGATAGACTGAATACTCGAGATAAACTGCGGATTGGAATAAGTCATGGATGCAAGTGGCCAGAATGAATGGTTACAATTTTCATTTTGACGGGTGGAAAAACTCAATTTCTACCGGCCAACAAATGTTTTGCCTTCGATTCTAAGCCACACATGATTTTCGGTAACATTAACACTGGAAAAATGGTGCTGCTTAGATTCCAGTAAATACGGTATCTAAATATTAATTCTTCATATACATACCACTAACTAACAACTATGAGAACCGCACATTACGTATTATAATAAATACCGCAACACTAATACAGATTACTGATATATATTGCACATATACAATCGCAGTAGCGTAACGTAGAATTTTAGAGCACTCCTGCTAAGTCAGGTTTTGAGCTCAAAGCCGAATCTTATAAACAGCACGAAAAAATAGCCATCCAGACTTTTTTAGGTGTAATAAATTTTTCTTCTTTCAAATGGGGCTGAATATTGGTAATTACCATTGCAGACCTAGTACATTCCCCTGGAACTGATATCACTTTTTAGTGTGGCACCATATAGGTCAGGGGTACTCAACCTTTTTTTCTGCTGGGCCGCATATACATATGTGTGACAGCTATTTCACGAGGGCCGCGTACATATGTTAGTTATTTCACGCGGGCCGCAACATGAGGATAAATGGGGGAGGGGGAGAAATGTTTTAAGACCAAAATAACATTAGAAATTTAAAATGTGGAAAATTGATCAAAATATTATAACTCCTGTTAGGCTTTTTTTTAAGTATTATTTTTACAGAAGCATTTAAGAAACATTCCTTCACAATATCTGCATCAGTAAGCGATTTTATATGATTACCAACAATATTAACAAACTTAATAAAATAATTAAACAAATAAATAAAATAATTAATCAAATAAAAGGATCTCTTTGTTACCGCTTTGATATTACCACTGACAAAACACTTTGTTGTTGTTGCAAAGATTATTCAAGAAGCCTATTTACCACATCTTGAAAGAGATCTTCGAGGAAAAGTGTCAATGAATGATTCCTGTTTATTGATATTTTTTAAATACAGCATTTTCGGGACGAATCAGACAATTACTGAGCTATGTTTGCTTTTCACTACAAAAGATTAAACTTACCAATCGTCTTGAAACGATATATTTTCTTCAAAAATTTTTCGCTTGCAAGATATGACCCATAAAACTGTAGCTACTCCACTGTTGTCTGTTAACATTATCCGTAACCGTTCCAAATAGAAAAAGAATATTATTTCGTATCCCTACGACACCGACAGCAAAAATGATATATTTGATTTCTTAACAAAGAATTTTCCACAAAATTTTTAATACAATATTCTTAAATAAGTAAATTTCTCAGAGCGAGAGCAATGGGCCATGACCGGGCCACAGCTACTGATATAGGTGGATACCAATTACCCCAATGAAACTTTGAAGCTAAGTTTAATCCCCAGAGGGATGCACCTGATCTCTGAAAATGCAACATCGTACCAGGAATTTAATTTTGCCGAGAGCACCCAAGCCAAACAGGCACTCTAGGGAACTTTAACATGCCTCATAATCATACGACATGGACATTGCCAATTTTTTGCACTATTAAAATCCACCGACTTGGGCCGAGGTCGAACCCGCAAACTTGGGCGTACAAGGCCAGCGTCTAACCTACTATGCCAGCCAGTCGGTATAACAAAAATCTTCTCATAGCTTTAAATGCGATTAATAAACCGAAATTAAAAAAAAAAAAAACGTTTACATTATTCATGTAATTTTTTGCAAACAACAAGCAAGACATTACTTGTATTATTAAAAGTTTTTTTAATATATTATAATAACGCACAGTTAAGACATTTAATAGTACACACACGAACAGTTACTGTAACAATGAATTCACTTAATGTAATTTTAATATAAAGAGGGAAAATATTTCAAACTATATGAATAAAATCTTATATAAGATATATATTATTTTTTGAGCATTGATTTTATTTAAAAAGTAAAATCAAATTATAATTCTAAGGCAATATTTATTCCTGTTCTGTTTTTTAAAAATCGGAAAATTGCATTCAAACGCATTATATTATTTAAAGTAGGTTTGTTTTTGTCAATACTAGTGTTTTTGATTTCTCTGTTTTTTCCATTCCCGGGAAATCCCAGAAACGTAACAAGCATTTCCGGGATTCCCAGAAACATATCAAACTTTCAAAAACCTGTTTCATAATTCAGTTTTTAAGGTATCCGGATATGTTCGGAACCGTGATTTTGCAAAAGCGCATAAATGGATATTTTCATGATATTTCGTGTCACTTAGATCAGAATACATGTATACAATTGTTTTAAAGACATTTTGAAAAAAAAAATTATTTTAATACAATATTTTGGCAAAAAATTAACTTATAATAATTTTTTCTCAAAATGTTCTCCTTTTGTGAAAAATGCTTCTATTATAATAATATTTTGCCTGCATATAGCTCAGACCTCTCTACAGAGGCTCAACTAGAATTTTTGAAATATATAACTTAGAAGTGGGTTTATCCATATTTTACGACAACAGAGGGAGCAATTTTAAGAAAAAAACGCCGATAATTATTTCAATGGGTTGTAACTCTGAAAATAATGTGAATTTTTCAAAACTCATAGTTGAGCCTCTGCAAAGCCGTCTTAGCTATATACAGGCAAAATATTATTACAATAAAAGCATTTTTCACAAAAGGAGAACATTTTGAAAAATATTATTCTAAGTTAGTTTTTTGCCAAAATATTGTACTTAAATATATTTTTGTTTGTTTGTTAAAATGTCCTTAAAACAAGTTTATACATGTATTCTAATCTAAGTGACACTAAATATCATGAAAATTATCCATTTATGCGCTTTTTAAAATCACGGTTAAGCAAGTTTCAATGATCAGTTTCAATAAGCATTAATAAAGTATTAATGAAGAACACAAAAAATAGACTTTATTATTAGATCAAATTACTGGCTAACAATTATTTTAATTATTCTAAACTTTTTGGGAAACTTGCAAAAAACTATTTTAACAGAATTTTTAACACTCGTCGGAATATGACCTTTATCCATTTTCATGATTATGCTGAATATAATCGTTGTAAAAAATTCAGTTAGTTATTTTATAATCATATATAAATTTCTTCGATCGACAATTTCAAAAGTAAACTTCCAATTTTCAATCTCAAGTTCTCTGTATTAAAGAATAACATTTTCTTTCAGATTTTTCTTGAAGAGATCTTATTTTAGCACTTTATTCAGCATAGAGAATTTTTCTTTCACTTTCAATTTTCGGTAATATTTTACACACACATAGCAAACTGTAACTTGATGTACTTATTTTTGAAGAACAGAACTTAACCTTGGGTTTGATGCCAGATTAGTAGTTTTATTTCTGTTTTTTTTATCGTCTGCTCTTGGACGCGTCCAAATCAGATAATAAATAATTAGTGCCAAGAGGTTAAATTAAATGTTTCACATAAGTTTATAAGTGTACCATTATTTATTTTTTAATTTAGAAAAATACATAACGTACATTTGCTGAAGATTAAGTACGTTATGCATTAATTTGCTGAGTCCATATTATGTTTACTTGATGTTACATGAAATATCATTTACCGATCAATGTACTTCACTTAATACTAAGAGTAGAATATCAACTAATAAATGACTAGCACCATTCATTAATAAATATTTCCTAAAATCACTAGAAATTAGTTCAGCTTTTACTACGACCATTTTAAAATTCGAAAATTTTTAATCATTTAGTTGCAAATTTCATAATTTATATAATTTTCTGTTTTAGTTGCTTAAATTATTATTTACCTCGACATACGGTATATTTTATCTTTTACAAATTTTTATGTTTAAATAAAAAGTTGTTTTAGTATTTAAATCGTCTTTATGAGTATTTCTGTTACATATGAACTTTGGAACTGTATGCGTACAGTCAGTTTATTCAGATTAGGGACCTTTCACATGTGCCGCACATAAAAGGACCAGACCAGGGGTACTCAAACTTTTCTTCGCCGGGCCACTAACATATGACAACTATTTCACGCGGGCCGCAACATAAGGAAAAATGGGGAGGGGATTCGAGGGCGATATAATTCAAAAAGCATTTAAAATGTGGAAAATTGATCAAAATATTAGAATTCTCTGATTTTTGAATTTTATTTTTATACTATAATAAATTCCATATCAAACACTTACAAAAAAATCGGTTTTATGCATTATTTTTATCGAGTTACAGGATAGTTTCGATTTACTTTTACCTGTGACCCCGGACTTTTTGTCTACATACTACTGTCATACAAACAAAACTGTCATTTACTTTGATAATTTGATTTTTTCTTTTGCCAAATCCTCATTTATTTTTATTTCAAACATATATTTATCAAGTGCAGGACGGTAGCAGAGAGTTTTTACTGAATTCCATACTGGAATCAGTATTATTTGTTAAAATTAGTTCAGACTTGCTTGAGTATTTTTGTTTCAAATTTATTCAAATAATTTCTATGATTTTACTAAAACAAATACTTCTTTTCAGTACAAAGGATCATTTTAGATTTTAATGGTTGATAAAAGTAATAAGTACGGATCTTATTAACAGCAAAATATAGAGAATCTAAAATTCATATTAAAAGGAAAAAGATGTTATCTGAAAAATAATTGAATTTTCTTGTCCAAGGGCCATGGACGGGTCACTTAGAAAACCGTAGTGAGCCACATGCGACCCTGGTTGATAGGCCCGAGATAGGTTTTTTGAAAATAAATCGCCTGGGTCCCTTCACAAGTGGTCAATTGGCACTAGCTGCCGTGAAGCTCTCGAAA
Source organism: Trichonephila inaurata madagascariensis (assembly GCA_019973955.1). Classification (NCBI taxonomy): domain Eukaryota; kingdom Metazoa; phylum Arthropoda; class Arachnida; order Araneae; family Nephilidae; genus Trichonephila; species Trichonephila inaurata. The sequence continues at coordinate 14,236 of BMAV01026301.1, read as the reverse complement.
ACCATATTCTCCTCAGTAGTTCACTCAACTAAAAGGAGATTGTAGAAGCTACACTCTTCACACGCGACAACTTGTGTATTGAAGCAGGAGAAAGCTTTAACTGAATCTGCTTAATTCAGTCGATGTACCGATGAGATTGTGAACCGCTACAGGAGTACCTTGCCAGTCAACTTTGTGTCCACGTGTGAAAAAAATCCCCCTCCTACCTTCATACTAAAAGAGTGGTTACAAACGAGTGGTTGGAAACGAGTTGTGACCAGCATTGCCTCGTGAGAAACCGTTGTATGTTAAGATTTTATAATTTGAAAAAATCGATAACATTTACAAACACATCGCTCAGAAAGTCGAGCCGAAACAACTTTCATGCTATTAAAAGTGTACAAAAAATGATGAAATACAAATATTTTGATAAATATTAAAACATAAATTCAAAGGACAATCTTTCAGCGAAGAAATGTATGTTTTATAACTCAAATTAAGCAATTACCATAATAGATTATGCTGATGAATATGTAATAAAGGAGTATATACAAGTTCTATATTTCTTACATGCGTTATTTCGTTTTAAAGTGTGATACGAATTTGATTTTCTTTATTAGATAATTTTATAAAATATACGAACTTACCAATGCAACTCGATTTTTTATTCCAAAAAGAAATTCTTACCTGCAAATAAAAAATAAATAAACATTAGAAACCTGGATACATTTTACAATTAATTACAAAGAGTAAATTAAAATTAAAAAACAGGGTACTTATGTATTATGCCGTCAACTAACGTCGCCAAACAAAAGACATTGCCAATAAAAAAAAATGTAGCCAAATGCTGTCATTGTTAGTTATGACTGTGCTAGAGTTGTGTGCGGAATGGTTTCTACTACTGGCTATATATTGCGGCATTTGGCAATGTCTTTTGATTTGACGAAATTAAACGACGGTATAATACATAAGTATAAAAAATGTTAGACGGTAATCTTTCCTCGAATATAAAATTAACAAATATAGACTAATGCAAAGGAGGAAGAGAATATTATTAAAAGTAATGTCGAAATGCAAAAATATAACTATAATTAAAAAGAGAATAACATTGACCATTTGAATAGAAAATATTAGTTAAACCTTAAAATATTTACCACAATTTTGTAAGAAATTAATTTTTTTTATTTGCTTATTACAAAAAGATAAAGCTTTTGTTTTATCGTAAGGTACCGAAAATACGTGCTATTTTTTTTTAAAAAAAAGAATACAAGAGGGAGTTAATTTAAAATATGGATACATTTATTTTCGTAGCTATCATGTAAAAATATCGTCCGTTCCTTAATTTATTCTGAAAAACTATTAAAATTAAGGACACAATTTGAATAAAAAAAAACGTCAGCATTGCTTCAAGCGTAAAGGTGATTATGCAAATGCTTCTTCACCTTTGTTATGGAAGTTTTATATTCCGCTTTATAACTAAAGCTATTGTTCACGCACTCATAAAATTAGATGAAAAAAGCAGAAACTTCAGTTTTCAGTAAAATCCAAGACGAAGAATACGTTCGTTTTTTTTGTTTGTTTGTTTGTTTTTTTGTAAGTAATAGACGAATTTTATTCAAAACGAAACTTATGCGTGGTGGGCGCCAAGTTATAAGGGGTGTAACCCAATGCAATAAAGGGACACGCGGGGAAGGGGTTCTTTACAAAGTCCACTAGTTAATTAAAACACGTTTATTGGACAAAACAAACATTTACAAACATAACTAGCGAACTAATAGTTAGCATAGAATTGAAAGGGATCGCAGCGCATGCTCGTACGTCCTTACAATTCCGAATCTTGGCCATTACTGACGATTGTTCTGCCCGCTAGAGGGCGCGACAGTCTTTCTACTGTTAATAGGGAGGAGTCTAAACAACAGGGGAGGGGGTTACAAACTGCATTAGAGAATGAATGTGATTAAAGTTTTTTAGAGAATGATTGAGCATGTCGAAAACAGAAATGGGATGTTATCATGTGACAAGTAACATAACTACCCATTGACATTTAGTCATATGATAACTGCAACTACGTGCCTCAAGTCAATCAGTTCGTAAATTCGTGTGTCGTCTTTAATCACATGATAAATGCAGTTTCCAGGGACGTCTTAAGGCATGGGCCAATTGGGCCCGCGCCCAGGGCCTCGACCACAATGGCTACCTCGTCTCGTTCTCGACTCAGCCTTAAGAAGATCATAATTCGAATAATTTCTAAGGTCAAATGTTATTTACGGTTGTAATTCTCAGAAAAACTTAGAATTTCGAACGATGTGTCAACTGGCTACATGTGATGACCGTCGTCCACATTTATAGGTCTATCACCAAACACCATCCTTACTCATTCAGTCAAAAGGCGGCAGTCGGTCGAGCTCGTATGAGCGATTGTTATTTTTACCCTAATTGATCATCTTATTGTTATTTTTACTCTTAATTCATCTCCTTATTGTTATTTTTACTCTAATTCATCACCTTATTGTTATTTTTACTCTAATTGATCACCTTATTGTTATTTTTACCCTAATTGATCATCTTATTGTTATTTTTACCCTAATTGATCATCTTATTGTTATTTTTACTCTAATTGATCATCTTATTGTTATTTTTACTCTAATTCATCTCCTTATTGTTATTTTTACTCTAATTCATCACCTTATTGTTATTTTTATCCTAATTCATCACCTTATTGTTATTTTTACCCTAATTGATCATCTTATTGTTATTTTTACCCTAATTGATCATCTTAATGTTATTTTTACTCCAATTCATCACCTTATTGTTATTTTTACTCTAATTCATCACCTTATTGTTATTTTTACTCTAATTCATCACCTTATTGTTATTTTTACCGTAATTATAACCAAAATTTGTTGACTTTGTTGTTACATTTAACACATTATAAGAAATTATTATTATTATTACCATTACTAAGAGAAAGAGTGTTGTTATTTCTACCATTATAAATTAATGCATTTACTACTGGCCATGATAATGAACTGTGGTAAATTATGATAAACTATGGTATAAAAGCAACAATTTATTAATGGCAAAGCTAATTGTAACTCTCTTTCTTGTAAAATGAAAGTAACAATGTAGTTTTAATAGAAATAACAATTCGGCATGATACTAAATGTAACAATTTGGTGGCAAACTATGGAAAAAACTATTTGGACATAAATTATGGTAGTAATAATAGTTGATCACGATAACCTATGATAAAAATTATTATCACGAAATTGGTACTTTTAAATTAAATTATTTATTACATGATCTATCATCAAATTGTAATTTTTACCATGGTTTATATCACCAAATTGTTAGTTTCACCAGGACGTATTTATAAATTACTATTCTTGTGTGTGTGTGCATGATTACCTTTACATTACTATAACAAAACGCTTACTCTTATTATAATCTATCGTTAAATTATAACTTTTGTCTTAATCTATCACCATATTGCTATTTTTACCGTGATCATTACTTTTAAATTTTTGACTATAATGATATATCTGAGTATGCGCAATCTTATACTATTTTTCAAAAAGTTATAATATAGCAAATTAAAATACATAATTTTTGAAAAAAGAAAAAAAAAAAAACTTCATAAGATCGAAAATTTATTACTCTATATAATAAAAAGGATTTTTAATTTTTTTTCTATTACACTTATCCACATAAAATATACCACATAAAGAATTGATAAAATTTTCTATCTAAGACTACATACCTTTTCAAGATTCTGACAAACATTGGCTGTTTGTGTTTGTTAAACGTGAATAACATGTTACTAATAGCTGTATCAAATACCGGAGCACAACGCAAATGGTAACTTTAAAAGCTACTTGAACAAATTTGATTTAGTTTCGTCATCTTCCCGTGATTGTAATATTGGTGGCGAGGAAAATGTAGAACACGTGCTCCTTCTGTGTTCCGAGTGTGTCAGAGAGAGAAAGATCATAAGATTGTCTTTCAAGGGACTTAATATAAAAATTGGTCTCCGAATTTTCACCAGCTTTTTATCCACCAGAAGTGCTTTTAAGGAATTCTGTGAATTCGTTGTAAATATTTGTAATCCTTCATAACCTTAATTTTCCCCTCCTTCCCATTGTAATGAGTGATTAATGTTTACTTCTGTGAGCCCCGTGTGATACTTTGTGGAACACAGGGATTTTATAATTGTTTTCAATAATAACAAGTAATATAAAAAAAAAATTTTTAAGTCAATTCCTACTTAGATCAACAAAGAAAAATTTCATTTTAGCTACTTTTTATTAAAGAGTTACAATTAATATAAATATGTATATACATAGGACAGAATCACAACATTAAGTGGTCATTAATTTTTATTAATTATCATTAAAGTACCGTATTGTCAACCATTGTGTCCATAAAGTTTCAATTCAACTGAATGCTTTAAAACGTGAGAAAAAACTTTTCAAGAGTTTTGACACAAGTCGCCAAAAGAGTCGATAAGCGCAAAAATAGATGACCAACGTGGGTGTGTATTTGCAATTTTTAAATAAGTTCGTTTTAATCAATTATTTTTGTATATAATTCAAAATTAAAGTATGATTTCTAAAATAATCATGTACATTAAATTTCAGCTCAATGGGCGCTTTAAAAAAAGTATATTTTTAATGTTTAAATTCCACCAAGATAAATAAATAAATATGTAGAAAGTTTGAGTTAATAGTAGGAATTGAAAAAAATACCTGAGCACAGGTAACAAAACAAAATAAAATACAATATAGTAGAAAGTTTTCATAAATAAATAAATAAATAATACAAAATAAAAATTCCTTATTGTTTACATTGAAAATACATATTAATTTGATTTGTTTTGAATTAAGCTACCGGTGGATTACAGATAATTTTAGCAAAGGACCTAGTTACGAAACCATAGTCAAGCGATGAGGACGATTCTTGATATGGTGCTCTCTTCACTTCAATTCCACGTTGTCCGAGAACTTTGAGATCCAGATCCACTTAATGTTAAATATCCACAACCCTCCTTATTTGGCCCTCCAGCCCTTTAGAATACTCACTTAGAATTCCAAACCGCAATTAAACTTAACAACAGTCGGACTCGAGCTCATGATCACGGCCTCTCAGTTCGTGTGGACTGATTTAATTTATTTGGAATAAAAGTCGTAATAAATACACACCAATGATTACAAATTAAATTGTATTAAAAATGTCACGCATGTAACCTAAGTACATAACCTTTTACCTTATATATCATTCACAATTCCTACTATAAGTTCACATTCTCTCTATATATATTTATTTATATATATCTTGTTCAAATTTTCAATCGTTTATAAAATACCGTCAATTCATCCAGTCAAGTTCAAATACATTTTTTAAAACTTGTATTGGATGACACTTGATATTAATACAGTTTTTTCAAATATTAATTCATTAGTTAAATTTAATTAATGGAAAAAATAGTAACAAACAAAAATAATAGTCCAACACCATACATGAAAAGGAAAATCGCTCATTGTGTCCCTGCAGCGCAATGGATAGCGCGTTGGACTTTTAATCCAAAGGTCGTGGGTTCAAATTCCATCTGGGATGACCTACTTTCTGAGAATGTGATTTCTTTTTACTATACTATTTTATTGGAATAATTAAATTTAATTAATGAATAAATAGTAACCAACAAAAATAACAGTCCAACACCCTATATAGAAAGAAAAATGAAAAATTGCCAGGTAAATCGCTTTCTATATTGCCACTTAATATTGGGATTCTGTCATATGTATACACATATTTATACTAATTGTAATTATTTAATAAAAAGTAACTAAAATTTAAAATTTTTCTTTGTTGACCTAAGTACGAACTGACTTAAAAATGTTTTTTTATATTTCTTGTTCATTAAACATTTTTCATGTTGCAAATAATAAACTTTATTTCTTTTTCTAAAAATATTGAAGCCCATTTACTCTAAAACTAGTTTTTACCAAATAAAATTGTTATGGTATTAGTTACCACCTTGCATGCTGTTAACCCATTAGTGGTTAAATTCAATGACCTTTTATTAAAAATGCCTTAATATAACGATTTATTAGAGCACGCAAATAACTTCGTAGGCGTAGTCCCGTCTAGCCCACAGCGTTTAATTTGAATTTAAATGCTAAAAACCTACACTTTAAATTGAGAAATGGTACAGGAAAAATGCATATAATTATGTTAATATTTAAAAAAAAAAGAATATTTAAGTAAAAAGAAATTTCATTTATTAAAAGGTATTCGAAATATTTCGATGCAGAAAAAATCCAATTAAATGTAAACTGAAATAAACACAACAGATTTTATATAGCTTCAGAACATATTTCAAGTAAAAAATAATTTCGTAACTATTTTTTAAGCTATGAAACATGAACCTGCAGCCGAAATGTGAACAGTTCTCAAATCAATTATTTTAAAAGCAGAGAGGGAAAAGGCCAAATATGCAAGGGAGAATTTTGTTCACAAAAACTGAATTTTTTCACCCAAAAATGATTTGGAAATATTTATTATGGATTTTAATTTTTTAATTCAGAAATGTAATTTATTAAGTGCGATACAGATATTTCCAAAATTCATGATTGCGGTTTTTAAGATGAAAAAAAAATAAAAAAAAAAAGAGAAAAATTAACATTCAAAGTTACATTTTAAAAAAATCAAACATATAGCATACTTTAGGTTTTATTCTTATTTTTGGTATTTTTACAATTAGTTTTAATTTGGATATCTGATCACTTGGTGCAAGGAAATGCCACATAATTTTTTAATAACGTAAAATTTCAGTTTCTTTTTTTAAGGGAACATTTTCGTTACCAATCTTGCAACATAATTAGCATTATTCAAAATCAAATAAATAAATAAACATAGTACCTTGCACTTCCTATTTTAAGAGCCTTTTTTTATGCCTCCGAAACATTTCAATTTAAATATTTTAAAAGGATACAGAACAGAATTTTAAAAAAGTGTTTTAAAAAAGGATTATGTAAGGATTTTAAGGGTAATTTAGAACAGTATTACTGTAAAATATATTTTAAACACATAAAAGCTGTTTCGTTATTGGTACGTTTCTCATTAAAAAGGGAAAGAAAAAAAAAAATGTTCAAATTCAGGAAAAACAATTTTAAAGGGGAAAAACTTGTGTATCTCAAACCACGATAAAGAAGAGAAAAAAAAAAAAGATAAAGAGGGAATTGAGGGAAATAAAGAAGAGGATAAAGATAAAGAAAGGATAGAGAAAAAGAGAGAAATAATGAAAAGGATAAAGAAAGAGAAAAGAAGGAAAGAAAGAGAAAAAGAGGGAAAGGGAAACAGAAACAGACAAAGATATGGACATAGAAAGGATAGAGCAGAAAAAGAAAGAAAGAGGGAAAATAAAGAGAAGGAAAGGAAAAAAGACACAGAGAGTGAAAGAAAGATAAAGAAAAGATAGAGAGATAGAAATAAATCAATAAAGAGGGAAACAGAGATAAAGAAAAATAAGGAAAAAAAGAGAGGAAGAAAGAAAAATTCGTTTATTTCCAGGAAAGACAATTTCAAATGGGAAAAAAATCACCGTATATTACAAACAACGATAAATAAAAGAAAAGGAAGGAAGAAATGAAAAAACAAACAAACAGAAAGAAACAGAGGAATGAGGAAAGAAAAAGAGAGAGAGGAAAAGAAAGAGAGGAAGAAAGAAAACGAGAGAGACAGAGAAAAGGGAGAAATGAGAGAGAGAGAAGAGCGAGAGAGAGGATGGAAAGACGAAGAAGAGAGTGGAGAGAGATAATAATGAATTTAAGAGATTAAAATTGATTATTTAGAATAAGTTTATAAAGTCTTCATCAGGATTATTTTTTCTTTAATCTGAGAAGCAGCTTCATTAAAAGTATTTGAAAGATCTGATATATTCCATTACACTTCTTTATACAACTTTCCTACTTCGGCATTTTGTTTTAATGTTAATTATACAACAGCGAAATACATAATACTTCAATTAATTACATTTAATTCAATCTTGAAAAAAAACCAATCTTTTGGCAATAATTACAAATTAATCCTCAAATGCTTTCGAATTTTATGCATCAAACTCAAAGAAAGCCTCTGTTAAGAAGAAAAGATAACAATACTCAAGGTAGTGGGAAGATAAACACACACCTGCTATGTTACAAGCAAGCCCATTTTTATGAAAGCCTATTACAAACTAATTTTTATTCTAAGCAAACATAATTAAAGCCCAATCTCATAATCTTCACACCTTTCTTTATAATCAAAACCGTAAACAACCTAATTTATTTAACCACGAACGCGATCACTGAGCAATATTCAGGAGCATATCCCCAGAATATCAATCATATCACCAACATAAATAAGTCTACCAAGCCTCACAGAGAGGGGGTGCACCCGCCAGAATATTCGGACAATAGAATTATCTCTCCCCAACATCGCTTAATGAAGAAAGTTATTCCCAACTTCCAGAACAGCAACTAACACTACGCCCAAATCCCCGGTACTGAAAGTATAGGAAGAGAGTTTCCCCTTTTTTTTCCCTTTCCTCCCTTTGTATATTTATTTTTGTTGTTCTTCGGTTCTATTCTCTGGGTAATCTAAGGGGTTAGTAGGGTAACAGCAATTAGGGTTGTCTCTGCCTTACAGTTTACCACGGCACAGATGGCTCGCTCTTGCGGTCCATAATTCTCTGCGGTCGATCCGTGGATGGGTTCGTGCGGTGTAATTTATTTGGTGACCCGGGGCAAGGTGAATGAGGTAGGTGGGAAAGTAATACGAACAAAAAAAAAAGGGCGATGACATTCTTTGGAGAAAGGCTTTCGTGTGGAAGTTACAAACGATATTTTGTGATGGTAATTCGTTGATTTTGATACACTGTATTACTTTTATATATATAAAGTAAAGGAGAGAATATTGTTGCAATTTTCGTCTTCTGTTTTAGATAAAAATAAAAAGGGATATAGGAAAAAGGACAAGAAAATGTGATTTAAGAATGCATTTTCTATTTGCTAATTGTTAAAGATTAGGCTATTTGCTTGGAGCATATTTTCAAACAGAGATGCGTTCAAAAATTTCTTGTATTTTAACATCACTAATCCTACATGTACATCAATGGCGTAGTTAGTTTTAATTGGCCCTGTATCAAAATTCCTTAGGGGCCCTTTTTTGGAAAAGAAATAAAAGAAAATTTTTGAAAGTCCACGTATTTTCACATGTTAAGGCCCCTGTAGCTTGGGGCTCCCGTATCATTGATACAGCTGATAAGGTGGTAGCTACGCCCCTGATACACACACACACACACACATACACATATATATATATACGAGGGTTGGGGCATAAGTCATGGCAACTATTTTTTTTCTTGTATATATGTGAATGGATCACAAACGTATATGTGTCGTGTGGAAGCTCTGCAGGCATAGTGTGTATACAAAAGAACAGATGGCTCTGTGATAGCTGGTAGTAGCGCAACGAGGACTGTGAAATCAGTCAGTTGGTGAGTGTCGTGTGATGGAAGTAACCCGTGTTGAGCAGCGTTCTTACATCAAAATAGCCGTTCTCTGAGGGAAAAACGCGATGGAATATCACAGTGAATTAGTGGAAGCCCTTGGAAATAATGCCTTACCATACCATAAAGTAGCATGGTGGGTGTACTGTGTACTGTGTTGCCATTCTTTTGCACCGTGAAGACCATATTGCCCTATATATATATATATATATATATATATACTACCGTAATAAATTAGTGTGTTACGATATTTCAGTGCTATTCATTGTCCACACATGTAGTTAACACCTTGTCTTTTTGTCTGTATATGTCACATTTTCCAATTGGACCGGTATCTTCAAGAAAAAAAAAAGTTGCCATGACTTTTGCCCCAACCCACGTATATATACATGTAGGTATATATACATGTACACACACACAGATATGTATATATATATATATATATATATATATATATATATGTATACGTGTATATGTATGTATAGATGATGTATAGATACATGCAGTGGCGCACACAAGGGGGTCCTGGGAGTCCGGACCCCTTCAAAGCCCTCGATTTTTTTCCGATTGATTATAATGCTAAGTATATAGTACGTAAAATTTAATTAGTATTTGTTATTAATGATTAATTTTATTAACTAATGCTAATAATTTATTCTATAATTAGGTTTTCACTGTGTTTTGTTCCCGAATATCGACAAAATCAAAAGGAGCATGATACAAGAATGGTGAACTTTCGACCCCGGACCCCCCTTTGAAAAATTCCTGTGTGCATTACTGGATACATGAGATTCATTTCATCTTCAAAAATTGGTTCTAAAATATTCTACTGACAGTAAGGTGAATTAATTTTGACTTTACTGGAGACTTTTTTGATTTTTAATATGTCGTTGTTAGAAAATCCAACTTTATATACATTTTGTAATCTAAGTGACACTAAATATCATAAATATTATCCATTTATACGCTTTTGCAAAATCACTGTTCCGAACGTAGTCGGATACTTTAACAACTGAATGCTCAGAATTGTATTAAATTGAGAGTCACAAATTATACCCGATATTACGTTTTGAAGTAGAATGGGGTGTATAAACAAGTTTCTCAATAAAATGTATGAATTTTTTTTTTATTTAACTCTATTGAAAGGGAATATTTATATTTCATGTTGTTTATTTCTTATTTTAATAAATGTTTAAAGAGATACATAATGCATAATATATGTACAATTTCATAATTTTGTTTATGTTGAAAGAATTATATTTCATGTTGTTAATTTTTATATTAACAAATATATTTTAATACAAAGTTAATATTTAATAAAACTCGTATTCTTGACCTCTATTCCCTAACTCGAACTGCATTATCGTGATAGAATGGAATTGTTTTAAATATTCCTTGAATCATATTGGTAGATTAGTTTGGCACGCCACAGCTTAAAATGTTGCCCACAATTTTCATATGATTTATTTAAATTTCTTTACATGAAATTCAATTGCATTTAAAAGCTGTACAAAAATATTATTTTTATTAAAAATATATGGTTTTTTTCTCTTTCTTATAAAGTTTCAAATCGAATAAAATAAACCAATATAAATTATGTACACGTGTTTTGGTGAATAGTTTTCCAATTCCTGTATGATGAATAAATAAGTGTCTGAAGAACGGAAGACCGATGTAATTTTCTTTGGAGCACAATTTTCATAATGTATTCTATTTAATATATCAAAATTTACTGCTCACTTTGAATTTTGTACTTATATGTTAATCTATTATCAATGTTTATTACTTTCAAAAATCCATAAAAAATAAAATCACGAATAGAATTTGTTTTATATATGGTAATAATATCAAACGGCGAAACAAAATTCAAATTTAAATTTTTTTTTTTTTTTTTTGTCATACATTTTTTAAAAAAACGAAACCTAAAACATTCTACAGTGCATTGAGTAATAGATCATTAAAATTCTAAATGTTTGCTGAAGAAAAAAGAAACAGCATGTTCAACCTGGCTTGAATATTAAAAAGCTAAAGGAGTTATTACAGTGTCTTTTCTCGAAGCAAAGAACGTAAAAAAAAAAGCCAATCAGAGTTTTACAATAACTTTCATTAATTTGGGTTCTATATAATCGTACTTTCTAAGACATACAACTCGGTATAACGTAGGATTAAAAAGTTATGTATGAGGGTAAAAAAGGGATATGCAATGGCTATTGTAAACCCGTTGCATGAAGGAAAGGGCCTATCACCAAAACCCCCTCTTATATTCAGTTGGGACCCGATACGTTGGAACGTGTTTTAAAAAAGGCATAAATGGAAAATTTTCATGATATTTGTGTCCTTGATTAGAATAAAAAAAATTGTTTTTAAGGACAAAACCAAAAAACCAAAAAAAATTTAAATACAATATTTTGGCAAAAATAACAGAAAAACCAAAATGTTCTTTGTAAAAAATCTTCTATATAATAATATTTTGCCGTAAAAGCTCAGCCCCGTACAGGGCTCAACATGATTTTGAAAATTCACATTTTTTAAATTTACCCCCATTGAAATAATTATCGGCTTTTTTTTTCTTAAATTTCTCCTTCCTGTTGTCGTAAAACAGGGATAAACCCACTTCTAATTTATATATTTCAAAAATTTAGTTGAGCCCTGGGGTCTGGTATATACACAAAATATTATTTTTATAAAGATTTTTTTAAAAAAGGAGAAATTTTGAAAATGGTCATTTATGTTCTTTTTTTTCAAAATATTGCTTAAATAATTTTTATGTAAAACTATTTTTAAAACAATTTTTAACGTTTTTCTAATCTAAGTGACACTAAATATCATAAATATTACCATTTATACGCTTTTGCAAAATCCCTTCCAAATAGTGGTCCTTAAAAAAACGGCAGTCGGTTCAACCAGTTTGGGTAATGTATTTTGCACATTTTTCTGTTTCAAGTTATTATTTATACGATTTTTTGACAACGTATGTAATGTACTGTTTTCTTTTAAGATCATAGGTGGGGCCTACATTTATGTAAAGGCACAGGGTCTACTTCTGGGTAGGGGCTCAAGGCCTCAAGAAGTCTTACGACGTCCCTGTTCCATGCTACTTTCCTACAGCGTTCATTCTCCATATGTTCTTGTCAAGGAAAGCCTGATGGCATGCATTGAGCAGCGATACTGTCGTGAACCTAAGGCTAGTTCGTTTCCAAACAATACTATACAATTAGCACCCTGATTCAGATGGGTGATAATTTGAGCTAATGTTTAACTTTGCAATACACAACATGTTGTCATTAAGCGCTTATGCCATTCATAAATTGCAAGTCTTCAAAGTGGACTTCGATTGTAGGTAGCCTGAGACCAAGATGTACTCTATGTCTGTGTTGCAGATTTAAATTCTATAAAATATATTACAACCTGAGCTAATTCTAGTGGTAAAGCTATATTGCAAAAAATAAAAGTAGCGACATTAGTTTTTACTTCAATAAAAAGAAAAAAAGAAATGAGTTACAGTAGTCGCATATGATGTGTAACATCTGACATGTTATCGTGGTAAATAGCGATATTAACTTTTTTCCAGAAAAAAATATGAAAATCGGGTATGTTTGGGAAAATTTTTTTCATCAAAATTATATCTTTAATGAAAATTTATTTAATTTAAAAAAGGAGTAATGCAATAGTTTATCAAAAAATTATTCTTGTTCAATTTGGGGAAGAGCGGGACAATAGATTTATGATAACAAAATATGCCATATACTTGGATTTCAAAATATTTAAAAAAACCCTTGAAAAACAGCGTCAATAAAATACCCCTGTTAGCATCAAACATTCTAAATTGTGTTCATTTCGAGCTGGGTTCATCCTTCAAAAAACTATAGCCCTCAGCTTTTTGGGAAACTGAAATTTTAAAAACACCACTAAAAAACAGGGGGAAACGAGTGATAATTTTTTTAAAAGAGCAGAAAACCTTCGTTATAGGGGAAAAAATACAAAAAGCAAGATATCTTTAATTTTTTTTAAACCCTTTGATTGAAGAAATGTATAAAACCACCGAAATCACGTTTGTCCTTTTTTAAAAAGCATTCTGCCGCTATCCCCCCCTATGTGACTAAAGGATTTAGAGCGCGCTAGTGCTTGATGGCTATAAGTTGGACCCCCCTCGAGGGTAGCGAAAAGACACAGCACGCACTCTTGGTCAAATCAAAAGGGGGACGTCTCATTCTGTTACACACATCCCTCCCCTTTTTACGAAATCACCCCAAAAATCCGGCAAACCCGGGGGGAAAAAATTTACACATAAAAAAACTTTTTTTAGAATACATAAAAACCCCGTAAAGATATAGTTTGTATTTTTTTTTTTGTGAATAATTTTAAACCGTACAAAAAATTAAAAAAGTCTTATTTTTTTTGGGCTGTTTAATAAAAATTTCATCACAGGAGGTCTTAAACACACAAAAAGTTTAATAAATGAGAATCTTTGTGTAGCAGAGCTTTAACTAAGCATAAATAACCCAACCTTAAATTATGTACACATTAACAATCAATACTTCCACGTACTGTATGCTATAAATGAACTACATCACGATAGCATTTTTTAATTACAAAACTGTCCAAAAATTTCTAGGGGATAAAAAAATACATTCTTTTTAAAGTTAACATTTTTTTTAAAGCACACTAATAATCTTGAAATAAATTCGGGGGCTCTAAGTACATATTTAGCGA
>BMAV01026300.1:0-14020 GCA_019973955.1 Trichonephila inaurata madagascariensis | reverse complement strand
GTTTTTGCCTCTTATTAAATTACACAAAGGTTATAAAAAACATGATAACTGGGTTTCTGTTCATCTGTCATTTAAACTGGCGAAACGAAGATAAAACATATTCCAGGGAAAAGCTCCAAAGACGCAGCTCTTTGGAAAAGGCAAGTAAGCCGTCAAGTGTTATTAAAAATGGAGGAAAATGTCTCCCAAAAAGGGTTTAAAAACCTTTTTTGAAAAACCCAAAAAGGCTAAAATTGATGCTGCATACTATCGGCAAAAAGTTTTGAAACACTTGATCAAAAAGTAAATGTCTTCACCTTCGAGGAAAGTTTTCTTTTCAGCGAGATTCTGTACCATGTCATATTGAAAAATCAACCATAAAATGGCTAAAAATAAAAATAAACAAATTTTCTTCCTTATGAGAAATAGCTATTATTACCCAAACTGTGCTCCTTGCGAATATTTTTTATGGGAATACTTAAATAAACAATTAAATACATGTAAAGTAAGAGCTCTCCAAAAGGGCTTCAAAAAGCAATCGAAGAGGATGTCAGAAAAATTCCCTCCCCCCAAAAAAATGTTCGAGAAAGCCCTTTTGGTTTGGCTAAACGTTTATTTAAAAAGCACTATGCTAAAGGAAGTCACACTGAAAATTTCAAGTGAATAACTTTATTCTATAAAAATTTTTGATGCTCTTGAAATGGTCACATTATTTTTGAATCAACCGTTATTTAATAGATTTAAATTTTCACTCTGCTCTAATTTTTATTTTTTTGTAATAAAAATAAATTGTTTTTGTTTTGTAAATATGCAACATGAATTTCATTATTAATTTTTATCTGTTTTGATGGGAAATATTTAGAGTTTTTTCATCTTATACGATTTTTTAAAGTTGGGAAACATATCCCCAAATTTCCAAATACCGCATGTATTTTTTTACACTATTTTGTAAGGAACGTATGTACCGTGTAAAAAAGAAGTTTTTAGTGTAGTTTTCCTAATTTATGTTAATCAGTTAAGAGAGATTTTTATGATATTTGGATCATAACGTTGAAAACTTATCAACACTACTTATCGTTAACCGAGTGAATATGATCAATAGCGAGATAATAAAATAGATAAGGATAATGATGATTAAAAAGAATTTAAAGCAGAGTTATTTTTAAAAATAATGCCCTTAAATATCTCGAAATGGTATTATGTAGGGTATATGCAGGGTGAGGATATTTTTCTAAAGAATTTGCTGTTGTGTAAATAAGTAAAGCCACGTATCCTTGAATTAACTATTTAAAATTTTTATTCTTAAGTTTAATATTCTTTATTACTGGAAAGTTTCCTATTCTCTATTATTGTTTACTACTAAAAATATTTAAAAAATTTATTTTGTTGTATTTGAGAGCAGTTCTGAATTTGTTTGAATGAACAATTGAAGAAAAATTCCACAAAGAAGCTTTAAATAATAAATAGTTATGAATTTTGTGTAAATAGTGTAAATAATTTGTATTTGGATGTGCAATACATTTTTATATTACTCTGTTATATTTATTGTAATATTCGCAAGATACGCCTTTCCTTACATTATAATGGTGATTCAATGGGAATTTAGCGAAATCTTGGCGATAGAGCCAAGTTGGCATTATTTTTGGTAACTAAGTTGGCGATTTGGCAACCATGTTAGCGAATATTTTTAGCAAGCTCGGGACCTTATGGATTCTTCCAGAAATCCACTAATTTCATGATCTACAACGCAAGCGGGCTGCGGTAGCCGAGGAGTGTAGCTGGCCTTGTCACGAGTTAGAGCCCAGTACCACTAAAAACACGCCATGTAGGAGAGCAATGCACGTTAGACCTATCGAGAGCTCAAACGTCCTCCCGTTGATGTGGTGTGGTAGTTGGGAGAGGGGGTGCCAGCTCAGGTGCCGTCCACGTCACTTGGCTATGGTTCAAAGTTACGTGTTCCGTCGCCAAAAGCTCTCGTGTAACTGAACAGTGCGACGTTAATATTCACTCACTCACTACGACGCAAGCAGATTTTTCTCGAAGTATCCACCGAGCTATAAATAGAGAGGCTCGCCGAAACAAGTCTGTCTTGTTTCAACCAGCGATTAGTGACTATTGTTTTGACTAGCGATTAGTTAACTTGCCATGACCGTGATTACCGATTATCTCGGCTATGTCTGTGAATAATCTTATAGCTACGTGTATTTTAGACACTAATAATTGTGTCTGAGTGCTGTTGAAGGTGTAAAGACCTTCTGCTATTTAGTCTGTGAATATTGCTGCTGAATCCTGTATTTCGAGGATTGGATTTTAGACAATAAATTCGCATCGCTCTTAAAAAACTCGGGGTTTTTTATTATTTATTTTTTTTTTGACTGATTTACATAAAATCCTCGAACCCCGATCAACGTAACAATATGTTTTTATAAGAATATATTTCTCCAAAGTTGTGATAGTTGACAAAAAAAAAATTATATCTGCTTTTCCTTTTTGATTAATTTGAAATATTAAGTGAATATACAATTATGAAATTTTGCGTTTTATAAACTTTATTCACATTTCTTTCTTAATAATCTTTATGCTTTTCTTCAATAAATACTATGCAAAATACACTCACTTCCAAAAGTTAAGCATGGAAAGGAAAATGCTAATTTCCAGAAGCCAATCAGAATTGAAGATGATGCAATTCGCTGCGGAGGTAGATGGAAGTATTCAAATATGTTAGGTAACAGCCAATCCTGATATCACGTCCAGAAATATGCAAAAAAGGCAGTCTTATAAGAAGCCAGCTTTATGAAGGGTTACAGAAGTTGATTGTAAGTGCTAATAGAAGGTGTTTAAAACTTTCGTACAATTTGTTTTCATGACATACCTGTTTCTATGACTTCCAGAAAACGAATAGAAGATTCTGAGCGCTGTCGTGCTGTGGGGCACATTGAAGAAGGACAGTCGATCACAGATGTTGCTCTTTTCTTTGGCGTTCATCATTCTGTAATATCACGTTTATGGAAATAAATCCAGACCACACAGACAGTTGTCCGAAGACCCGTAGGTGGTCGCCGAAAGGTTACAACTCCCAAGGAAGATCGATATATTGCTATTGTAGCCAAGCGGAATAGCAGAGCGACTTTAACACGTGTGATATCTATGGTTACTGCGTCCATTGGTAAGGCTATATCTGCAGCTACTGTACGCCCCGAAGATTACATATGAATGGACTGTATGCCCGGGTACCTCGAGTTTGTGTTCCTCTATTTGTCCAATCAAGAGGGGCACGATTAAAGTGGTGCCGGGAACAGGCAATTGGACTGTGTCTGACTGGAGCAATGTCATGTTTACTGATGAGTCAAGATTTGCTCTGGAGCCTGATGACAAGCGTATAAGGATATGGCGTAAACAAGGAACACGCAATCAGCCCCAAAACATCCCCGAACATCACGCATTCCGAGACAGAAGCATTATGGTGTGGGCAGGGATTTCATTAGGATACCACACCGAATTGCACATCTTTAAACGGGGTTCTGTGACGGCTGTCCGGTATCGAGATGAAGTCCTAGAACCCATTGCGAGATTGTACGCTGCAGCAGTTAATCCTACTTTTGTTTTAATGGACGATAACGCACTTCCCGATAGAGCTGACATCGTCGATGACTACCTGGAGAGTGAAGGGATTGCGCGTATGGCGTGGTCAGCATATTCGCCCTACCTTAATCCTATTGAAAATCTTTGGGATGCTCTCGGCCGTGCTGTATCTTCACGTTTCCCACCTCCAGCCACTATTATTGAGCTGGAAACTGCTCTGCAAGAAGAATGGTGATTGCTTAATTCTGCGGTGGTTGACCACCTAATTGAAAGCATGGTCAGAAGGTGTAAACTTTGCATACAGATGAGGGGATCACATACCCTATTAATGTCCTTTTTTTCATTTTATGCAGTTTATTTTCACTTTATACATAATTGTGTTTAAGTCTCCAGTATGACATTATCTGATAACTTACAAAAATTTAATATTGTTTTCATTTCTGTATATTTATTGATTTTGTTTTATGTATAAATATATATGCTACTTTACTGCCAAATTTTGTGTCAATCAAAGCAGTATTTGTTGATTCTTTTGCATTTTACATCTTCGTGCTTAACTTTTGGAAGTGAGTGTAAATAGTAAATTTAGAATTCTGCTAACTAATGGAAATGTATTAAGATATATGACTACCCAAAATTCACCGTTTGGGTGAAAATTTTTGAAATTTCTTTTGTGCTTTTATTTTATAGCCCATACATTTGAGATTCCAAAAACATTCTATTTTTGTTTCTACGCTATTTAGAAGCAAACTTATAGAGTAATTAGTAAACCGAAAATGGAGTTTACAGAACCTGAAGTATGTCCTACATAAAATATTTTTAAGATATTGAATTGAAATTTTCAGAACATGTTTTGTTGAGTTCTATTGGTGTTTTGAAACAAAATCTAATCTCTGTGTAAATATTTATGTACTTTATTGCTTTGTCATGAAAAAAGTCATTAATTTTTTTAAAAATCTTGTTTTTGCATAAAATTTAGCATATTTAAAAATTTTCAAAAGTATTACAAATATTTTAATTCTTAACACCTTTAAAGATGTACTGTATAAATATTATATGAATAAATTTACTAGAATTTTGTGTAACTGCAATTTTTCAGCAAACTAAAAAAAGACAATTGTGTTATAGTCTATAAAACTCTCCAGAAAACAACAAAAGATTTAAAAAATTCCGAATTAGTTAAATATGAAGCTAAAGAGATTTTTTGACCTATAAATATGATGAGTTTAAAAAAGTGTACAGTTAGTAGAAATTTTTTTATACTGTATTAAAATCTTTAAATGCATTTTCTGAGAAACTATGTTTTTGAACTTTTAGCTTCCCGGTAAATTTCACTACAGGATTTCTTTTAAAGATATTGAATTGAAATTTTCAGAAAATGCTTTAATTAGTTTTATCTCCTGTCTAGACTATAAACTAATCTCTGTGTATAAATTTATGTATTTTATTGCCCCTTTTGTGAGAAAATAACATTAGTTTTTTGTAAAAAACTGAATTCTTACATAAAAAATGACATATTTCAAAAACTTTCAAAAGTATTACAAATCTGATAGCTCTAAACACAGATAATGATGTTAATTATATACTATATAAATATTATCCGAGTATATTAATTAGAATTTTCAATACAAGGCTTACCATAACTGAAATTTTTCACTGAAATTTCAATCCAATTTCCCAATATATCCAAAATTATTTTTAATTTTGTAGAAATTGTACTTCAATTCCTAGTTTTATGCCCCATTTCAACTGAAAAAATTGTTTATTTAATTGAAAATTTATATATTTAAAAAAAAGTGCTGCGAAGGTAGTCACTAACTTAAACTAGAAACTGATTTCTGGAACACAGAACTCAGAATTTGATTTTTGCATTGAACACAAAATAATTGTAACAGAGCATTGAGCTGAGCAAAACTATACATCCACGTAAGCCAATTTCTTTCAGTAAACATGAAATGAAAAAAGTTAAAAAAGAAATATTATTGATGTTACAAACTTGATAATATGCAAGCTTTATTTATCATTAAGATATAACTACATGCTTTCAAAAGAAATAAAAAGATTTGTAAAGCTATCTATATAAAAAGAAGCATAAAATGAACCATATTTAATGCTTCAAACCTTAACCGAATTAGGATTGAAAACGATTAGTTTATTATAATAGCTAAGACTCGAGATGTTTGCCAATAATTAAGACAAGGTTTAAGAAAGGAACAACTCAAGAGTAGATATTCAATATTTTTCAAACCACAGAAGGAACTATAGTATAAATACTACTTCATTACATCTCCTTCAGAGAGAGCTATTGGTAATAAATGTTCACTGATCTATGATTTGTGTTTTTTTAACAATGGATTTCTGTGATCCGCTTCTACTCATTCCAGATATTGAGCTCATAAAAATCTCGGGCTGCCTTTTTTTCATAAAATCATAAAGTTAATATTTAACCAGAAAATAACCAAACCTTTTAATAGCATTTAATAGAACCATGTATTAGTACACGAAAGTGTCCGAGTTCAGGGTGTCAGATTAATAGAGTGAGATAACACAGCTCTCAATGGCCATGTACAGGAACGTCTTAAAACTTCTTGAGGCTCTTGGCCCCTACATAAATGTAAGTCCCACCTATGACCCATAAAAGTAGATAGTGCATACCATACGTTGTCAAATACTTGTACAAAATCGAAACAAATAAGTGTGTATGACTTACAATCGCACAAACTGGCTCAACTGACTGCCGCCTTTTAACTGAATGAGTAATGAAGGTGTATGGTGGTAGACACCCTATACATAGTCTACGGTCATCACGTGGAGCCTGTTGATATATCTTCCGAAACTCACAGTTTTTCGGAGAATACAACTGGGAATAACATTTGACCGTTGAAATTATTTGAATCAAGATCATATTAAGGCTGATTCAAGAACGTGACGAGGCCTTGGGATCAGACCCAGTTGGCGCATACCTCAAGATGCCTCAGACTATATGTAATCAGGAAAAGAACCCCTGTTGATCAGCTTATTTAGAGAGATCTTCAGACCTATTATGGCCCCTTGCGATACAGAACTGCTGACTGGTCAGTTGGCCCATGCTTCAGGATGCCCCTGGCTATACATAATCAGGAAAAGAACACTTAGTGATCAGCATTTTTGGAAAGATCTGCAGATCTATTGTGGCTCCTTGCGATACAGAAATTGCTGATTGAAATTGTGACCAATAACTCAAAATCAAATGTGTTCGGTTAGTTGTATATAGTCTTTTCCGGTTAGGTCTTTTCCGATAGCCGAATTCTTCGAATGAATTGGCTACCATATTCCAAGACATTCCTGTCGAATATGCTTGGTACATTTATAAAGAAAACAATATTTATAACAAATTATTACGTTCCCTTTGACATTAAATTGATTATGTTCAAAGAAAGTGATGCACTTCTTTGAAAGCACTTGTATCCTTGTTCCTTTTTTATACAGAGGGTGATCGGTTAACGAAAGATCGGTTTATATAACTAACACTTTCACGAAAGATATTTGTGTTCGGATAACGAACACTTTGAAGAATGATTTTTTGTGCTTGAACAACGAACACATATTCGGATAATGAACAAAACGAATTCTAACGAACACTTCTCGGCTCTGAAAAAAAAATTAATATTAAACATTTGTTATCATTTTGCATAAAAAATAAGATCAATGAAAGGAGAAATGTTTAAGGCATTGCTTAGTATTGATAATTACTAAACGAAACTTGAATTAACGATGAATTTAAAGGTCATTCAATAATTATTATTATGGCTAAAATCAATGCACACTTGAATACTTGAATTTCAATATGAATATCAATATTTTCTGACAGCTGATAAGTTATGGGTGAGTGGATTTGCTGACATGACAAATCAATTAAGCGAATTCTTAATTTTTTCGAACAGTGCAGACTATAAAATATAAAGGGGCCGATGACGCGCTACCGCCGTAAAAATACCCAAAATATGAGAAACGGACTAAAAATCATTTTTCATCTCTCCTGAACTATGTTGCTTACCTATTAAACTTCAAAGTTCTATTGGAATTTTTTTTCCAATAGAATGTTCATACACATTAGACCATCAGTTTCGGTTTTGATTTCGTTTTTTAGGGTCTCCAGAACGAATTAATCGATTTCACGTAGAAGTCTATGGTGAATCGATGATCGGTTAACGAACAATTCGGATAGTGAATATAGTCTTGGAACGGATTATGTTCGTTAACCGATCACCCACTGTAACTACAAATCATGCATTTTTATTACCCAAAAATACTGAATGAAATTTAGTACAGTTTTTCCTGCCCTTAACTAAAAGAACAAATTATATATCAATAAATATTTCATCTGTTTATCTGCAGTAAATGTAAATTATACCATTTTACTCTTTAGCACTTTTTTTTATAAATTGCTTCTTAATCTGCCATGGTTCATTTTAGAGTATAATTAATTATGCAAGATGATTTTGTTTGGATTATAGAAAATAGTTATTACTCTAACTAAAAAATCCCATTGGGACAAAAGTTGTAGGAGAAGCTATTTTTCCCGAAAAGAAATTTCAAAAGTAGATAATTCATTAAAAATTCAAAATGTAAGAAATTTATACAACGGGCTCTCTTTCGCAAATAAATAAACGTTAACAATCACAAATAAAGACAAAAGAATGCTCCAAGAAAGGATTTATCACTAAAAAAAATTCTAATAAACGCTTTTCGAACCAATCTATTCCTTTCATTTCCCTTCGTTAATATTCCACTCGCTAATGTAATAACTTATTCTCTTCCAACACTAATGATTCGGAGTAATAATAAAGCATCAACTATAAGCCACATAATTCATTAAATAAGCTCATTTATTTTCTAACAACCGGGATCTTTCTTAGATATTCAAGATTATAATTGGTCGTAAAGTCCAAATAGTTTGCTATCATGGCCTTTGATGTGAGCTAATATCGTAGAACAATTTTATGGAACTTTCTGAGCTAAAATATTGTGAGCTAAGGAGAAATGATAGTGGTTCTTAATTAAAACTTTTCACTAAATACTTTTATGAAGCCTGAGTAAAAACTCAAATCAGAATTGGCTTACGCTATATCATTTTCAATACAGAATAAACATCGTTAGGAATGAAATTTTTATTTTTAATTAGAGATTTATGAAATAAATTGATTTTTTTTATTAATGTTGCTCTTCGCAGCAACTCTAAAACTATTTGCGAAAGACAGTAATTTTGAATTACGGACAAATAACGACGACGGTTCAGCTGGTGCTACACTCTCTTCACTTCCACACCAAACCAACCTCAAGATTTTGAGCCTGATAAGCTCTTTTATATTGAGAGGTTTTAGTAGTATCAGGACTTTAACCACTAACTCGACTGAAACAAGGCCAACCGCTACTTCTTCATTCTATATATAATTCTGTCATCCAAGATATTTGAAAAATATCAAATCAGTCATATTACATTTCTACAAGCAATTAATTATTATTATTATTTTAGTGCTCAACAAACTGCCTTAAGGTATCCGACTACGTTCGGAACCATGATTTTAAAAAAGCGCATAAATGGATAATTTTCATGATATTTAGTGTCACTTAGATTAGAATACATGCATAAAATTGGTTTAAGGACATTATGACAAAAAAAATTATTTAAATACAATATTTTGGCAAAAATTAACTTAGAATAACCTTTATTCAAATGTCCTCCTTTTGTAAAAATGCTTCTATTGTATTAATATTTTGCCTGTATATAACTCAGACCTCTGTACAGAGGCTCAACTATGATTTTTGAAAAGTTCACATTATTTTCAGAGTTACAACCATTTGAAATAATTATCGACGTATTTTCTTAAAATTTCCCCTTCTTTTTTTCGTAAAACAGGGATAAACCGATTTCCCAAGTTATGCTTTTAAAAAAATTTATTGACCCTTTGAGAGGGGTCTGAGTTAAAAAGGTAAAATATTATTATAATAAAAACATTTTTCAAAAAAGGAGAAAATTTTGAAAAATGTGTCCTTGTTATATTTTTGTCAAAATATTGTATTTTTAATTTTTTTATTGAATATTATTCTTCCCCAATTTTTATATACATTTTCTAACGTAATGTAAATATATAAATATTATCATTTACCGCTTTTAAAAATCACTTTCCGAACGTAGTCGGATCCCTTTTAAAATAACTAATTATTGGCATATTTAAAAAAGTGTAATTCGCAGTGAGAAACGTTTAATCTTATGTGTCCTATATATACCTCTCAATTTGTTTCTTAACCTTAAGTTTAAGAAAAATGTAACACTTTTTTGAAAAGTTGTCTTTATTTTGAAGCTTGAATCAAGTATTATTTATAGTTTAATTCTATTGCAATGATAAATGTATGAAGTTCTACCGAAATATATCGTTTTATTAACAAAACATTAACTATATTTCTTATCATGGGTAGCTATATAAATTAGATCAGTGCTTCTCAAACTGTGAGGCGTGCCCCCTAGGGGGCGTGATAACCCCATAAGGGGGGCGCGAGTACTTCGAAAAGTCGAAAACAAAAGATTATTTTTTTTAAAAAAAATTATTAATTTATTGAAAGGAAGCAAAACAAAATACATTCTGACATATTAAAAAATAAAATACACATTTACACTGATATAATACACTTATAAATGTATCAGTAAAGTAGAATGTGTTTCATAATTAATTTAACAGTACTAAATTAAAAAAGTTTAATAATTACCAGTGGCCCTAAGGGTATGTCATAAAGTTTTTTACAAAATACTTATCTTGATTATTTGTACGGTTTATTATTGAAGTCGTATTGTAGCCTTACCTCAAGGTATATTATTATTGAATTCAATACATTGTTATTGTATTGAGGGGGGCGCAATGAAAATTATAATTGAAAATTGGGTCGTAAATATAGGAAGTTTGAGAAGCACTGAATTAGATGCTTCTTGGCTTTTTTATTATTTGGTTTTTAATTTCAAAATAGAATATGAACAGTACTCAATAGGTGGACAGAAACAGAACTTTACATCAAAATAATGAATATGTTTTATTTAAGTAAAAACATCTTCAAGGGGATTGTGGACCTTCACAATGTCAAATTTACGTCAAATTTGCGATTATGATTTTGTATACTAATTATATTCCTTATATTTCATAGAATAAATCTGTCAAAGAATTTTGTCATTTCGATTAATAATTAAAGAAATATTTTTTTTTTTTTATTTTACTGAAATAAATGTTTAAAATGTATTTTTTTCAGATCGTAAATTTTCCCTTTTCATTGTTACGTAAAATGCTCCTTGAGTTTCAAATTACGTCATACCTCTTTTAAATTTTCACACCTTATTAAAGATGATATAATTCACAAATTTGTGCATTAGTTTTCTAAAATATTTAATGGATCTTATTTTGTGTAGATTTGAATACCTTGAATGGGTGATAATTAGTGAAGTATTTTATACAGTATAGAAAATTTATCTTTTTTTCATCCAATTTTATTCTGAATTTATAATCCATGCACAGATATATATTTTTTGTAGCTCATTCAAAAATAAAACAAAAATTATGTACATATCTTAAAAACTAATGCGCATGGAGCATTTTTAAACATAGTTTAAAAAATACATTTTTTTTAAAAATCAGTTTATAATATTTTTTAAAAAAAAATATATATTTAATTTCTGAAATCTAATAATCATTTACTATACTCATTCCATTTTCAGCTTATTAAGCTAAGAATTTACGAAATTAGTTTTAAGGGTCCACCGTCCCCTTGAGAAAAAATGAAACTTATAGTTCACACTAAATAGATTTGTGTCTATACATTTTCTCTTTCTTCAAAAAGTTTATTTTAGTTTCCTCCATTATTTTCATTTCTTTATCTACTGATTACATTTCCTTTCTTTGAAGAATATTGATGAACAATTTTATCTTCCAATGTTATCCATAGTAACCATTGCTTTTGATGATAATAAGCAGAGTGGCAAACTACTTCCTATTATTTTGGGTTTGATCAAATTTTCAAATTCATTTTAGTATTTTTAAAGTTCTTATGTACTTCTGCTTAAATTACTTTTCATGCTGTAGGTTTATAAAGATTTACATTTTTAGAGTTAAGTTTAGATTTAAAAAATTAAGATCTTCTCTTCTTCCTATTTTATTTCAACTCGCGAATAAAGGTTAGCAAAAGGAAAGGCTAACTCTCTTTGAAGTTATGTTTATTGCTGCAATCATTGTCTTACATTTAAGAGCTTGCTACTGTATTCAATTTTGTTGGGAACTAACTATATCAATTAGGTTAATTAATAAATCCCTTTAAGGTATCCAACTACGTGTGGAAACGTGATTTTAAAAAAGCACATAAATTGATAGTTTTCATAAAAGTGTCACTTAGATAAGACTACGAAAAAAAAATTGTTTTAAGGACTTTTTTAAAAAAAAATTATTTAAATAAATTTTTTGGAAAAAATTAACTTAGAATAATCTTTTTCAAAATGTTTTCCTTTGTGAAAAATGCTTCTATTATAAAAATTTTTTGCCTGTATATAGCTCAGACCTCTTTCGAGGTTAACTATGATTTTGAAAAATTACATTTTTTCAGTTACAACCAAATTATGGGGTTTTTTTTTTAACATTTCTCCCCCTGTTGTTAAAATATGGAAAACCCACCCTTTTTAAATTATATATTTCAAAAATTTAATTTATCTCTTTAAAAAATCTGAGCAATATACAGGCAAAAATTTTTTTATAATAAGTATTTTCACAAAAGGAGAACATTTTAAAAAAAAAATTATTCTAAGTTAATTCTTCGCCAAAAATATTTATTTTAAAAAATTGTTTTGTCAAAATGTCCTTTAAAAAAATTATATCAGTATTCTAATCAAGGACACAAATATCGAAAATTATCCTTTTTGCGCTTTTCAAAATCACGGTTCTGAACGTATGGATACCAATGCAGTGTTTTTTCAACGGGGGGCGCCCCCGGGGGGGCGATAACCCTCAAGGGGGGGGCGAGCATATTGAAAAAAAAAAGGTTAAAAAAAAATTTAAATTTTCTGGGAAAGAAAAAAGTACTTTCTGAATAATAAAAATACAGATTTACATTGATAATTTTATATATCATCTGGTGAAAAAAAGGTCATCAAAAATAAAAAGATTCTACTTTAACTCTCATTAGCTATCTTTTTTATCCTATAACAAATAAAAAAAAATTTTGTTTGCTTTTTTGTAATCCTCGATGAGAGATTTTTATTACGTTTCTTTTTTAACTTAAAATATTACTTTTGCTGGTTTCGAACTTACTGGTATGGTTACCTGAAACCCCTTTTTTTTAGGGAAGTTATAAATTATATATTGTAGCGCTTTTTTTTCACAATGTGAAAGAGTTTTTTGATACATGGATAAGCATATTGAGCACTTTGAAGGATTAATTGGACAAGATTTATTTTTATGAGTATACTGAAACATATAACAAAAAATCGTTAATTTGGGAAAACTGTTCTTTTTGTTACCAATGACCTTGAAAGAGAATCCTCTAATATGACAGTCTTAATGGGAGCTAAAATGAATTGATAACATATCTCCTTTTTGGGAGTGTCAAACGTTTTTAGAATCTTAAGGACTTTTTTTAGACCGAGTTCCCGGCACGACCACTATTTTTCAAAATATTTTCTTGAACATGCTGCATTTTCCCATGAATAACTTAGTGGTTTTAATTGTGATGTTGTACGACTGATTATGGTTTATAAATGTAAAATGAGCAGGGAAACTAAAAAAAGAATTGGACATCTGTGATCTCCTTGAAAGGAAATTGAAGCTGATCAAACAAGGGAAACACTTGCTGAAATAATACATATTAATCATGTTAGCGAAAGTAAATTTGAGAAAAGCAATAAACATGAAACGAAAGGAAAATTTTCAATAGCTACATTAAGAACTTTATCAAGGAAATATGAAGCCATAACTGTACCGCAAAATGCACTTCACCCTGTCAAAGAAAAGTTCAACAAAGTTGTCGATCATCAAAGGATATGAAAATTACAAAAACGTGAACAAAATGTGACAGTTTTGCTTGCAAATAACTTTCCTGTAATGTTAGCAAAAGTGCTGGGGTTTGTGTCCTTTATTAAGGTCACGCACATTTGGAATACAATTTAGTTCGTTTATTGGATATTTTCCAAATTATGAAAGACAAATTGAAAATCCTTGAAATAGGTAAGTATATTTTCTCTTAGTTAAATTATTCACTGAAATTGTGATTTTTATCTTGTTTATTGAAAATAATTAAAAAAAAAAGAATTGGGGTGCATCACTCCCCGCGACCATTAACGTTAGTATCAAGTGCACATCTGATTCCGGGCTTTCTCCCTTTAAATATTAAAAAATAACACAATTGTTATTCATTAGAATTTTATATTCTTTTTATTACTTAACATTTATTC
>BMAV01026299.1:0-143937 GCA_019973955.1 Trichonephila inaurata madagascariensis | reverse complement strand
TTAAAAAATTAGTTTCGTTTATTGAATATTGTTTGTAATTTTGTTGAGTCTCAGTGATGCATGATCATTTGATTTCGTCTAATTTTATATATAGAAACTATAGAATTTTATAATAAACTAAATTGAATAAAAAATCTCAGAAAAAATTTTACTTATATGGAAAAAAAATGTATGTTGTTTGGTACTTTAATATATTTCGGTACGTCTTTAGATATTTTCTACTTTTTTAAAAATATAGAAAATTCTTAACCTCATCGAAATTCTAATATTGGTAAAATAATTTGCTATAATTTTTAGTAGGCAAATTTCATGCTCAATAAATATTGTTTATGCAGAGTTATGTATTATTTCATTAATTTCTATTACATTGTAAATATTTTTATTTTTTGCAACGCATACGAAAAAAAAATTAATGAACATTTTAATTGATTTTTATAATCTCTTTCCTTGATAGTTTTTTAATAATAAACACTTATTATCATTCACAATTGTTTATAGATATTAAAAAATCAATTATTTAGTGCATAGATATGTGTATGTGTGTGCGGATATCTCTCTGTGTGTATGATGTATTAGTTGTACAAATGTTCCGTTCACATTTCAAATGGTTAAAATTTGAGGTTTCAATTCGGAAAACGCTATTTTATCATGGTACTGCATTTCAATCTGAGGTGGGTTTTTTTTTGAAATTTAGTTTAATATTTTATATGAAACAATACAATTGAATATCGAAACGATTTTCTTATACTGAATTTTCTAATTACGATAAAGTTTGAAAAAATTCTTAATGGCCAAAACTGCTGTGTTTATTTTACTCGAAATTAGTAGGGCCTTACACTTTGTACAAATATAATAGACCTTTACTCAATAAAGATTAAATTTTATCTTTTAGTTTATTCAAACTCCTGAATAACGAACACAAAAATAAATTAAAGCTTTAAAAAAAAATTAACAATAACTAAAAACAATAATATTGTCTACGAAGCTTGTGACTTCTAAGCAAAAGACTTTTCAATTGCTTGGGATCCAGAGGAGCACATAGGAATTTTTCAGGGGGGTGAAAATCAACCATTCTCATATCATGCTCCAATACGCTAGCCAACATATTCTTTTGATTTTGTCGATTTTCCTGTACAAAAAACAATAAAACACTAATGATTGAATAAATAATTAGCATTAACCAATAAAACTATTAATAACAGGAAGGGGGTCCGGATCCCCCTCCCCTCCTTGTGTGTGCCACTGGCTTGGGCCGATTTACAAACAAGTCTTCTGAATTTCTTATTAAATTTCTCTAACATCGATAGTCCTCCCAAGATAGTAGGGATGGCGATTCTTTCCGAAAAAGATCGATTTTTAAATCGATTCGAATCATAACCTGATGAATCGATTCACAAAATAATCGAGGTCTAAAAGATCGATTTCTAAAAAATTGTTTGTTTGTTTTCAAGTCTGCATTTACGATGTAAATATAAATCAATTTTATGAAAAACAAGAAAGATACCATAACAAACGATCTCTTATCAGTAAAACCAGGGAATTTTTTAGTTCAGGGAATTCGACAATTACAATTATTTTTATTACCATATCAAAGTATCAGGTATAAAAAGAAGACATTTATTTTCTAAATGTATTTGTTACATTAAAAAGTTTAGAAAACAGATAATATAACTTATAGTTCCCAATGCTTAGTATCTAAACTTTTTAAAAACAACAGTTTGTCAAGCAAGTCAACTGGGATCCAAGCGGTTCCGCTCGTCACTTGTGATGTTGCCGGCAATCGAAAAAAGGCGCTCACAAGGAACACATGATACCCCAAATTACTTATTATTCCGTAACAAACACTTCATAAAAATTAATATTTATTTCTCTAATCACAGTATATTACGACAGTCAGTCAATCAAGGCATCAACAAGTGACGCAATATCAACAAATACAACAGATCACACAAACGTAACTTTATTTATTTATTTATTAAAGAAAGGCGAAGGAAACTAAGCACACAGGTATCTCGCGAGTTTTGAGTTATAAACCCTTAACGCCAACACCGATCAAATATCCGAGTACCAATCTTGAGCCCTTCCCTGAGATGACTTTTTAAGTAAGCACACTTGACAGATTACTTGGGTTTCAAGTAGCTGTATGTTATTCTCTCCTGTTTCGATAAGCTCTGCAATGTTCTCTGACCACAGAAAATACATTTCAGGTAGTACACTACCTCCACCTACATTACCTAGCAGAATTATACACGTTCGGGCGCGCCATTTGCGACATAGCCATTCAATGATGACTATGTCGTTTCGAATCCCATAAGCTAGAAGGTGTGGGATTATCAAAATGATGAGACATATTTGTTCTTAATACAGCTTTTATTAAGAATAACATATTACTTAATTCTAATTGACAACTTTATTTAAAGTGAGATTTAACACCCAATTAAAATCTTGTATTCAAGTCCAGATCACACTTTAACTAGAACATTTATCATGGTATAATAAATAAACCGATTCATCTAACTTCCTATACCAAAATATTACCTTTGCAGATCTCCCTGGCTTCAGTGATTGGTGATATATAATGTAATTGAATATGAGAGGTTTCCAACTTCTTTATAATGAACTTCTATTTCTTCCAAAGCTATCGGACAACTAACTCTTGATCCTGAAAGATTCCACACTAAACTATCTCTAAACTTACCCACCCTCCATATCATCAAAGCTTCTATCCTTTTAAAGTATATCTCATTTACATATTATATTCGTTTATCTTCTTGGTATTGGGTTGGAAGGTTTGCAAATTATCAGTGGCCGTCCAGACATAGGTTATGTTAGCAGAAGGACACTTGAGAGACGTCACAGTATATATTCAACGGTAAACAGAAATGCATTTTTAAACGGTTTGATAAAATATATTATGCTATTATTTACGTTATTTGCTTAGAAGTGTTGGAGTTAGTAAACAGACTTGTGGGAGCCTAAGTAACGTAGTAATAATTTTATAGAACTAAGATTTCTGAATAGTTTTGTAGAGATAAACTCAATCTGAAGCATAAAAGTAATAAAAATAAGATATGTGGGATTGAGATAAAATTCACGTATTTTTATCATGTCTATACTGACTTATTTCAAAATTACATCAATAAACTCCTAAGACGTGATCTACCCAATTATTTCAGTTTAGTAACATTTATTCTCTTCTCGATTTGGGTTCCGATATCTTTTACTATATAAGAAGCTGAATTCGGTGGCAAAACAGCCCATGAGGGCCAAAACATACTGTTCCATCCTAAGTTATCTCGTGCCTAGGTAACTGGGGTGTTCGCTTTCCATTTCTGTGATTTCTATAGGTGACTACTTCTGGCTAGGACTAATTTTTGGTAAAACAAATTTTGAAAAATTGAGTGTTTTAGGAAGAAAAAATTTTTAAAAATATGTAAATGCATAATAAAATTTTTTAATAAATATTGTACTCTTAGAAAAATTAAGTTTACTTTCAAGGAAATTTTAAATTTTTACTAAAACAGGTATGACTTCAGCTACATAAAATTTCCTAATACAATTATAATTTCTTTATACACAACATACATATTACGGTGCTCTGCGAAATAGGCAAATCAAGAGAAATATTAAAATACAAAATTACGGAACCAAATTACTTCACATAATGATATGAAAGTTTTGATATTTTTTAAGTTTTTCTTTATAAAAAACACACTTAAATAGAAACAATATTTAACCTACAACAAAACTTATGGTCACTTTTATGAAAAAATAGTATAATAAGCTTATTCACTCAAAATTTCAAAATATTTATCACGGTTTTAGAAGTTTCTTAAGATATAAAGTATCACAGTAAAGGGTTTCTTTCGAAACATGAGTTTGAGAAAAGCTCATTTAAAGTTTTATCTTACCACTTCCTTTTTACTTAAGTGATGTTTTTAAAAAATCCCCACCCCTATAACTTTATTTCTATTTCTCGTAAAGGAAAAAGAAACTGTTTTGGAAGAAAAATATTAAAGCTATAAGATTTTGAAATAAAAAATGCCTTATGTAGACGAAAACGGCTTATTTTTCAAGGTAGGCAGTCACCTTAAATCATGAAATCCTTTCAGCTTGTGCATAAATCGCGAGGCTTTCATAAGACAAGTCTCTCGTATCAAACATCATTGTGAAGCAGTTCAAGAGATTAGTAAAGAGAAAGGCTCTAAGAACCCTCTACAATTTAGCATTAGATTAGTTGCGTCATAAAAGAAGAAGAAAAATAACAAAAGAAAAGGGATTGCAGATAATTTAATATTAATTTTTACTTTCAAATTAGCAGCATATTTTTTTCAGATTAATACTTAAATATCATAACAAATTTAATATTTTCAACTTAAATTATTATACAGTTTTATGAGAAAAATATAAATTTAAAACCTCAGAACAGAATCAAGAAATGTTTGCCTTTTCCTTTATTTTGCAAAATATCTCTACAAAAATCGCAGAACTTATATACTCTTAAGACACAAAACACACACATACACAAGTTCATTAGAATGTATTATTAACATAAAAAAAATTCTTTAAAAAAGGTGTATTTCAGTAGTTCATGAAATTTTCAGTAAGAATAAAAAATAGTTTGTAGAGAAAGGAAGGAAAAATATACATTAAAATCAGAATAAGTTGGCAAATATGTAACTCAGCGTTTCCCAAACTGTAGGCGTATCTACGAGGGAGGCGCAAGCATATTGAAAAGTCAAAAACAAAGATTATTTTTAAAAATTATTAATTTACTAAGTAAACCGATAAAACATATTCTGACATAATAAAAATAAAATAAACATTTACACTGATATATTACACTTATAAATGTATTAGTGCTATACGATGTATTTTATAATTAATTTAACAATATTAAGTAAAGAACAAGTTTAATAATTACCAGTGACCCCATGGGATTGTCATATAAAAATTATATACAAAAATTAACAACTTGATAATTTGTACGGTTTATAATTAATCCATTAGTTACCGATTAAAAGTTACGCGATTCTTTTCCACTGCCAACCATTTTCCACGTAGGTGCGCGTATGAGATGTGTTAGGGCAGGGGGAGAATTGAAGAAGCAAAAAATATTCTTAAATAAGTAAATTCTTCGCAAACATCGTCAATGTCCTTTTTTTGTATTCCAAAGCCTTCGGAATAATTCCATGGACAGCAGTGCAAAGAAAAGATAGTACTTCGGAAAGGCGTATATATATACTTCCGGGGAAATTAACGCTTTGACTCAGCGAGACGTTTATATACGCTGGTGGTTCTTAAGAGGTTAAGATCGTATCGGCCAAATACAGTATTATTGAATTTGATACATTGATATTGTAAGAGGGGGGCGCGAGGAAAATCCTGATTGAAAATTGGGTCGCGAATATTGAAACTTTAGAAGCACTGATGTAACTTGTTAAGTTTCTCAAAATGTAGGCTATATCATGATTTTAAATGCTTGTGTCAGGTATAGAAGTTAAAGATGCATGGCAGATAACAAAGAAAAAAACATGACTTTATTTTTACGGGAAAAGATTCATACATTTTAGTTCTTCTTCCAACGATAATTTAGTAAAAAATGATGACATTGAAAGTAAAAATTCAGTATAATGCTCATTATTATTTATTTAATATGATTAATTAGTTTTGTTGAATGAAATATTAAAGACAATTTCCTTTTTGTCGATGGAAGAAAAATAAGAGTATAAAAATTCCAGAGATAAAATTATTACAACGTTATGTTTCAATATCACCTTTAACACACGTTTCGAAACTTATCTTTGCAATGACCACATTTATAAAATATTTTTGATAAAATAATGGATTAAAAATATTTCATGTAAACAGAAAATATTACTTGTAAATTGATTCTAATTCAAAAAAATTCTCTTGCGATTATAAATGTATTCATCCTGATTATGAATTACATAAAATAATGGCAAGGAAAAATAAAATAAGAGGTCATTAATGAGTGAAATAAATTAAAACTAAGACAATTTTCATTTTTAGTCTACAAGTAAATTATAGATCTGAAGATCCCTGTTGAATAATGAGAAATTCTAGACGCAATTTACATTGTCTTTTCAGTCTTGTATTTGACAGTTCAAAACATTGCAGAATGAATGCTGCGCTTTTGAATTCTTTTAGGCGTTGCATAATAAATTGAAGTATGATTCAGAAAGTGTCTTTCTTTTAATCTTAAGAGCATCAATGTCTTTTATTTTGCAAACGTGGTAACTCTCAACTTTAGATATATATAATTAAATATAGAAACTTCTCAAAACTAGTTACTTTTATTTATTAATAAAGTTATTTGGTTTCTTTACTAGTATTTTGCAATCTCAATATGAAGTTCTTGATAATAATTTCAAAAATATCTCATATACTTTATGAAACACCTAATACAATGAAAAAAATCTGAACTTCAATTAGACTTTTTAAATTAATGTCAAAAGCATAAAATAGAAAAAAAAAATAAAATAAAATAATTATTAAATTGTAGATTCATGCTTTAGTTTTCTGTAAATAAGCAAAGCAAATAAAAATTTTAATGCTGGTCTTGTAAGAAATCAAATAAAAGTGTTATTTTCTTAATCTTTTTTTAAAAAACTGAAATTGAAAAAGCGTGATGATATATTTTGGAAAATAATAAAATTTATAACATTAAAAAATTATTACAAAAAATCTGCAGTTATTGTAATAAGTTTTTTCCTTTCATGTAAATTATTTTCAAATGTACCGGTATCAAAAGAAATACAACCTTGCATTTTTAAAAAATCAAACTTTATTTTTATCAAAAGAAAAATCTTTCGTAAAAAGGCATGGAAGAATAGATACGTATATTAACTACAAATGCAGCAAATGACTTCAAGTGAAGATATTTTAAATGGAAAAGAAATTTCATTTTTATAAAAAAAAAAAGAGCTTTGACAAAGAATTCTGAAACTTAAAAAGACATTATGTATGAAAGAAAGAGAGCAAGAGTCGAGAGAGAAAAAATAATGGCGGAAAAAAACAAATATGAAATTTTTATTGAGATGGGACAGTGAATAGTTTGAAACCATAATTATGAGAATGAAAAGAGTACATGATATTTTTTTAAATTGAAGAAAAAATTATTCCATTTTTAAGATGATTTTACTAATATTTTTTATATTTCAAGTAGTACAAAAATATAGATTTATTAGATAAAATTAATAAATTAACTAATTAAAATCTAGAAGTAAATTTTAACAAATATTTTGAAACAATTTTTTTGAGAAAAATTAAAATTTCTTTAATAATAGAGGATAATTTGGTTACTTGATATAATTGTTGTTAAAAATGTGAGAAATGATACCATTAAGTATGTAAAAATATTAAATCAATTTTATTTAAAACGAATATGAAATAATGACATGATATATTTATTATAGGAATGATACTTTAAAACCATTTCGTGATCTGTAAAATGAAAAGGTTGGATGATGGTCACTTTTTGCATTTGATTTATCATTTGAATCTACTTGACACTTCTTAAGAATATTTTTAAATAACTCTAACTTTTTCTTTCAGTTGAGGTAGACAAACTAAAAAATTAATCAATTTTATAATTCTTACCTTAATAAATTTAGAATAACTTTTGATATGAATCCCAAATCTTATTTTATAATGAGGTTTGAATTTCAAATTGAAATAAAGTTATCAAAATAACTCTTTATGTACCTAAAGTCAGTAAAAAAATATTTGAATATATATATTTTTACATTCATATTCTGTTTTTCCCTTAGAAACTTGCACATTTTTTCAGTATCATATTCCTTTGGTAAGATATATTTTATATTTTTGTAACAGTTTTTAAATTACTTTACATAAAAATAGCAAAAGTACAAATATCCTCTACCATATATAGATATAATATCTTCCAACTGCGATATTCTTTTTATTAATTTTTCATTTCCTACCATGTTGTTTTATACCTCAATATATTGCGTTAAGAAATATATGGTTTTCTAAGAGTTTTTGTTTTAGTAATGTTTTGTTAAATGTTAAAACACTTCAATACTTCAATACTGTTTTTTTTTTTTTTTTTTTTTTTTTTTTTTTTTTTTTTGTGTATATTTTTTTTTAATTTTTTGTTTAAAAATTTAAGTTTCGCTCGAGTGTCAATATACTTTTTTAAAGAAATAAGTGAGCATTTTCAGAAAAATTAAATTAAGACAGGAAAAAGTTTGAGCTCCGTGTGCAGAATAGTATAGTTTTTTAAGTAAATTAAAACAAGCATTTTTATCTTACCATTTCTTGCTGTGATGAGAATTCTTCTAATTTATTTAAGATAAATAATGGTCTTTTTGATATGTTCCCAGCAGTTAATAATCTTTAATGGAATATTTCAACTTTTTTTACTCCTTGTTATTTTATGTTGTGTTGTGTGGTAATTTTATATATCTTGATTGCTTATGGATGCAGAAAATTAAAAATACGTTTTTTAATGATTATTCATTAAAATATGACAGATAAATTATTTTATATTTGTAATAAATTCATCTCTGTTTGATTTTCTTTCAATTGAAATTGAATTTTCTATAAAATATTTTACAAATAAAATTCTTAAAGTATTTTTAATTTTTTTTTTTCATATCATTGTTTTATTTTTTGCTAAATTCTTCATTTTACTTTCGCTTTTCTGAATAAAATACTGTATATATATTTGCTCTCTATAACCTTTACTTCTTTCTCAATTTAATTTCGATTGATATAAAATAAAAATTTTCAAAGCAATTAGATTTTCTTAATTTTACACAATATTAAACATGATTGCAAAAGTAATGACTGATAACTCCAATTTTTGTCAGAGCAAAACCTTTGCTTTTTTAAAAGAAATTCAGCATTATAAAGCCTTAAAAAATCATTTTTAAATTTCTATTTACTTCTATTGTTTTCTGCGTACGTAATGAGATTGAATGATTTAATATGGTTTCTATTAAGCAATCTTTGGCGAAGCATTCTGAAACGTATATATTCAATAATGGATTTAATTTCTTACTAACATATGAGCGATATATTACTTCTACGAATAATGAGCTTATAAGCTTATGAAAGTTGTTGCTAAGATTACATAATTGGATTTTTCGTATCGTTTTTCAGCGTGTATCGGACATATTGCATGGACTTTCAAAATCTTATTTAAAAACTCCAAATGTCTGATTGCAGATAAGATTAAGGCTGCGGATATTTAATATAGATAATTTTATTGAAAAGGAGCTGTTATAAAGGTTCGCATGGTACAACACAAAATGTATTACACTAAAAGTTAAATTCAAACTTCATCTAGTTATGATACAATGTTAAACCAATATTTTTCCTATTATTTTGATTTTTCTTTAAAATTTATTTTTTGTGTAGTTATATTTTTAATATATTCAAAATAAACTATTTAAAGTAAATAAAATCATTCTGCTGTATGATTATAAAGTTCATATCGTAATTAAAATCAAATTTCATTGGATTTAAGCCCATTTTAAAATTTTTCATTTATGATATAGTTTATATGGTTTTTATAATTTCGAAGTATGATCAGATGATATAGACTTGAATTAATGTATGTATATATATGAACATATTTTCTTTGCTTATATATACCCAAAAAAGGAAAATAAATGATCGGAAATCATAAATATTGAACACTTTGTATGATATTTATCAATTAATAAATAAAATCTTAAATTTTACATGCAGAATTTAAAACTCTTAAAGATAGAAAGGTTCCTGTTAACAAACTTCAAAGGACTCGTCGCTGAATAAAATAAAATTATACAAATTCCTTTTAATATGTCATTAAAGAGAATATATGAAAAAAGTTAATGTGTGAAAAAGGATAGTTTAAATTTTAAAATTACCTTTTACAATACGTATTTTCAATAGTTTTATAATTTACATGCACATGAATTATAGATATTTTATTGATAAAATAATTTGCGAAAATTCTTAATACAAAAAGAAAAAGAAAGAAAGAAACTGAATTGCTTGATTTAACAAACCTTTAGGAAAAATTGCAATGAATAAATAATAATTTTTTGAAAAACTTACATTTCAGCAACTTTTGAAAACAAGGAAAAAATTACTATATATCGTATGATGGGTTTTTTAAAAATATTTTCTTCAACATTACACTATCCCGAATATAAAAACCCTTTTATGTTGATTGCACTCGTTCCACTGTTGGGAATAAAACGAAATTAGTTGTGAAAACAACCCCACACGATTTATTCATCAGAGTATTCTCAGAACAAAAAAATTTTCGTAGTTACAAGTGCCAGATTTAAGAGTTCCCTAGTGAGAGAAACTGCTTCAACTGATTTTTCACTTTCATCCCATTTCCTTAGTATTTTATGCAATATTCTTTAGAAAATGGGCAAGTTATTGATCATACATGTTTGTAATACAGTGCTCCTCAAACTTTCATTTGCGACCCAATTTTCAATCATAATTTTCATCACGCCCCCTCTTACAACAACAATGTAATAAATGCGACAATAACGTACTTTGATGCTAAAGCTACAATATGACTTGTGAATTATAAACCGTACAAATTATCAAAGATAAGTATTATAAGTTTAGTATATTTTTATATATGACAAATCACTACTAATTATTAAACTTGTTCTTAACTTAGTATTGATAAATTATTTATCAAATACTTTTTGCCGTACTGATACATTTTTTTAAGTACATTGTATCCGTGTAAATATGTATATTATTTTTTATTATGTCAAAATATAATTTGATCTGCTTTCATTTAGTAAATTAATATACCAACTCAGTGGGGAATTTGAAGTCCGTAGAGGGACAAGGCCGATATATACTAACTCAGTATATGCGACCTTGGGCCTGAGGGTGCATGAGCAGATGTACCGGTCAGGTGATCAGTCTGAACGAAAACTCTTAGTCTTAAGTTCTTAAGCAAGCCTGGTACTCTTTTTATCGACCTATTGAAGGGATGAAAGACTGTCAAATTTGCCCAGCCCGGGTTTTGAACCTCGAATCTGTGGTGTGGAAGCGCGATGCAATAACCACTCAACCACTGGGCTTACTTAGTAAATTAATATATATTTTTAAAATAATCTTTTATTTTTGACTTTTGGATATGCTCGCGCCCCCTGCGTAAAGTTATCACGCCTCCTACGGGTTGCGCCCCACAGTTTGAAAAAACGCTGTTCTAATAGTTTCCTGGTTTTCAGTTTAAGGTTGATGTCCATTATACACTACTGGCCACCGTAAATGCAACAGCAAGAAAGACAAGAGATAGCACAACAAAATTTATTTTGTAGACAACATGTTGACCAAGTATCAAATGATTAGAATTTATAGACTTCTGTGAAGTGTGGTTCCTGCCAGAATCAGTAGCCATTAGCTGCCATTGTTGGAGAACACCACTTGCCACACGCCTCGGCATTGATTCAAAGAGACTTTGAATGTGATTTCTTAGAGGGTACAGCAGACCAAGCGAAAAGCTACGTTGCCAAAAGTTGATCTGGTGTGGCAGCTGGGGGTGTAATCTGGGTCAATCTTTGAGCAACCATGGACCACATGTTTTCTATCGGTGAAAGATCCGGAGAGGGAGCCAGCCAGAAAAGCAATTCAATTTGGTGATTGACAGAGAACCTTTGGACAATGCGTGCCACGTGTAGTTGCGCATTATCCTGTTGAAATATGGCTGTGGCCAAGCCCTGAATGTAAGGAAGAACAACTGGCTCCAACACCTCGGAGATGTTGCGCTGGCTGATTAAAGTACCGGCAATGCATACTAGAGGAGTGCGAGAATGAATCCAATACCACCCCATACCATAATACCCGGTGCAGGACTGGTGTGGTGGTGCATAACGCAGTTGTTCAGCATCCTCTCTCCACGGTGTTTCCAGACTCGAATCCGACCATCGTGGTGTTGCAGACAGATGCGTGACTCGTCAGTAAAGAACACTTCATTCCATTCTGCCGCCCACATCCTTCTTTCATCGCACAATTGGCGGCAGAAGACGTCTGTTGTTCTGCTTTAAAGAACAGACCAAGCAATGGACGTATTGCGGACAGCGAACCACTCTGCTGTAAGCGGCGTCGAATGGTGCGTGGAGACGCAGATGATGCGTTACAGACTCAATGTGGCACAGTACTTTATGGTTCGTGATGTGACTGGAAGTGATCCGTCCTGCCATCCGCCCAATTGCCTGTTTTCACGTGAGTGGTGCACTGAGGGTGGATGCTGTTGACCACGTCGGTCCGTCGTACCCTCCTACATCCAAGGGTCACATATCCGCATTACAGTTGTTTGATTTCGTGCAACACGACTACCGATTTCGATGAAAGATAATCCACAATCTCGGTAGGCCACTATCCATCCTCTGTCGAACTCGGATGCTGATCAAAGCTGATCTCTGTACCGAATATATTTCTTCCAAATCATCAAATCTCAAGCCTTAAATAGCGCTTTTAAGGTGGCGCCACAGGCGCGGGTGATGTGTGTCTGCGCCTAAATTCTAATCATTTGCATATCTCAACTCCGCTAATTCATGTTATAAATTTCATTTTGTTTGCATGCTTCCTTCAGGGTGTTGCATTTACGTTGACAGCAGTGTATATTCTCTTTCCATTTTTCAGAAAAGAATGAAATTAAGTAAACATTAAGAGGCAATAGAGTCGCCGACTTTAATACCATAATATTCGAATTATGTCAGTTAATATATTGCAGTTCCTCGTATTGCGACATAGCCATTCTGTATTGACTATAGCCGTTTTCGAATCCGCGTAAGCTAGAGATTGTGGGATTATCAAAATGATGAGACATATTTGTTCTTAATACAACTTTTATTAAGAATAACTTATATTACTTAATTCTAATTGACAACTTTTATTTAAGTGAGTTAACACTTAATTAAACCTTGTGTATTCAAGTCAGATCACGCAACTAGAACATTTATCTTAATTATAATAAATAAGCCGATTCATCTAACTTCCCTATACCAAAATATTACTTTTGCAGATCTCCCTGGCTTCAGTGATTGAGTGATATCATAATGTAATTGAATATATGAGGTTTCCAACTTC
Source organism: Trichonephila inaurata madagascariensis (assembly GCA_019973955.1). Classification (NCBI taxonomy): domain Eukaryota; kingdom Metazoa; phylum Arthropoda; class Arachnida; order Araneae; family Nephilidae; genus Trichonephila; species Trichonephila inaurata. The sequence continues at coordinate 130,833 of BMAV01026299.1, read as the reverse complement.
TTTATAATGAACTTCTATTTCTTCCAAAGCTATCGGACAACTAACTCTGATCTGAAGATTCCACGCATAAACTATCTCTAAACTTCGCCCTCCATATCATCAAGAAAGCTTCTATCCTTTTAAGAGTATATCTCATTTTACATATTATATTCGTTTATCTTCTTGGTATTGGGTTGGAAAGGTTTGCCATTAATCGTAATACCGTCAAAGAACATAGGAGTTATGTTAGCAGAAGGACGCGAGAACGTCACAACCCCTCCAAGAAGAAAAAGCGTGATTTGCCAGGGTTCTCCAGTACTTGTAATAAGTGCAGTAATCTAAATCTCTATTTCTGAATTTCTTCGCTTTCTGATTTTTATTTAAATTTTAATCTTAAATCACCATTTTTAACTTTTATATGATTTCAATATTTATCTTGACTTTAATTTTCATTACTCATCTTAGAATTAAATTTAATATTCAATTTAGAATTTAAACTCGTGACAATAAATTTACTCAATAACTAGGCCAACATTAATAATTACTGTTTAATTCATGCCCCTTTCTCACTTTTTCACATACAATCACTTAAAATAACTATACACTTAAATTTTCTAAAAAATTTTTCTGGGTGCCTGAACCCAAACTTTTCATCTTTATCATTACTGCCTATGGGCTGGATTTTCCGCTCCCTGCAGTGAAGCTATTTATGATAATTTTCGGTCTGTCTCCCTGAAATAAAAATTTCTGACTCATTGTTTCCAATTTATGTTTACATAATATCAATTAATTTCACAATTATTCATTATATATTATTTGTATATCACAATAAATTTCATCTCCATCCCACATCTGGTTCAAAAACTCCCAATAGGTCATGCAATTACTGCGTTATTATTATTGTTAGTGCCTTGACTTCGCCGCGTTTCCCTGAACAGATGCCTCATAATACGTAACAATACAACAACATTTATATATATACACATATTATACAATTACAAACATTTTTTCAATAAACTATTATAACAAATAACCAAAGGAATTTTCGCATCTCACGAAGTCATACATCAGAAACAAACAAGTAATGCAATTACAAATGTTTTCTATACAAGAAAAAAATTTTTAACAAGTCAAAAAGTTCCAAAAATAAATAAACACTCATTGTAGTGTTTGACTTTTGTACTTAACTTATAACTTTAAGCACCGCCCGAGACTTCTTTCTTTTGCAATAATTCTTCCGACCACTTGTTGGAAGATCATAAAAAATGAAACAATACAACCTGATTTTTATATGTGTTCTCCACCATTACGTCCAACATTGAGATTATACCACATTTCTTTCCTCAGTTTGCACTGGAATTTCTTGTTTTACCTTGTTGTAGGGCTTGTAATCTCCTTGTCGTCCCTTTCTTGATTTTCCCTATTTGTCTCCTTGGCTGGTCAGGGGTTCTTGTTCTGTTCTCTGTCGTGGCCTTAGGTTGTAGTTGGTTCATCTGGAACTTCTGTTGATTCTCTTCTGTCTTTTCTGGCTTCTAGAAATAGTACTGGATAGAAAAAGTTCTTTTTATTTATATTATTGGGTCCCTTTCTCACTGCCACTTTCTTTGTGGTCCACTTGCCCCTGACATTCCTGATCTCTTATGCCCTATTATACCTTATCCTTTTTACTTTTTACTTTCCTCCCAAATGAACTAGGAAGTGATCTGACCAGTGATCTGCATTTATGGGTCCTCTGTATTTTATATTGATTTGATTGGCTACAATCCCTTTTGCCTCTAACTTACGTTTCACCGCAGATTTTTCTTTCCCATATTGTGACTCATTTAATCCTTGATGTACTTTTCCGAAGTACAGGTTTTCCCTGACTTGATCTTATACAATTTGGGATACCTGTTCCTAATTTGACCTCGTCACACATTTCACTATGACGATATATTCTTATTTGATCAACGTTAACCGTTAATCTTTTCCTGATTTCCATATTACAATATTATTGTAATTTTAACTTCTAATACTCTATAAGGTCCTTCAAATTTTTGTTTAAATTTAGCACATACTTTGTTGGCTGCTGAACTTACAGGGTGTTGTTTCTAATAAGACCAATGTTACCTTTATTTTATGTCTTTTCACGTCTATTATAATATCTTTCCACCTTTCCTGTTTTGATTTTCATTACTTAGTCCACAAGCTTCCTTAAGCTCTTTTCAATATTTTGTATTTTTGAATTTTGAACTTTTCGAGATCATAACTAGTTTTTGAAATGAATTGTAATCAATTTTCGACAAAATAATTCAGCAGGTGTTTTCCGTTGTTTCATTCACCGCCGTACGAATAGCGTAAGTAAACTCACGTAAGGTGATCCCAAGTAGCATTGTTGATCATTAACATAATTTGCAATCATTTGCACTATATCTCGATTCAACTCTTTCAAGTCCGATTTGCTTTGTGGTCGATATGCAGCAGTCTTCACATGCCTTATGCCTAATCTTTCACTTAAGTGCTCCAAAATTTCGGAATAAATTGGGGACCATTATCACTTAATGTAATTTTATTGGAGCTCCATAACATGATATAAAGTTATCAAAAAAATATCCTTTATTATACAGAGATGAGGCCTTTTTAGAGGTATAATTTCAGCCCATTTTATGAAATGATCGTTCAGCCAAAATATATGATTTACGTCTTATTCTCGATATAGGATACGGAGCCTAACAAATCTAACGTCACTATCATCATTCCGGATAATTCGATATAATTGGATTTAATCGACCAGCTGGTAACGTTTTATAGTTATTAACTTGGCACATATGGCGTGTAGAGACATATTGATCAATGTGAATTTTCTCATGTACGGGAAATAACAAACGTCCCGATTTTTATGATACGTTTAAATCTGCCTAAGTGTCCAGCAATTGGCTTGTCATGAAATTCTCTCATTATTTCATTCCTTAAAGATTTTGGAATGTATACACGCATTTTCACCCTAATGACGTTGCGTGTTTCGCATAAAAATAACAATCCTTCAATTAAACGGAAATCGTGGGACCAATTCTCACATATCGTTTCATTAACCAGGTTATCTTCCGGTTTTCTAAATATCTATAGATATGACCTAATTCTGGGTCATTTTCTGTTCTGTTATTAATGTTCCTGAAGTAAGTACCAAATCCTTGATTATGGCACAATTAATTTTATCACCAATTATACTTTTCACATGCTTTTTCGGTAAAACTTTAGCCACCATATTTAACTTCATTTCTGACCCATTAACGTGTAAATTCCCTTTATCTACTTTATTATCTTCAACCAGCGAATTTTGAATTTTCAACGATTTTTGATCAAAATCTAATACGATCCTTGACCCATTTATAAAATCCATACCTAGAATACATGGGTATTCTAAATCCGTCAACACATGAAATGCCCAATTTCTTTCGAATTGTCTGATGCGAATATTCAATTCTACGATCCCCATGTTTTGGCATTTCGCACCCTGTGCTGTTATTACCTGGGCTCGCGATTTTAATTTGCTTATAAAAAAATATTTTTCTATATACTTCTTCGGATATAAATGATTTGTCTGCTCCGGTGTCCCATGGCGCTTTCAAAATGTATTTATTTAATAAAATAGGAACGTGGGGAAGTTCTGCAGGTGATATACATATCGGAAAGCCTAATTGTCTCTCTTATCGAAGGCACCCTTGAGGTTGATCTTTAACCTTTACAATATTTAATCGTCCTTTGCATCCTATCATACTCGACTGAAATTTTCACTCCAGACCCCTATTTCTACAGTCCCTCTGTAAAATTATCATTTCGCTCATTTCGAAATGAGTAACCCCTGTTGTTGAATCTCTGATCATTATTCTGAAATCTATTCCTCATCAGACCTCTATTACTTTGACGGCTATTCTCGTAAAATCATTTCTACTGTTATTTGGTCACCACGTCCTACTTCAGGAATTCTTCCAGTTTCTACCATTAGCATCAAATTAGGCATCTATGCGCATTTTGACCTCGTCTTTCTATTATCATTCTGTAGAACCCCTTTTTTAATTTTGCAAGAATATCTCTCTTCGAATTTAGCAAGACTTCCAAAAGTTGTACCGTGTTTGTGGATTGCGTACTTCCACATAATCTTGGATTTATGGTTCGAGTCGAACAAATATGATCCACTAACTCTGCTTGGGACATTCCTAATTCTAAACTTCTCTCTATTTTTTAATAATTTGCCAAAGCAAGAAATCAGTAGGTTCCTGATTTCTTCCCTGCTAAGGACGCGTGACAAATTGTGCTTACAATTCTTTTCTTGTTATTTTGACCGCGGGAAAAGCTTTCGCTAATTCAGCCTTGAGCTGCGCGAAATCCGTGGCTGTATTTTGCACTAACACCGATCAAATATCCGAGTACCAATCTTGAGCCCTTCCCTGAGATGACTTTTTAAGTAAGCACACTTGACAGATTACTTGGGTTTCAAGTAGCTGTATGTTATTCTCTCCTGTTTCGATAAGCTCTGCAATGTTCTCTGACCACAGAAAATACATTTCAGGTAGTACACTACCTCCACCTACATTACCTAGCAGAATTATACACGTTCGGGCGCGCCATTTGCGACATAGCCATTCAATGATGACTATGTCGTTTCGAATCCCATAAGCTAGAAGGTGTGGGATTATCAAAATGATGAGACATATTTGTTCTTAATACAGCTTTTATTAAGAATAACATATTACTTAATTCTAATTGACAACTTTATTTAAAGTGAGATTTAACACCCAATTAAAATCTTGTATTCAAGTCCAGATCACACTTTAACTAGAACATTTATCATGGTATAATAAATAAACCGATTCATCTAACTTCCTATACCAAAATATTACCTTTGCAGATCTCCCTGGCTTCAGTGATTGGTGATATATAATGTAATTGAATATGAGAGGTTTCCAACTTCTTTATAATGAACTTCTATTTCTTCCAAAGCTATCGGACAACTAACTCTTGATCTGAAAGATTCCACACTAAACTATCTCTAAACTTGCCGCCCTCCATATCATCAAAGCTTCTATCCTTTTAAAGTATATCTCATTTACATATTATATTCGTTTATCTTCTTGGTATTGGGTTGGAAAGGTTTTGCCATTAATCGTGGCCGTCAAAGAACATAGGAGTTATGTTAGCAGAAGGACGCGAGAGACGTCACAGTATATTCAACGGTAAACAGAAATGCATTTTTAAACGGTTTGATAAAATATATTATGCTATTATTTACGTTATTTGCTTAAGTGTTGGAGTTAGTAAACAGACTTGTGGGAGCCTAAGTAACAATAGTAATAATTTTTATAGAACTAAAAGATTTCACAGACTCTCAGTTTGTGAGATAAACTTCAATCTGAAGCATAAAAAAATGACAAAAAATAAGATATGTGGGATTGAGATAAAATTCACGTATTTTTATCATGTCTATACTGACTTATTTCAAATTACATCAGCCAAACTCCCCTAAGACGTGATCTGCAATTATTTCAGTTTAGTAACATTTATTCTCTTCTCGATTGCGTTCGATATCTTTACTATATAAACTGAATTCAGTGGCAAAACAGCCCATGAGGGCCAAAACATACTGTTCCCATCTAAGTTATCGTGCCCTAGGTAACTGAGGTGTATGAGCAAATGTTCCAGTCAGGTAATCAGCCTGACGTGATGCAAAACAGAATGACAACTCTCAATGAGGCATACGTGGCTGATGTTGGGGGACAAAATGTGCCCCTGTGCTATCTTTCTACACATTGAGTGTTTAGTGACATAACAGGTAAAGCAGCTGATTTATCAAAGATCAATAAATGTCAAATTATTTGGAGTGTAGGAGCATCAATTTCAGAGCCGACGCCTTTCGCTGGCTTTCCACTTCCACTTGTAGAAAGTGGTGCATGGATGGAAAAAGGACAAGTCACTGGCTAGAGGTTTATCGGCCAGAGCGTAATAATTTCACAGCAGATTGGAGACTGTTATGATTGTTCGTTATTACAGAAGAGCTACAGCAGCTGATATCACCAGAAGCTACTACAGTGCCTCAATTACACAGTACAGCGCACACTGCTGACTATGGGTCCAAGTGCACCGGAATGGCGCTGACGGTACTTCAACATCAACAGTACATGTAGTAGGTTATGGAACATCGGCATTAAACTAAGAACAATGAAATGATACCTAAGCAATATAAAATATGCTAATAGATCATCTTATAAGCAACCCTTCAACAATGAGAAAAGTAGATATTTCGTTTAATTTTTTCGATACAATTTTTCGGGTTCCCCTGCAACCATTTGTGAATTTTAAAAATATTTCAGTGTCTCGAAAAACATTGTTTTGTTTTAAAGCATTGGAAATCGTTTTTTCTCCATTCTTATACCATATACGTAAACATGGACGACAGTGTCCCGGTTCAGCCTAACCAGTAACTCTCACCGAATTCCAATGTCCGTGAAATCGACCATTACGGGAGCGCAGACTTGATGACCTCGGCAGGTATCACGCTAAAAGACCTCACACGCCTCCATGTCTTGAAAGAGTCATTGTCTATGACTGTTGCGAGGTATAGGGATGGGGTCTCGGAGACCTATTTTCCTCTTTCCAGGGATGCTGTTGGCCTTGATTTCATTTTAATAGATGGCAATGCGAGGTCACATAGAGCTCACCTGGTCAACGAATTTCTGAAAAATGAGGTTACTCGCTGAATGGATAGGTCAATCAAATCTCTAGATCTCATCCCTATAGAACCTATCTGGGACACATTGGGGAGGAAAACTGCAACTTGCAGCTCCCCTCCGAAAATCATTCAAGGCTTGAAAATAGAGTTTCTGTCCGGGTGGGATAAATTGCCGTAGGAGCTCATAAATTTCCTTATTTAAAGTATAAAGTCACGGTACAAGTCCTAAATATCTGAATGAGGGAACCATACCTCAAATTAACCCATTTGTTTTTGTTCTATTCTGCACACAACCTCTGTTTCATACCTTCTAACTCCGACGAGTGTTCGCACGATGGTGCATATGTATTATAACTGTTAAATGGTTATTTTTAATTTTTTTGTATTATATCAACCCTATGTACGTACCTTATGTACGTACCAAATTTCATTAAAATTTGTCAGCAGTTCTAGAGATTATCAACCAAATCTGAATTTCTCTTAATATTAAGCTCAATGTATAAAGAAAGACTTTTAGGAAATTTATCAATATCCACATTCAAATTTTTCGTTTATTATTCAGTAAAATTTGCAAGTTATAGGCAATACATTGCTGACTACATGATATTTTACTTCCCCTCTTCTGTTATAAATTTTTTATAATAAATAAATTACCAGTATTTTAATGCTTCTAAAGGTTTGACACTTCTCACACTTAAATGTTGGAATAAATGTCATTTTTTCAGGTTTCAACAACTATAGAATACCAAATGTCCCATCAAAAAATGAAACCCTTTTTCTATTCTAAAGTTCCACTTGTCATTTTCCTTCCGGATAAGAAATAGGACAACGTCAACTAAATTCACGCCACATGGTTGAAAGAATACAATGGTCTGAAGCGAAAGTAAAGGAGGCTAAAGTCAACTTCGTTCGATTCTTGTCTAAATATTAGAATTTTCGGATGTAACTCATGACTTCTGACGCAGTACGAGCTAGTGCGTGTAAATTTTTATGAAACTTGTAATGGAACAGGAATGATTTTCGGTTTGAAAGCGAATAACATTTATCCTTAGGAGAAAATCAATTCTTTTCAGAAATATATAGTTTTTCATTTTCTCAATGTGAGTATTTTGCGCCTAAACTTTCAGTGGACGTGCTACAAATTGAATACCTGAGTAGGCATATGCCGTACTTTCTACTACACTGTATTTAATTTTAGATCCATTTTTGTATTCACGCAAATAAAAGATATTCTATTTAATAATAAAACTCTATCTCTCAAATTAAGAAAATCATTTATGCATATCTGCATTGAATGACAAGTTTTAATTTATTAGCAAACAAAAGATATCTGAATTAAAAAATGCATTTGTTTAACTTATATAAATAGTTACTACCATATTGCCATTAAAAATTTTCTACATTTTTTATTTAACTGTTATTGTTAAGGAATGATAAAGTTTATGCGAGTATATTAGCATTAGAGAGGGATTCATCATTCAAATGTTTTTCTTCTATAAAGATTGGGTATCTGACTCCTATATTGAGAATTATTCAAATTTTTTATCTTAAATTAGCTGAATTTAGCGGGAGAAATCTTGAAAAACATATAAAGTTAATAATCGATTTTTATTTCGTCTGAATTACGAATGATGTTCTATATACTATTTTTTACCCCTGTAACCGAAATTATAACTTAAATTATAAAACTGCAGTGAAATATTTATAGATTAAAATATATTTGTTATTTTTCAATATTATGAATTTCATTTTATTTTAAATTCCTAATATCTGTATTTGCTTTCGAGAAAAATAGAAGCAAGCTTCATCATTACTTTCCAAATTCCCGTATTACGTTTCATGTGGTCTTGAAAAGTTTGTGATATAGCATGCTTAATATTTCATACTCTTTTGCCTCTTTTGTGAAATCTTGATTCACAATCTACTTCGGAACCCCTTGAGGTTCGGGAAAGGAATATATCCAAAGTACTGCTATGAAAATATCTAGGTTTTCTCTTTAGAATCATCTGCTTACATTGTTTCGTTCTATTTACTTGTTAGTCTGGAATATTTACAAAATATCAGAAGTTGCTTTAAAATTTAACAAATTCGAAACTACGCAACACTTGAAGAGCATTTTAAAGCTAACAACGAAAATTGAAGCATTCTGTTTCCTTATTTAATACATAATTCAGTCACGCACGAACATCTTCTATGGATATATACTCGTTTGTGTTAAATTATTTACATTAAGCCCGATGTTGAGGAAATTAATTGATCTCATTTACTGTAAATCTCAACGGCAACTATGACGTTAAGATGAACTGAATCCATTTTCGACGAAAAGAAATGCAGCGGTGCTCTCCAAAATTATCACCGCAACTCACGGTTGTTAGCCTTTGAGGAAAACAGTTTCAGCAAAAAATAGAAATGCTGTATTCAAATGGACATCCGAGAGATGAAGGTAAAATTAACCCAAACTCTTCATGTGCCACAAAGATGTATGACTTAGAAAATTACATAATAAAACTATATGTTTTATTTTACATGAACACACTGTATGTTTTTATCTCATTTATAGCTAGTGATAAACTCATTTACAGCGCCCCCTTTTTTTTTAGTAATTTCTATGTTTGCCCCCTTGACCGGATGTTGTTGCATTCTTTCGAAAAGGGACTGTCAAGGGATTGTCGTGCCCCTTTTCAGGTCGGTGGACCCAAATATTTTATAAAATGTAACTCTGCGCGATTGGGAATCATTTAATCTGAGACTCAGCTTGGAAGACAGTTGTGAGTCCGGCCCCAGGATTTAGAGGTGATCCGGTTCATTATTTAAAAGAGCGCGCCGGTTTCGATGGAGATTTTTATTTAAAATGTTTGTATTAACCATGTAAGTGTGAGAAAAAACCAACCGTGGAGACCTCCAGCCCAACATAAGCTTCCTCCTCTCTCAGGGCTTACTAATAGCTACGTTCTATATTGTTTTCTTTTTGTTGTAAATGTAAATTTTAAAGAAATTACTAAGAAAAAAAACCCGGGTGCCATCCAGCCTCTTATCACAAGCTATTTCAATTAACTTGTCATGTTTATCAAAAGTTAATATTAACAATTCTTTCCCGTGCGCGCGCAAGAAAATTTTATTTTATTTTATAATCTAAGAAGCGAATTTGTCTAAGAGAAACAATCGTCTAAGAAATGTCAGTTTTTGAGGAGAAAAATAAAATTTCACAAAATAATTATTAATTTAATACTTATTAGATGCTATTATTTTACTTTTAAGAATTTACACTGGCATTCAAAAGGAATTTCCTTTTTGATTGTTTACCTCCCGAATTACTGCAAAATTTTCTTAAATTTGATTCATACATAGGAAGTTAAAAAAACTTTCATCTATGAATATTTACAGTAACGGTTGCTCATATTAAATTCGAGAAGTTAAAAGAAGCACAAAATAAATATAAACAAATAAATAAAAAGCTTTTTCTTACCGAAATTTCAAACGGGACACAATCTATAATTATAAATGATAGTTCCGTTAAGAGTTTCGTGGTTTTATAAAGGAGGTGCCTTGGTGCTTAAGGATCGAAAAATTTGTTTCATCAAGAAATAAATCAGCATGCAAATGAAACCAGTTAATTACGTTTGGGCTGCTACTATTTTCGGAGATGGAATAATAAATTTTTATTCTGAAAGCTAAATATTTATTTTGTAAGGAAAGTGAACTGCAATTGGGATCCTAAATGTCTAGAATATAATTTATTTAGAAATAACATAAAAAGTATGGAGAGAATTATTGGAATTAAAATAATACAGCTTGGTAAGTTTAACGTATTTTTTATTTTATATATTTGCGCAATTACATTTTTAAAAAATCACATTTGAGTGTTTTTTTATTTCGCCGGCGTAAATCTTCCCAAATAGATATTTTTAGTGACAGCATTCAGTATACACGTAAAAAATGTTCATAAATATTTGTTCTAATAATTTTTTACTTCAAAGGCATAAAAATTTTGATATCGCTTAGAATTTTTTCAAATGAGTCTTGACTTGTTTTGAAGAGGTGACAGCAAAAGATTACCTGCTGGAATATTCCGTTTAACGTCTGTTGTATCATTTTAGAGATTGCGAGATTTATAGAGAGATCTATTGCCTGTACCGCGCTGGAAAAATGGAAAAGTATCCGCATTTTTTTAGTGTGTGACGAAAAGGTTTTGGAAAAGTATTTATCTTCTGAGGTTTGTTATTCGACTACCCTAAAATTTTGAATTTTTCCAAAAATTGACAAATTTTTTTTATGATTATATTTTATCTGCCATCTTATTCGCTTTATAAAAATACCAAGTTTATTACTTTCCATTCAAAAGAACAAAAACTACAAGTGTTTTAGTAAAAGCAGATGCCACTGCTTTAAGCAAGATATCATACTTTAAAGTGCGTTTTACTCGAAATGTGTATTTTTTTGAAATAGCTCAAATGGGGACTGTGATGGCTCAAAAAGTTTTGAAAATAATTAACTTAAATATTTTGTGTATGTTCTTTATAATATTAGAAGTGTTTTAACCTTCATATTTATCAATCACTGCTTTATTACACAATTTACTGTCCCTTATGTGAATTTAATCACTTGTTTTTTAAACAATTTTTATAATTGCTAAGATAAGCTGCTCTAGTTTTTGAAAAAATTAAAGTATCTCTTATCCTGTCGGTCATTTCAAAATAAATAGCAAAAAACTACATCGAAATTGAAAATTTTAAAATTTGTTCATAAACTTTTTCTACAGAATGGACCCCGTTTATGTATTTTTTTGTAAATTTTGGCCTATATTTTCCCATTTTAGTAGTAATAATTTCTTTTTCTCTTCCTAATTTTAGCATATTTCTCTTAAAATGTGCTAAATATGAGACGGATATATCTGCGCTCCTTCAATTAATCCTCTTGGGAAATCTTTGGGCTATCAATTCGCGTTATTCACAACCAACCCTTCGGAAGAAGAAAAAAAAAATCGTGATATTAATATTAACTTACTATATATAATCGAAGTTTTCTCACTTGAATTGAGAGTAGGAGAGGAGATATACTAGAATCAGGTGAGATTACTACTGAAGGTACCATATTTGAATTACTGTAATTAAGAACTTATTAGGAGGAAGTTTTAAAATGACGACTGTTCACTGAGATTAAATTGATATCTGATTAAATCGGATGATAAGTTAGATCCTTTATTAAGTAAGGATCAAGTTTGATAGTCTCTGAATCGTTCGCGTTTTACCATCGTTATTCCACTTTCGCGGTTAGCATTGAGACATTCTCTTACTATTATTAGTTGAAGTTGTGTCTTTTCATTGTGTGATAAATTAATAGATTGTTTGTATCAGAACGAGTGTTTCTTCCCTACCTCCCACAGAGAGAGGGGCCCAAGAAAGAGGGGCCAGCCTCTCACACATAAATCTAAAAACCACAAATAAAATATCCCCATATCTCCATTTTTTAAAAAAGTTATTGGAAGTAGACGGATACCTTAAAAAAATATAAAATTATATTTACGTTTTTCATCCTGAATCTTGTTCCACAATATATTTAATCTGATTTAGCGAATAGTATGAATTAAACTTGTATATAATAATGAATTGGTGTTTTTTTCTCTTTACGTGTATACAATATCATATGTTTTATTGGAACAGGTATCGTATATGCCCGCGGCCGCCATCCTGGATTTTTTTGGCCAAAAGTCATATCTCGCCAAATACAGTGTTAACATTTCCGCCACGTTAGGCCTAACGTTTAACTCATAAGGTTAACCTGAAAATGTAAACAGAAGTCTTAGAATCGGAAATTATGCCCTAAGACCCAAATTTTTGAGTCAAAAGAGATCATATAATGAAATAGATAGCAATTTGTTTAGAAAAAATTGAATTACTTTAATCATTTCAGTAACTAATTTGTTACTCTAAGTACTCTGTAATAATCATACTTTACTTATGACTAATTAATTATGTTAATTACACTAATTAAGTAATTTTTAATAATCCACATGCTTTAGTTATATTATTATATAAAATATATAGTTTTCTTGTATTTGATTTATCTATGAAATAAGAGTAAAATAGTAAATGAAAAAAGGTGCAAAAATGATAGGATTTTTTACAACTCTTTAAAAAGGTTTAATATTTTTGTTTTTTGTGGTTTATTCAGAATGTTATGATAATCATTACCACAAAAAACAATGGACACTTAAGTAAAATGCATACATAAAGTTAATTTTAAATAAATTAATATGTTTAAAATATTAAATTATATAATATGTCTAAGAGTTATAAAGCTAAAATTATTTTTAAGTTATAAAACTACTTAGAAATTTAATCAGTTCCACTATTTTTAAGTTATAAAACTAAGCTTTCTTAAAAATTTAATCAGTTCCATATTATGTAAAAGTTGGTCCAGTCACGTTCCCTGACTAACTCCAAAAATGTAGTAATTCTAAACTTTATAAACACAGAATTCAAGTGAATTCTGTGTTTATACAAAGTATTAATATTAATCAATTAATTAGGTAATTAATAAATTGAGTAATTGATTGGTTAATTTAATAATAAGATAATTAATTAGCTTAGTTAACTAATATGCATAATTAATTACTGAAACAGTGGAAGAAATTACGCGCAAATCTGTGCGTAGGGTTGCCAGGATTCAACAAAACAGTGTGGAGAAAAAATCTCAAGTTACCACACCAGAATGATAAGCGTCCTTTTTGGCGCCATATTTGACGAGTGGTTGGCGGTCGGGTCTCAGTTTTATTAAATTATTTTTACTACAAAATGAATACCTTACATAACCAGTGAATTCCGTGTTGTTTAATAAGAAGGACATACCCAAGGGGGCATCTGACACAATTTCGGGATTTTAAAGATATCTTTTCAATGTAGCAGATATTTTCATCCATACAACCAGCAATATTACTAATACGAACCCTGAAAGTTAAATAAGAAGAAAAAGTTATCGACATAAATTACAAAAATGGGATATTCGACGTTTCCTGCGATCGCTACACAAATGTTGAAAAATTAAAAAAAAATATTGATGGATGTAATTATTTCATAAGTAGGATTAATCTTATCTTATAAGTAAAATTACTTAAAAGTATTTATAAAAGCCATATTTTTTTTACTATTATTTTCCACTTGTCAGAGACGAATCTCTCAAACAACTCTTGACTACAGTTTTGTTGACTAGCATATATTAATCTAAGTTTTCTGAAGAAATGTTAATTATTTTAGACGCAATTTATTCTGTAAATAGAATTATTCAAATTATGTTTACTCCAAACAACGACTATTTATGTTTTAACATTTCTTCACAGAAGATCTTAATTTATCTATTAGTCTTCATAAAATATTCTATTGGTAAAGTATCACAAACTTTAAGCCTTTGCATAATCTTATCAACTTGCTTCTCTTAGAACGTTATTCTGTGCAGAAAATAATCCAATAACGGGGAAGGAATCTGAAATAAAATTGAGAACCGTTATATATTTTCTCTTACAATGAAAATAAATATGATTTAGGTGATGTCATAAATATAATTTTGGTACAAAGTAATTGTATTAAAAATCAAATATATAGCTGAACAATTAGCATAAGACAATAAAGTATAATGGTTTTGTGCATAAATATTTTATTTATTAATTTTTTGTTTCGTCTTTCTATGTCTATATATCAGTATATATGTTAGTTAAATCTAGATCTATCTAGAAAGAATTAGATGTATTTTTTTACAGCTATACCAATTGATACTTCTGTAGTGTAATTCAGAACTCAATACAACAGAATATCCTTAAAAACAAACCAAAATAAACGCAGGATAATTTCATATATTTTCATACTACTATTCATTAAATTATATGCAAAGCAAATAATTTCAGTTGCACACATTTAGTCCCCCCTCCTTTTTTCAATTCCTACTATTAGCACACAATCTCTATATACTTTTATTTATTTATATATTTATTTATTTGTTTATCTTGGTGGAATTTTCAATCCTTAATAAAATACATTTTAAAGCGCTCAATTGAGCTGAAATTTTATATACATTATTATTTTGGATGACAATACAATAATATAATAATAATTAATAAATATTAATTGATTAAAACTAATTATTTAAAGAACTACAAATACAACCACATTAGCATCAGTTTTTGCGACTTGTGTCAAAACTTGAAAAGGTTTTTTTCTCACGTTTCAAAGCAATCATTTGAGCTGAAATTTATATACATAATTGTTTTGGATGACAATACGATACTTTAATGATAATGAATAAAAATGAATGACCACTTAATGTTTATTGATTCTGTCTATGTATGCATATTTGCCTTATTAATTGTAAGTATTTAATGAAAAGTAGCTTAAATAAAATTTTTCTTTATTGATCTAAGTAGGAATTGACTTAAAAAATTTTTTTTCTATATTACTGTGTTTTAAACGACTCATTTGGAGGTTTAGTGTGTGTTTACGCCTACACCTGCGAGATCGACTTTTGATTCTTCCCCTTTTCATATCTTAACCCATTTTACATTTCCTTTAAGATTCTTCAGTTTTGTATGATTCCTTCATGGTGATGCAATTTTCTAGAAGACTAGTACCTGTTTACAAATTGGCACTCACAGCTTCTGATGTGTTTAAATCTGCTATATATCCAACTTGTGTCAATTAATACAATAGCCATCGATATGTGACTAGGTGATGTGATATACATCCATTGAAAAGAGGAAACGCTAACAGCATGTTATTCAGGAAATAACATTCGCTCATAGAGTTGGCAGGTTACCAAGACCTGTTTTTCTGCGGGATTGCTTACTTTACATATTCCACTCGGGGAGTAGCATCGGTGAGATTTAGGGGTGATTTGAGAAGCATGCTCATTACAGTCTACACGTTCTCCACTGGAAAGAGATCAGTCAACTTCTTCCTTATGGAGCAAGAATCAGACCCAGGAAAGTGTCAGAGAAGTAACAAAACAATCTATCATAAAGGCATGACGTATGCAAGAGGAAATTAACCATTTAAAATACAAGCCTAGCGATCATTCAAATAAAGGACAACATTACGGGATGTAGAATCTCATCGAAGTGACTTCATGCTTTAAAAGAGCCTCAGATAAACAAAAAGGGGTCTAGCAATCAATCGAAATAACACTCCACTCCATAGCTTCTAGGTAACAGTCTGTATAGCGGACGACAGGCAGGTAAGTATTACGCCTCTGATCTGAACGTCTATTGGCAAATCTTTACTGGTCATTGGTACTCAGTTCTATGTAAAGACTCATTGCTGAAAACATTTCTACTCCAGTTTGTCAGATTCCCCGTTGAATGCTTCCAGCACCAATACAGATTAACTTGGTGGTATGCAATAGTAAGATGCTGTTCGTGGGATGGTTTCTGTGACGAAGTGATGTCATGCTCTAGAAGAGCCTCGGATAACCAAAAAGGGGTCTAGCAATCAATCGAAATAACACTCTACTCCATAGCTTCTAGGTAACAGTCTGTATAGCGGACGACAGGGAGGTAAGTATTACGCCTCTGATCTGAACGTCTATTGGCAAATCTTTACTGGTCATTGAATTTGCTCAGTTCTATGTAGGGCGCTCATTGCTGGCTGTTTCTACTCCAGTTTGTCAGATTCCCCGCTGAATGCTTCCAGCACCAATACAGATTAACTTGGTGGTATGCAATAGTAAGATGCTGTTCGTGGGATGGTTTCTGTGACGAAGTGATGTCATGCTCTAGAAGAGCCTCGGATAACCAAAAAGGGGTCTAGCAATCAATTGAAATAACACTCCATTCCATAGCTTCTAGGTAACAGTCTATATAGCCAGCGACAGGCAGGTAAGTATAACGCCTCTGATCTGAACGTCTATAGGCAAATCTGTACTGGTCATTGATACTCAGTTTTATGTAGAGACTCACTGCTGAAACCATTTCTACTCCAGTTTGTCAGATTCTCCGCTGAATACTTCCAGCACCAATACAGATTAACTGGTGGTGTGCAATAGTGAGATGCCTGTTCGTAGAATGGTTTCTGTGACGACTCATGTTGCTCACTTCTAAGATGAGGGAACTGTAGATGGTCATTTAAGTCAATGTTATCCTAGCTACACATGAGATGATTAACATGAACGCATCAAGAAAATTTGAGCCCCGATCGGATGATCATTCTGTCCTCGCGTTCTGTCGTTGTTCTCGGTCGACTTCTTGATGTTCTCAAAGGCCATGGATTATCCAGTTTGCCATCTTGGAATGTGGTAGTATTGGCTCCAACTCAAATGTTGAGCAATTTTGTGATTTGAATAGACAGATTTCTCTTCCATGTCCTATCTCAAATGATGACATCAGCTAATACTTTTTGCAAATTCCTCTGTCAGGTATTGGTGAAGTCTCCGCGAATCAATGGGATTTCTTTAGCATAAAAATTATGCCTTGCAATTGTGACGTCTTCGATTGGGGTGAACCCCACCCTGTCAATTCATCTGAAGTCACCCTATCCATTCATCCCCAAACAGATGTTGAATTTGACAAGTGCAGGTGGCCATGGGGTCGTGTTTGTTGTCTGGCTCGCGGTCAGCGCGGGACATCTGGTCTGGAATTTACAATGGCTAAAAGATACCGGTGACAATAGGCATTCCTGTATGAAAAGTCTTGAATAGGCGAGGCCTGTATGCGCATGGTACATAGAGAGTGGGGCTGGCAGGGGCCCAGGTGTGAATGAATAGATGAGAGTTATGGCACCCTTGGATTCCCAGACGGACGGGAATGTGTTTGTGTTTGCCGCGCAAATGGGAGACAGAAGGTGGCCGGGGACGAGGGCAGGCTTTTCTTTGACCTGCCAATATGGGAAAACGAGGGGGCGTATGGTGGACCCGCCCTGGTGTTTAAAAGGGTGAATTACGAGAAGAAGAAAACGGACGGAGAAAAGGTTGGAGATAGAGGCTAGAGAGAAACGGACGAGAGAAAAAACTTTGAAAAGGAGAAAGGAGACTTGAGAAGACTTGAACAGAACGGAGGGACTGGAGTGAGACGGACGGAGCCCGGAATGGAAACAGAGAACCATGGAGAAAACTGAGAGAGGAGCCCGGAAAAACGAGGGAGTTGTCGGGGTGCCTTGCGGAATAAGGATTGACCTCGGTGAAAAAAGACTGTCCGTCTGCCATTGGCCTGTTTAATGAACATTTTAATAACTTTGGAAGCTATTTAAATGCTGACCCAAATATTAAAATAACGTGACAAATTTTCTTGATTTCTAACTACTGACGACGTTACACAATTAAAACAGTCTCTGCTTATTCTTCATACAAATGCTCTGTTGTAATGTGGTGAATTTTCATCCAGCCAATCACTGGTCACTAATGTTAGTAATTTTAATATGCAATCATAAGTTATGTGCATATGCAAATGTCTCCCATACGGATAATACTTTCTTGGTGTGTTGCTTTTCATGTTAGTGATTTTATTTAATTTAGACAAAATGTTTAAGTACATATGGAATAACAAGTAAATGAAACTAAGATTCAAACTTTTAAATTGCTTTTAAAGACTGTTTCAGTTCGACTACCAAAGCACTAAATTCCTTTAATCTTTCGGGACTAGTTTTATTTCCCTTCTTAGGACTGGATGTATAAAGTTGTTGAAGTTTATTTGAGTTTCAACTTTCCAAATTCTAGTTTGCTTTTCCAATAAAATGGTTAAGTGCTTTACAGTATTAAGCTTTATTTTTTTCTTTATCCCTTGGAAATAAATATTCTGAAATGGTTTACAAGAAATGTTAGTCCGAGAAAAGTTTCCCCGGATATATGCAAGAGACTTCCAAAAAAAAACAGACTGGAACTGAATAATTCGTTTACAGAGCAAAATATTTACGAAAACTCATATTGTGAGGGAGAACAAAAATAAACCCTAAATATGAAGCGTAAAAATAGTAAATGTAAAAAATAAATATAAAATACAAGTCGCAATTATTAGTTTACTTGAATTTTATTTCACATACAATTTATTTTTAGCAACTCTCGTCAGATATTACATGCTTAATCTTAAACACATTCATGTCCAAAATTAAGGTCACAGAAAGATCAAAATTAAGGTGATAGAATTTATTTATTTATTTCGAATAATAAGTAGTACAGTATTAACCTTCAGTTTAAAAAAAGAAGTTGTTTAGAGTTAGTTTTTGCTACTGGATTGAGATCATTTAAGCATCTGGAATTTTTACTTGCAGTTTTGTGAATAATGCATTAAAAAACAATTTGGTTTGTAATGAGAATTATTTCACATAATCGTTTAGATCACGATACAACCTGGGGGCCCCCCGGGTTTTCTGAGGGGGCCCCTCATGGTTGCTTTAAAAAAAATCATTTAAAAAGAACACTGTTTTAAAAAAATTTGGGAAACCCTTCAATAAAGCAATCAAATCCCCCCCGTTTTGCCTTGACGTCGTAGGTTGAATTGAAATTTTTTTTTTTTTGTTCTACTTGAAACTATAAGTAATAACAAGTAACAGTGAAATAGGGAATGAACTGGAGTAGTGACCATTTTATGGGTGAAATTGATTTTTAATTCTAAGTAAATAATACCGATTTCAGTCTGGAATTCAGTCAAAACTCCTTTTTGCTGCCATTCTGCATTTGATAAATTAATGTTTGAAATAAAAATGAGAGAGAGGCTTTGTCAAAAGAAAAAAATCCAAATATATCAAACGGCCTCGCAGTTTTGTTTATATGGTCATGAATGAAAGGGAACCGAATCTACCCTTTATCTCAGTAAAACATGCATTAAAACGAACAAATTTTTTTTACGTGTGCTTGATAGAGATTAATATAGAATTAAAAGCCAAAAATGATTTTAATATTTTGATCAATTTTCACATTTTAAGTGTAAAATATTGCATAGGTCTTATGATGTTTTTTCCATTAACTTTTATGTTACGCCCCATGAAATACCTCAAAAGGGGCCCGGGGGGGGTTTTTACCCTTTGGGTTTTGATGACCCCGAGAAGGGGGGTTTAAGCCGGCAAGTTTCGATGATTACAAATGACACCGAAGGAGGTGCCCGGCTCTGTGGAGCAATTCCAAACAAGTGGTACTGTCCTCAATAAGATCGGCAAAGCCCACCACTGAGCAGCAACACATGCCCAGGATAGCTACATGTCATTAACTGTTTGTTTACCACATTATGATTTACTGCAATTTTTTTCATGCAATAATTTTTTTTTTGGATCACTACACTAGAAATTAAGGGATATACACAAACAAAATACTCAAATTTGGGAAATTTAATCCGTTGAGCAAATTTAAAATTTTGGTACAAAAGTACCGTCATCCCCCCAAAGTCTAAAATTTCTCTAATCAAAAGACCAAAATCCCTTTTTTTACTCTTTTTAATTTTTAAAATTTAAAAAACCCAGAGAACTAATTTTTTACAGCACAAATTTTTATTTTTAAAAAATAATAAAATTTTTTAAAAAAATTTTTTTATTTTTAAAATAAAGAGCTTTTACAAAAAACTTAATTTATGATATTTAAAAAAAAAGTTTTTCTTTTCATTAATACACAAAAATTCTTAAAAATTGTGCATTTTGAGGAAGTTTGATTAAATGTTTTTTGGCCGCATCCTGGGGTAATAAACTGTATTTTCTGAGCATGAACTACTGCACTTTGGGCGTTAGTCCTTTATCTCATCTTAAAATTAAAAAAATTCCCCGCAGATTTTTTCTGGGACTTTTTCTTAAAAAAATATCTGTTAGTTATCATTGGTTTTGTAGTGGCTCTGTAATAAATTCAAATCTCTTTTAAGACAAAGCTTTTTGCAAACATTCTAAGAAAAAGGGAAAAAATAAAAACAATAATTGCACCTTCTCTCCTATTATTGTTAAATCCAGTTACCAAAAAAGAAATTAAAAAGTGTTTATTTGAAATAGGGAAAAATTTTATTTTTAAGGTAAAAAAAACATCTCAATTTAAAATTCAAAATTTTTTTTTAAAAATTAAAATAAAACAATAAAAAGCAAAAAAAAATATAAGTTGTAAACAGAAAACCCAAAAAAGCACAAGTCTATTGCCCGTAGTGATGACCGACCCAAAAAACCAAAACAAAAAAACCCGGCTGAAAATTTTCACCAAACCCGTTATTGTCGGGACTTTTCGAACGAAGTTATTTACGAAAATTAATCATATACACTGTTCCCCAAAAAAAATAGTCAAAAGTTTTTTTAACTTTTAACATATAAAAAAAAATAAGACACTTACCTTTTGACATTAACTACTTTTTCGGAACAAAAATGACAATCTTCCCAATCCGATCAAAATGTCAGCTGAAAACGCAACTTCTGCTATAAAACTATTCACCTGCCCCACTAAAATACTCATTATAGAGAAACCATGCTGCTTATATCTTGCAAGAGCGAATTTAAAAGAATATCTCTGCTAACTATCGTCAGAGTATGCGCAAAAAACGGTTATTCTATGTAATTTTAAAGTGAGTAGTACTTATAAGTACCGTCGGTAGATAAGGGGTTAAGTACATGACGACATAGGTGGACAACGGCTCCTCCTTTTGCTTGTGGCCTTGTTGCTGTGTCTGGAAGAAGAATTTCTAGGCAAACAATCTTCAGGACTCTAAGGCTTCCTTTACACCAAACGATTCCGAGTCTGTAGCGATCTTTCCAATTCACAGTGATTCTGAATGAACCGAGATTTGCCTTCACACCGCCACGGGTCAATCATTCTTCCATCAGTTGCTGTCGAACATGAATGCTGTTTTTAATGTTTTAAGACGATTCACGTTTCAAGCTATTAATTTCACAACTGTATCCTTATTCATTTATTTTCAAATTGAATTACATAAAACAAAAAATATAAGAACGGTTTTATTTATTTTTATGTTTTGCCTGTTAGTATCAAGTGTAAATATAGTCTTTGAAAAGTAGTAACAAATAATAAGTATGTATTGTAACTATATTATAATGCAATACTTTTACAAATAGTATATCTAATGTTTTTAGAAGGCATTTTTTATTTCAAATGTTGTTATATACTACGGCTTTTGTAGCATGTAACAACTATTTTTTTGATTATGCATCTAAAAATGGTTTGCTAATACATTAATGAATTAAAAATTTTACATGATATTTAAATTTGTTTGTATAACAAATATATTATTTGTTCATATAACAAAATTTGAGATCTATGTAGTAATAAAATGGAATCTTTTTAAAAAATTAAAATTATCGACAATATCGGTGTTTTATTTTATTTTTTAGCATTCTTATAAATATTTAATTTTTTTTCTCTCCCAAAATTAAATAAATTCTTATCAAATTGATCTCTGAAGCTATTTCAAACATTCTTCAGAATATTCCCCCGCCCCAAAAAACACATTTTGCTTTAAAGTATTAAAAAGTAAAGAATTAAGTTTTCAAATTTCTAAAATTGAATAAAATAATACATGCAAAATATTAATTTTATTATTTGCGCAAGTTTAGCAGGGATAAAATACAGCCTACACACTACGCGACAAGAGCTTGTGTTAGTTTACAAATGAAAAAGAATACTATGAATACCAAAAATATAAGCGCCATCTATTGGCATAAAAACAAACTCATGTGCTAACCCTAACAGAGAAATTCATTATCTTCAAACATCTGAAATCAGTTTTTAATAGAAACTTTATGTGAAAAAATCACTAGTAACATAAAAAAACAGTAAAAATAAACACTCTATTTGTTTGAATTCGCTTTTTCTTTAAGAAATATCTCCGGCTGCTGGTGAATGAGGGAACAAAATCTGACCTGCCGAATCACGCGTAAGTCAGAATGACAGGGGATTGAACCGGTTTCGGTTGGTGTGAATGCGGGGAAACGAATCGGCTTCCCGGCACGGCCAAAACGGGTACCTACCCAAAAACGGATTACCCTCTCACCTAAATTTAAAAAGAAAAAGAATAATTAATTGAAAGTTCCATAAATTTTAAAAGATGCTATCAAAATATTAACAACAGCTCAGAGCCGTTCTAAAAGAAAGCTTCTCACCTGTAGCTGAGGACATACTACCGGTGAGAGAGCAAGAAACAGTTTAGTTGGCAAGTATGGAACATATTTAATGAGGCACCATCCCGGAGGGAGGTGGCAGAAATCTGTGCTCTTCTCTAATTCGTCCTTTTCTTTTGCGGAACGAAATCAGAAAGTAGACACAGAATTTGGAAGATAAAATGGAGAACAAAAGCAATAAATGCCGTGGTGCTCGTGGTACATCATGTTAACGAATCTTGGCTTATTTGAGCGGGAAATTACGAAGCCGAATCCTGGTCGATCAGACAAGTTTGATGGTGAATGAATCGGAGTCGTTTGGTGTGAAGGGAGCCTAACAGAGGCTGGCCTTTAAGCCTGGCATCTAGTCATGTATGCCTCTTTGAATGCATCCAACTGGAAAGACCGGTTATTATGATGCCGAAAACATCAGTCTTGGACACCACCAGCATGGGGAGTGGGGGGGTTCTTTTCAGTGATGAGTCGAAATTCACCAGACAGAGTGATTCTACTCGAGTCTTCATCTGAAGGGAAAGTGGGGCTCACTTTCATCCCTCCCTACATTATAGAAATCAACAGATTTGATGGCAAAGGAATCCTTGTCTGGGGGTAAAATGTTGGCAGTCATATACCACTGTAAGTTGTGGATGCGGGAACTGTCAACTCACAGCGCTGTAGGAATGAGGTCCATGAAGACTAGGTGATGTTATTCCAGGGTGCTATGGGCACGGACTACATTTTTATTAATGATTAGCTGGTGTACTCGTTCTTCGCATGGGTACATTGAAAAATAAAACTATAGATATGGAAGAATAAAGAAACTTCTAATGAGTTCATTTTAAGTGAATTGCAAAGTAAACATCTAGGAACAGAACAATTTAGTAAATGAAATAGCGCGGAATCATTTAAATCAGTGCTTCTCAAAGTTTCCATATTCGCGACCCAATATTCAATCCTGATTTTCATCGCGCCCCCATACAATAACAATGTATTGCAGTCAATAATGCTATAGTTTGGTGCTAAAAATACGATACGACTTTAACTTCTTAGGTGCCACTGGCGTATATAAATGTCTCGCTCTGCCAAAGCATTAATTCTCCCTGACGTATATATACGTCCTTCCGAAGCACGATCTTTTCTGTGCACTACTATCCATAGAATTTTGGAATGCAATAAAATGATCTTGACAATGTTAGCGAAGGATTTACTTATTTCAGTTTATTTGCTTCTTTATTTCTCTCCCCCTTCCCTTATATATCTTATACGTACGAAACCGTATGGAAAACGGTTGGCATTGGAATGCTACTAGCGTAACTTTTATTTGGCAATTAAAGGACTTATTATAAACCATACAATTATCAAGATAAGTGTTTTAAAAAAACTTTTT
Source organism: Trichonephila inaurata madagascariensis (assembly GCA_019973955.1). Classification (NCBI taxonomy): domain Eukaryota; kingdom Metazoa; phylum Arthropoda; class Arachnida; order Araneae; family Nephilidae; genus Trichonephila; species Trichonephila inaurata. The sequence continues at coordinate 106,715 of BMAV01026299.1, read as the reverse complement.
GTATATAATTTTATATATGACAATCCCATTGGGTCATTTAAACGTTCTTAACTTAGTATTGTCAAATTAATTATAAAATACATTGTGTAGCACTGATACATTTATAAGTGTAATATACCAGTATAAATGTGTATTTTACTTTTTATTATGTTAGATTGTATTTTGTTTGTTTAATTTCAGTAAATTAATTTTTTTTCCAAATAAATCTTATGTTTTCGACTTTTCAATATGCTCGCGCCCCCCTCGTAGAGTTGTCACGCCCCAAGGGCGCCCACAGTTTGAGAAACACTGATTTAAATAATTAAAACTGAATTAAATGGTATTTCCCTATGTCATTAGTCTGTCAATATATATAAATAGTATCTGAATCAAATTAATAAGCATTATCATTTGCGCCGCTGTGGGAGACGATTTCTGCAAAAATAAAAAGGAATGATATAGTAAAAAAGGAATATTTAAAAAAGTATTTAAAATTTGGAGAAATTTTCTTGTGTTTGAAAAGTAGAACTATTAAATTTTTCGTACCAAGATCTTTTGAAAATTTACTTCTAAATGAGTAAAAGCCAGTTATTAGTTAAGTTAAATTAGTTAATTAGTTAATTGCATTAAAAGTTTTAATGCATTAATAGAAATTTTATTATACCGTAACAAAATATTCGATAAATGTTTAGATGATAATTAATATGTTATCTTTTTAATAATGATAATGAGTGACCACACAGTGCTCACATTGTTGGTGAATTTCATGGATATTTGCCGTATGGATTGATCCTCGAGATCTCCTGATCTCAATCCTGTTGATCGTCGAGGACAAGGGTGGTGAATCTTTATGGATCAACGTGCCATTTTTTCTAAAGAAATGTTTAATGAGGTATAGACGTGCCATCAAATAATTTTGACTTTTAATTATTGGGAAAATAATAAAACTAAATACTAACAACACAAAACTATTTACTACGAAAAAATACATTTTGCACTGTATAGTTATAAATGTTTTAGTTATACGGTGTAATTCGAATTAAAGAGTAACATTAGTGACTTCTGTTGTTGCAGATTGGATGACAAATAACTTATATTAGGATTGCAAGATGTTACTTTTTGTAGAATACATACTGAATTGGAGTCATCTGCAAAACGGTTTCTAAGCAATTAATAATTTTTGGTGTGGTTCACTTTTTTTTAGAAGAGGGTTTGTGATTTGTTTCAAAATACCGTTTTACAGACGATATTCTGCATACCACCATTCCAGAACATGAAACACATACCGCTCTTTTTCGCCTTTACTAATATATATATATACATTGTCATATTTCTAGATCCACCAAATTTGAAATTCTCTGTTACACTTACTATCTTGCTCTTTTTGTTCTTTTGCATGTTGAATAACAGTTAAAAAATATAAATATATAACACAGATAAACTTTAAAATACAGCTCTGTCAATGAAATTGACTATTTTATGCATAGGCAAACTTTACATCATAAGCAATTGTAGTCTACAACGTAACTAAGACAAGACAATAACAAACGAGTGTGCTCCTCACCAAGGATCACTCACGTTTGTTCATAATACTTCATAGTGAACTTTGAAATTTTGAAATAAAATACAAACCATTTTGGTCACTGGCGAGCCAAAAATATTGTATCGCGTGCCATAAATGACACGCGTGCCACTGGTTCGCCATCCCTGGTTTAGAAGAACTGATTTCTCACCGTAGCTCACCTCCTCAGAACTTAAATCTGAGCTTTTGTAGAAATGTTTTTGTTGCCACAAACATTAATTGACACCCTTATAAAAGTATGACAGCTTGTTTTTTGAGGCTTGTACAGTAGTCCACAGTTGTCACACCCCACGTTAGACAGATTATTCCAGAGGTAAATGCCTTTTCGCTGATTTCTGACTTCACTCTTTTTGATACACCCTTTTATCTTAATTCAGAATTAAAATCTTTTCCATATTAGGATGTTGCCAGTGGCGCAAACAAGGGGGCCTGGGGATCCGGACCCCCAAAACCTTTGATTTTTTTCCGATTGATTATAATTCTAAGTATATAGTACCTAAAATTTAATTAAGTATTTGTTATTAATGATTAATTTTATTAATTAATGCTAATTATTTATTCAATAATTAGTTTTTTACTGTGTTTTGATCCCGAAAATCGACAAAATCAAAAGTAGCATGACACAAGATGGCAAACTTTCGACCCCCCCTTGAAAAATTCATGTGTGCGCTACTGGATGTTGCCATATTCTTTCACATGTTGTAATATGTCTCTCAGCCAAATTTCGTGGCAACACAGTAAATAGTTCAACTATTTTCCCTTGTTTTATATTTGTGACCTTAATTTTGGACATGAGTGTATTTTCTATACCTGGAGACTTAATTTATATCTTAATAAAAAAATTTATTGCCAATAAACAAAATCACTTGATAGTTTATATGAATATGCCTTAAGGGAATATAAAGCGTTTCAAAGCTTCCTTCAGAAGAAAAGGATATATATGGATTCAATAGACAATGCGATATAAAAAAGCTTATATTGTTTGATGCAACATAATAGTTGAAGTATCATTTATTTTAAAGGAAATAAAAATTACTCTCTGCATTTTCCTTAAACAACTACTAATCACTATTTGGCTATTTTTTTAAAGAATATTTTTTCTTACATATAATAAATACGAACAGTGTCACATGTCTTGATTAATTTTTTGAATATGATTTATAAGATTTGATGTTAAATTAACAACCGCAAGATGGTTATTGGTTAAATAGTCACACAAAATAGAAGTGTAAAAACTTATTAGTTATTGTTTAGATCACGCGATTATCCTACTTAATTTATTTATACAAATATTTGTTATAAGTTCAGTATTGTTAATTTTTGTTATAAAACTCCTTTCTAATTTTTTTATTTTATTTGTATTGGTTTTTTTTATTCAATTTTTCCTACGCTTATCTTTTCTTTACCTAGATTCCAAGATATCGACAACTTTTCCCTTTCAAAGTTTCAAATTTAATAAATATCTTATCTTTTAACTAAATATGTCCCTTCTTTTGTTAAAAAAAAATTTGTTTTTAAACTTTTTAAAAACATTTCACATGGTTTTCCTGTTTTCTAAGTTAAGTTTATAATAGATTTTTAAATTACTTTTTAACAGTTTTTCCTTGAGTGCGTTCCTGTAACGGACATTTTTAGCAGGCTCTGGTTGAAAAATTTACTTAATATTTTGCAGTCCAGATTTTATCTTTTAAAATGTTTTTTTTATTTATTCTATGGAGTTTATTTATCTTTATTATGGTATGTAGATTTATTATTATAGTTGGGTTTTTCTTTTTTTAGAAACTAATTATATTTTTCGTACTTTATTTTATCTTCTTTTCAGCACAATGATTGAAGCAAATTTAGGGAAAGTTTGGCGCCTTAAAATAATTCTTAAGCCTGCAGTATTGATTTTTATGTGATTGATACTTTTCTAATATATTACGGTGGTCGTTTAATTTTGAACTCTATGGTATTGTTATTTTTTTAAATACTGTTGATCTTTGTTAGATGTATAGCAAATGGTTATCGGTTATATATATAATGAGAAAGCTCTTTTGCATTTATTTTAACCCTTTCGAAAAGTTTATTTTTAATGGTAGGTATGAAAATTGCAATATAAAAAACAAAACAATTAACGTAAGAATTTGACTGTATGTGGCCTACTTATTTTTGAAACAGTGACTTTGCAAAACAGAACACAAACACTGAAAAAAAAATACAGTTACCGTTTATTTCCGCATTTACACATTTTCGTCTTAGGACACTTTGCCAGGCCAATAAAAGACAAAAAACTATTTAGAGGAAATTGAAACATATTGAAAGGGCATTGATAACTATTGGTTATAATTATCTTAATACAAAACAAAACACTTTGAAAAGTTAAGGTTATTCATTTCATTTCAAGCAACTAAATAAATGTTAAAACGAGTATCTAAACACATGCACACATTATAGTTGAATTAGTATTTGGGAATTGTATTTTCCACAGGTTATACATTTCATTTTAAGCATTTAAATAAATATTAGAACTTGTATGTAAACACATGTACGCATTAAAGTTAAATCAGCATTTGAGAATTATATTTTCCACAAAGGTTGTTTATTTCATTTTGTGATGGATGGGCCCTCGCATCCATTAAAGAAGATTAGCCATAGTCAAAACAAATATAATTTATTAACAAGTCTCAACAACCCAGGTTAGGAAATGCACCTACAAGTATGTATTAAAGCAAAAACGAGGTGGACGAGATAATTAATATTTAATTATGAATTGAAACACTTACTCTTGAAACGTCTTTGCAATACACATTCCAAATAATTGAAAGTCTGTTCTAAGATAATCGACTTCAAGCCGATGCTATTCCAATTTAAATATCTAATTGACCAATCATCAATTTTAAATATCAAGCAAATAATCTACGAGTCCCTATCGACTAGCTTTCTATTACTTTACGTTGATCACTAACTTATCATCTAGTTCCTAACCTCTCTCTCACTATCGAACCTAAATTTTATGCTTAAACATAAGCCTTGATTTGCATAAGTCACATCTTCTTCTTCGGGAGGAAGTTTTCAATATTTTTAAAAAGAAACAGTTTTTCCCCAAGAGGATTAGTAGGATTTTCGCGGATAGACCCGTTACAATTTTAAGTAACTAAATAAATATTAAAAAGTGTATGTAAACGCATGTACAAGAAAGAGCACTACAAATAAGAACATTATTTTTTTAGTAAAAGTTGAAAACTTTTCCTAATAGTTTTAAAAATAAACCACGACCACATTTTGGTTTTCAATAAATTGTGTAAATATTTTTTTTTATCAAAAATGAAGCAGTCTTAGCAGTGAATGTTGAACTAGAAATCAATGAAAGTTAAAAATACTACAACATAAAAAAGCAAGAATTTTCGCTCACATACATTTTTTATATATTCTCATCGATTATCAATATCTTATTTTTTTTTCAGGGACTGTTGTACATAAAGTGTATAATTCTTTTAACAATATAAAAATGTGTCAATTTTAACCCGGCACTTCTGGCACAGGGTATGTTATACCCACCGTCTAACTTTTTCCAACTCTCCTTCTAAGCCTTTTTGGAAAATGGATTCATGTAGCTGACTTTAAGGTCATATCCTTTGAGGGGCCTTAGCGTGTAGACGAAAATGTAAATATATATTTTTGGATACCGCCTTTTCGGGTATGTCATTCCCTGCGTGTGAATCACCGTTACAGTTTTGAATGCATGAGCACACTTTAAATCCCTTATGCTATGACGTATTATTGTAGTTATGATGAAGAAAAGTGATATTGAAGTAATTTAATAGATATAGCATAAAAAAGATTTTTTTTCGGATGAAGAAATTCTGTTTTGGTTTGATGGGGAATAATCAAATGATGAAGAGTATAACGCAGTACGGTATGATTCCTCCACTGAAATCCCGGGGGCCAAAAAATAAAGAAGAGGGACACTTTGGGGAAAATAAAAAAAGGGGGGTTTTTTTTACCCTTTTCGTGAACTTTTTAAAAAAAATATTTTTTAAGAAATTAAAAAGAAATCCTTTTTAATTTAAAAAAATGATAATTTACCCTATTTTTTTAAATTTTTTAAAAAAAATTTAAAAAAATTAAGATGGCTCCATAAGAGGATTAAAGGGTGTATAAAAAATGTATTGAATGCCCTTATAAAAAAAAACAAAAAAAAATTTGTGTGAAAATGTAATAAAAATTTTATATTTCCTACTTTTCTTTTTTAAAAATTTTTTTTACAAATTTTACGGTAAAACAGAAGTAAAACCCCTTTGGGAGGGGATACCCTGTGCGGGGCTTTAGGCCTTTTTTTCGCGGAGGACACAGGGGTTAATCTGGTACTGTTTTTCCATTTAAAAAAGGTTTTTAATAGGCAAAGGGTGATAAGCAATAAAACTTTAGAGTTGCCATGGTAATCTAGGTTTAAGGGCGGTTTGTGGCTGGTGTGTCACGGTTTTCCCCCCGGTGTCGTTGAAGACCCCTGTGGGGAAAGCCGCGTCGGGCTCAAATGTCCTCTCGTTTGGGGTGGGGTTTAAGTTTGGGGGAGTCCCCCAGGGGTTGCCCGGGAAAGACTATGGTTCAAAATTACGAGGTCCGTCAACAATATTCCGACAATTTTACAGGCAACGTAATATAACCTCCCCCTGTATCAACGGGGAAAACAAACAATCTTTTTAAAATGTTTCAATCCTTCTTTGATTACTTCAAAGAGAAGCGGAATTTTTTTTCTGTGGGTAAAAGAGGATCACGAAATCAAATTTGTTCTTATAGTGTCATTTGATTCGTTTTTTTGGCGAAAGCGAAGGAAGGTGGAATTTCTAGAGGTTACGATTTGTTTCCTGCAATCAGGATTAATAGCTAGAGTTTTAATCTCAATTTTGTTTTTTTTCAAAAGTGCAATTCCTTTTGAATTTTTAAATTTCCCCCCAATTTTTTTAATTTAAAAAAAAGAGTTAGTAAATTCTTCAACATAGTATTTCATTTTTACAAAGAAAAATATAATGTGTTGCAATGAAAGGAAATGTTAAAACTTAAAATAAAACTCTGGAAATCCATACTCTTTTCTTAAACTATATTGTTGATAAATATGTATAATAATTAGTTTATAAGGCACTGTTATTTCAATATCCTTCAAACAATTTTTTTTTAAGGGAAATTTCATAAAAAAAATTTTTTTTCTTATTTTTTTTTTTATAAAAATTTTTTTTTTTGGTTAAAATTTATTATAAAACCCATTTTTTTTATAAACCTATGACGTAAATAGATGCTTATTATTTCGCTTTTCTTAAAAATATTTAATACAAATATAATAATGCTCCTATTAAAATATTAATAAAAATTTTTTTTTTTTCAGTAACTAAACACTCTCCATTTGATTCAGTTTCGTTATCCTAAACCCCCAAAAACCCTGGTACACGCCCAAGTGTGGTGGAAAGTTGTAAATGGCCCCGACTTACTGAAATTTTTTTTAAAAAAAAATTGAAAAAAGGTAATAAACAACCATTTCTAACAATTTTATTGAAGTACGGTTGTCTCAGACAAAAACTTCAAATTTAGATAAAAAAATATGTGAATAAATGTTTTCTGCTATGAACATAATATAAAAAAATATTTCAAACTACATGGGGCCTATAAATTTTTTAGCATCTCTAAAATAGATGCCTTTTTCAAAAAAAAAAAAGTAATTCAAAAAACCCACATTGTAAAAGAGGTTTAATAATTATTTTGAGTTAAACGGTTCAAGTTACTCATTTTTATTTTATACTGAACCAAATCGATTTTACTTGTAAAAAGTGTATTAACAATTTAACCTAAGTTTGTACTTTCTTCTTATTTATTGTATGATTTTTAAATTTCAACTACATAACGACTTGCATTAAAAAATGTGTTATTTGCGTAAGAATCCCATAATAAGTAACTAACAATCAGTAATATAATAATCCCATAATAAGTAACTAATAATAAGTAGTATAACAATCCCATAATAAAGTAGCTAATAATAAGTAATTTAATAATCCCATAATAACTAACTAATAATAAGTAATATAATAATCCCACATAATGAGAAACCCAATAAAATCCTGACTAAAAAATCATAAACGTGAAAGTTTAGGGTTGATGTTCTCTTTTTGTCAAAAACAAAAATGGGGTCGTAATGAAACTTAACATTTTTATTAAACATACATCAGGAAAACACATGGGGTAATAAATAAAGATATTGTGAAGGCCAAAATATAATGATAATTTTCCAAATTGGGGCAGGGGAAAAATTTTTGCCCATCCGAAACAATTTCGTGAGGGTGCAAAAAAACCTGCGACGGGGAAAAACTAAACGTGGTAAAAATTTTTTTTTTTGTCACGCTGGTTTTCCCTTCAATTTTTTCCCCTTTTATCAGTGTAATCCCTTTTTTTTTTTTTCCAAATAAAACCTAATTTTAAAAAAGGAGAGGAGTTTTTAAATTTTTCTTTATTTTTTTTTTAATAATATTTTATTTTTTTTATGTGTGCCATTATTGGAAAAAAGGGCCATACATCAAAAAAATTGTAATTTATTTCATGTACGGTTTTTTTAATTTTTTTTTATTTTTTTTGCAATTTTTTTGTAACAAATTGATCCTTATATCAAAATATATATTTTATCACTTGGTACTTACAGAGATAAACTTTGTCTTTCAAACTACATTATTTGGACAAATTTGAATAATTTGTTTTTTTAGTAGTTAATTATAACCTTACTTTTAAATGAATACAAATATTGCTTTTTTTTAAGAAAAAATACAAAACTACTGTACGTTTTTTTTAGGAATGAGTGAATATTAACGTCGCACTTTTACAACACGGAGCTTTGGCGGGCCAAAGTTTGGACCATGATCAAGGATTGAACGACACCTGAGATCCACCCCCCCTCCTAACTACCACACAAATTTAGCAGGAATTTTCCCCCCTACTTTCGGAAAATTTTCTTTGAAACCACTTTTCCCAAGATTTATGGCACACGGGTTCTATGATAGTATTTTTGGGGAAGGCGAATAGTTTTGGCAGAAATTGCTTTTTCAGCTGAGGCGTTTTCGGGGATTAAAGATTATATTTTTTGTCCCGAAAAATAGTTAATGTCAAAATTTAAGTGTTTTTTGTTTTTGTTTTTAATGGTCGTTTAGAAAACGTTTGACTATTTTTTAAAAAAGGCGTGCATATAATTAATTTTCCCGGGGGGGTTCCTTTTTTTAATTAATTGGGCTCAAAGGGGGTTAAAATTTTCCCCAAAGTTGGTATTTTGTTTTTATACCCTTTTAATTTTCAATGCAGTGATAAAAAAAAAAAAAAAAAAAAAAGGAAAAATCAAAATTTGGGAAATTAAAGGGGTTAACGTGCATCCCCCCCCGGCGGGTTTTTTAAAAGAGGTACCAAGGCTCGAATTTGAAAAAGGGCCATCTACGATCCGTCCCTTTTAACCCCCGGGATTCACCTGGCCTCTGTAAAATCTTTGTGAAAGAAAAAACCCCTTTCCAAATTATTTTTTAAAAGCGTAAGCTCAAAAACTCTTTAAATGAAAGGTAGCTAGACATTTGCCAACCGACTCTACCCCCAAACTTTTTCGCTGTTTTTTCATTTTGAATTTTTAAAAAAACCAGTTTTAATAAAATTTTAAAAAAAAACCGGTTTTGCCTTTCAAAAAAAATTAAAAATTTTTTAAACTTTTTAAAAAAGTAAATAAGGAAGTAAAAAGTTTTCATTTTAAAGGGTTTTAAAATTTAAAAAATTTTGGGGGGAAAAAAAAAAAAAAAATTTTTAACCAATTGGTTTTTGCTAAAAATCAACAAAGGTTTTTTTTCTTTTAAAAAATTTTTTTAGGGAAAATTTTAAAAAAGCTTTTTTTGTTTTAAATTTTCAAAAAAAAATTTAAAAAACTCAATTAAAAGTTTCTTTTTATTTTTTTAATCTGTATTGTTTGATTTTTCGGGTTTCACCCTCCCAAAAAGGTTTAAGCTTGAAAAATAATTATAACGGGTTCCATAAATGGGTAACTAATAATAAAGTAATATAACAATCCAGTGACGCACAAAAAGGGGTCCGGGGGGTTTCCCCCCCCCTAAACCCTTGATTTTTGGTTGGGTTTTTAATTCTAAGGGATATAGTACGTAAAATTTAATTAAGTATTTGGGTTTTTAATGTTTTTAATTTTAATGCTATTTTTTTATTCAATAAAAAAAATCATTCAATAAATCAAAAAAAAATCAAAACTAAAATGATACAAGGAAAGGTGAAATTTTAACCCCCGGGAACCCCCCAAAAATTCCTTTTGGGTTCTGTAAAAAACCCCTTTTGTTCTTGATAAAAAAGTTTTTTTTTTTCCTTTTTTATTTTTTTTGGGGAAAAATTTAATGGAAGGAAAAAATTAATTTTTTATCGAATAGAGGCACCCCCCCAAAAAATTTAATTTTACACGGGTTTTAAAAAGAAACATTAAATATAATTTAAAAAATTTTAACATTATTTCTAAAAAATCTTAGCCGGTCAAATTAAACGATAAATGATTTGAAATACAATCTACGGGGTTTTGGTAGCGGTAAAATTTTTAAAGTATTTTTCTTGGTAAAAAAACTCCCGGTCTTAAAGGGTTTTCCTTTCCGGTATCACGTTCGGGGAAGGGGGATGAAAGGGGTTGGAAACCGGTTAAACCCCTTTTAAACCCCGGGTGCGTCCTGGGTTTGAGACCACCTTGCTCAGTTTAAATACCCGGCAAATATAATCCTTTAAAGGGTAAAAACCGGGGCGTTGCGATGAAAACAAAGGGGTGGAGGGATCTTCTGATAAGATTTACCGCTCTTCTTCGGGGAACTACCCTAACTCAATCTCCGCTGCTTTTCACTACTTACACTTGCAATTACCGAGAATGGAAATAGATAAAGTTGATTTAGGTAGAGGTTGGTTCGTAGATGGAAATGTTAACTTCGCTTAGCGCAGGATAATTTCATTCCAGATTAAATTTAGGCTTAATGATTTCGAACAAAGTTTACTAGTTTGCTAGGTTCGAACAAGTTTACAAAGGTGTGACTACTATTAAGTATATTTATTGCATTGAAAGAAAATTGTGAACGCTTAGAAGACGAAACATTTTTCAAAGAACGTACAAAAATTATATAAATATGTATGACAAAGAAATCACTGAAAAATGTATTTTCATCTACATCTTGGAAATTATAAAATTTTTTTAAAATTAAAGTAACAAATAAACGATGTCAAGTGAAATATGAATGTAGAAATTTCGTGATAAGCTCAATTACAAATTTAAAAGTAGTTTTTTAGAGCAATTAATTTCTCAACTTTTTTTACAAAAACGTTTTTGAAATAGAGTAGGCAACATTTTAAGTAATATTAAATTTAACTTTATTTATTATCAAATTGGTCAAGATGTTAAACGTAATTTATTACAAGTTGTATATTGTAGTCTTTAACTAGAAAAACTAATTTTGAAAGTGGTAAATATTAATTTGCAATGGTTATTTTCACCCAACACTCATATTGGAATGAAATATTTTCTTCCGTTACTTTTTTGCTACAATGATATTTATCGTAATGTTAGATAAAACCATAGTTTTCTATACGTATTAAGAGAAAAAAAAATGGCTTCAATCGTGGTGCTATTACACCACTAAAAATTTCGTGTTATTACATTTGTATCAAATAGTTTAAAACTTTTGAATTTTTATTTTAGAGAGTTAAGTTTTTCTTCTGAATAAAATAATACCAAACGATTGTATTATGTTCTGTAATGGATAGAAAATAAATATGATTATTTTATTATACACTATCAGCACTTAAAATTCCAAGAAAATATATTCAAATGTCAATTCCATGAATCTTTAGAGAACAACATTTCCTTTAAAAATTGTAAATTCTTGTGAAATTCTTACATAAATCTATTAGATATGCTTCAGTATTCATTTTTCGTTTTATAGTTTTTAAATGATCTAGCTTACTTAAAGCATATCTCATTAAAGAGCTATTATTTATTTGCATTAATATTCGCATTATCTTTAAGATTAAGTCTATGAAGAAGGCTTAAATTAACGTGAAGGGGGAAAAAAAGGTTAAAATTTTAAATTAAATTATCAAGAAATATAAAATTCTGCAATAGAGAAGAAACTCTGATTTTTTCATATTACGTCTTTAGATCTTAAAACATTCATTGAAAATAACTGAGTTTCAAAAATTTATAATTTTTAAATGTAATTCATAAAATACTTATGAAAATGGTTTGAAGTGCAAGAATAATTTTAAAGGATTTTTGTCACTAATTTTTATTTTAGAAGCAATATTCCTTTATTAGACATAGTATTCAATCGTTTGGGTATTTTAAATCTACAAAAAGCAATACATACAGACAATATATGACTTATGGATACGAAAAGGACGAAAATTAGAGTTTCTTAATTTTATTGTTTTTAAATTATATAAGTAAGCATAAAAATTAAGCTATAGAGCTATTAATAGTATAAGAAAGAAAAAGAGAATAATAGATAGTATTTATAGAAGTTATTAATATTATTGTTATATAAATATTTATAAAATTAGTATTTAATTTTTACTCTGAGATATCATTTTCAATGTGCACGTATTATGTCAAAATTATTTTAAAATCATAAGCGTAATAAAACATTTATTTTAAAATTAAGCAAGAATTTTTTTTAAGTATGCAAAACATTTAATTACATTTACGAGTTAAAATTTTAAAAAACTTTTTTTTCTAAAGATAAATTTATAATTACTCATTCTAAAGTTAATTAAAAAATTTTTCAGCTAACTTTGAATTACTTATTTCTGCTAGAAAATTTTATGACTTAACGGGGGAAAAAAATTTCGTTACATAAAAATTGTGATAGATGACGCTGTTTTTTTTCTTTTCTTCTTAAGCAATATTTTCTTAAAAATTTGTATAAGTAAATAATACAATTTTTAACAAATAATTAAATTAATTTTAACAAATAATTTTAAATAATAACTAAATAACAATTTTTAAATAATGAAGAGTTATATCTTGTATGTTATAATTTATTTGTTTTAAATCTCAAATAAACTTTGCAGAGAACTACAGATCTCATTGATATGGAGGATTCGTGGAATGTGAAGTCATCTTTAAAAATCAACAAACTCATTTTTTAGCCTTTCAATTGATATCAACTTTGGTTATAGTTAACAAGGAGCGAGTCAGTTTTAGCCTATTTTAAATAACGGTGGGAAGATATTTATGATTTAAGCTGATACTCAGCTGATTCCTTAAACTCGAATCAAGAAGTACTTAATTCTTTTCCTGGGTACACTAACACAGCGTTTCTCAAACTGTGTAGCGCGCCCCCTTGGCGGGCGTGATAACTCTACAAGGCGAGCATATTGAAAAGTAGAAGACAAAAGATTATTTAAAATAAAATTACTAATTTACTGAAAGTGTGAACAAACAAAAAATACATTCTCACATAATAAGAAATAGAATACACATTTACACTGATATAATATACTTATAAAAGTATCAGTACTGCATAATGTATTTCATAATTAATTTAACAATACTAAGCTAAGAATAAGTAAATAATTACCACCATGACTGTATCAATATATACAAAAGATACTTATCTGGATAATTTGTGCGGTTTATAATAAATCCCTTAACTGCCGATTAAAAATTATGCGATTCGCTCCCCAATGCCACCGTTTCCACGTAGGCGTGCTTATATGATGTATTGGGCGGGGAGGAATAAAATAATCAAATCCTCTGGAATATAAGTACATCCTTCGCAAACACTGTCCTTTTAATGTATTCCAAAACCTGCGAAATATTAGAAGTGCACAAAAAATATCGTACTTTTGACAGTCGTATATATACGTCCGGGAAAAGAACGTTTTAGCTGAGAAAGAGGTTTATATGGGCGGGTGGAGCTTAAGAGATTTAAATCCTATTGTAGATTTAGCATCAAAGCATCGTATTATTGAATTCAATAAATTGTTATTGTATGGAGGGGGGCGATGAAAATTATGTTTGAATGTTGGGTCGTCAGTATTGAAAGTTTGAGAACCACTGCACTAACAATTAAAATATAAACTAAAACTTAATCTAACATCAAAACGTTCAATTGCTATCTTCCTCCTCTAACTGAATTCACTAAACTCGAAATAATAGTTCCTATTTGCATGAGTGTCAGTTCTATTGAAGAAAGAGGCTCTCAAATCAAAATATTTACTGGAAGTATCTCCCTTTGAGGATTGCTAGGACACGTAGAGAACCTGTTACAATTTATTCAATTGTTATAGATAAAATAGGATAAAGTTATTTCGGATAATCTTACGTATGAAAATAATTTGAAGTACAGAAATCGATTGAAAATATATGTTGCGCAATTGTGCAAATTTTTTGTATTTTCTAACCAAAAACATTCATTGTGTTTTACTGAAAAATTCCATTGCTATATATTTTGATTCTCTGTAAAACATTACCTTAAAATATTCTCTTTAAAATGTTGATGAAATGATGAACAATAAAATATTACCCTATTACTTCTGAATGATTATTTTTTTAAAAATAGAGACCAGCAAAAAAGATCAAAAGTATTGCATTGAAGTGTCTTATAAAGTGTCGTATATATAAATTTAATTTTAAATTAAAATTTCCTTTAAAAATTAGTATTTTAATACAATATTATTAACAATTAAAATTAAATTTCTTGAAGCTGCTATAAATTTAGTAAAAATTATACTTTCCTTTTTTTTTAAATAAAAAAACTTTCCTTTCTTTAATTATACTTCACAGAAATATTACACATATGCACATCAATCCAAATTATTAAATACTTATACAAAAAATTCTACATGAAATCAACATAAAGACGATGCAGGCAAACCCCATCATCTCTTAAATCATGAAAAGTGTTTCGGTATTTAGAATTTCAGTATATCTAATGCAAAATTAGTCGTCTGTAATTGATAAGCTTGAGTAGGAACTCGTTAAGCAAACATGTACTATTGCCCTCTCTTAGTATATTTACTTTAGAAAGCGTATTTAGATAACCTTATCGATTTAGTGAAAAGTACTATCTTCTTAGAAGCCTCGATCATCTACTTCAATTTTCCTCCCAAATAGATTTGAATGGCCCCAGAATTTACAAGGAGAGCTTATTCACCCGGTTTTTTAGAAATACAATGTATTGTATCCAAATTTGTGCAACACAACTGTTGAAATTTAAGTAAAATTAATTTAAGTTCATATTCACGTTAATTTGCTATTGCAATATAATTAAAATTTTCAGATGTGAAAATATAAAAGCCAGTTAGAAATGAAGAATGTATTTTGTTCGAAATCCTTCAACTAAAAATGTTTTTGAAATTATGTGTAACAAATATGTATATTCAATCCACTTAACATCTGGAAAAATAATCCTAAAAATAAAAAAAATAATAATAAAAAATGTTTCAATATTATAAAAATTCGAAGTAAAAGAAGTCAGAAGACACCATTTATGTACAATAACAAAGTAATAATTATAGAAATCGGTAATTAATTGTTACTATATAGATTAGCACTCGAGTTTCTCTTTTAGATGGACTAGTGATGGACTTGTATCAATATTTAAAAAGGAAAAATATCAGAATGAAATCAAGTTTCATTTTGAAAAACTTCTTTCAAGTTGAAATCAACAAAATTTCGAAAGAGTGAGAAAAGAATAAGCTCTTGCCTCAATACGCTAAAAATTTTATTATAGAATTTTGATTATACACTGATCAAAAAGTTAAGAGATAAAGCAAATAAGTTAGGAAAACTACGCGAGACAACCCTTGTAAAATAGAAATCAAACATGTATTAAAATCTTATACGAGAAAGAAGACGCATAAAAACTGTATGGGAGCTTTAATTCTTTGAAATGATGGAAATAACATAAAAAGAGGCCACAGGGAAAAAATTTGGTTACATGTAATAGATGAAAAAATATTTGTTTGAAAAAGATATAAGATGTTAAACATGGTGTATGATCTCTTCGGACGTATACGACTGCCTCACACTTGTTTTCTGTGGATGTTATTAAGAGAACTTGGGTAATACTGTTTTCATAAAATGTAAGCATTGATCTGCTGCAATGCGTCGTCCCAGTGTGTGACAAACATACCCAATCCTATTTAGATCAGGAGAGTATGTTGTCCTGACCATACGTTGTATTCATTCAACTTCAAGAACATTATCCGCAAGTCGAGAAATATGAAGTCAATTAATGTCATGCTTTAATTGAGATGAATCACGAATTGCAGCAGCATGAGGTGCCAAATGAGATCTCAGTATCTAGTTCGCACACCTTTGGGTCTTCAAATTGCTATTGCGAATAATATTCTGGTTAGTTTTACCTATGGGCAAGGACTTCTTAAGGCAGGGGCCAACTGGCCCGGGCCTAGGGCCTCCGCAACAATTGGGTTGTTCTTGTTCTTAATTCAGCCTTAATAAGACCATAATTCGAATAATTTCAACGGTCAAACGTTATTTCCGGTTGTATTCTCCAAAAAACTAGGAATTTCGGACAATATGTCCACTGGCTACATATGATGACCGTCGTCTATGTATAGGGCCTATTCCTACCGCCATACACCATCGTTACTCATTCAGTCACTTCCACAGATGCGGAGCGATTTAAAAATTCTTTTTTTTATATCAATCTGCACAGAATGGACATGGCAACAGCAACAACCCATGCAGTCAAAAGGTAGGAGTCGATCGAGACGGTTTGTGCGATTGTAAGTCATGAACATTTATTTGTTTCGTGTTATTATTTGTACGAGAATTTCACAACGAATGCTTTGTACTATCTGCTTCTAAGTGTCATTGGTGGGCCTAATTTTTCGCTGGGGGTACAGGGCCTAAGTTTGCGAAAGGGCCCTGGTCCTCAAGAAGTCTTAAGACGTCCCTGCCTATGAAGATTTCAGCCAATACCAATGACTCACCTCGACGGTACTGTGCTTTTCCACGAACGAACGAGGGGTTATTTCCAGTGCTCCTTTATCTCCATACCAGTACACGTCGAGTACATTCCAGATTAAATCAGGATTCTTCAATGAACAATATCAGACTCCGACCACGTGGCAATTGTTCTCTGTGTTTAGTAGCTCATTTTCTGCTGGTGTCGAATCAATGGAATACACACCATTAACCTATAATTATTGAGATCACCCTCGTAAAATCAATTTTAGACTTTTGGCATGATATCTTAGGTCTTGTTAAATTTAACCGTTTTTGCTGTTGAGTAGAATTACCAGTTTTCTTAGCGAGCTGTTAACAGGAAGTACTGGTCATCAATTGCTATAATAGCACGTAGACAACATTGCCCTACTTGACGCTTAACATTCCCAACTCTTAGATTCGATTCCGTAACTTTTAATTGATACTTCTTGGTACTCTAACGGAATCCTCCCTATTTTGTGTTTGTCTAGAACAGTGATTCCCAAAGTGGTATATATAGTCCCCCAGGGGTCTATGACGACCTGCAAGGGGTCCACGTCAACAAAAAAATAATTTGGGAGTCAATGAGGTGTAAGTGGGGGTCTATGTGATATTGGCTCTCATTAAACTAGATCCTGACTTTAATTTTTTAAAAAAATATTTAATCAAGTGGAAACCAAATTTACTTATTTAGCAGATTTATTTACAAAGTTTAATGAGGTTAATTTGCACGTACGGTGACAGCATAAATTTTTTTAAAAACAGGAACCATTTCAGCGTTTCTTTCCAGAGTTAAACTAAAGAAGTATAATACTGGAGGTTCGGAATTTTCTCAAATTAACTCAGACAATCTGTCAGCACGTTTTAACCTACGTTCAACATTTAACTGCCTTTTATTCAGACTTTGAAACCAGGTTTGAGAATGCTTTGACTATGGTATACGACAGTAGGCAATGAATTTATATGGTCATATTGAAAAAAAAATGCCACATGACAACAAGAACTGATCGTGATATGCACCTATGAAGATTTTAAAGTTTGGAAACGGATGCCAGCAATTTTGGTTATAAAAAGGCAAATCTGTTATTTGTCCCGAATTATGGAATATCGTGAAGAAATTTTTAATTATTTTACCTAGTAAGAAGGAGTTTCAGTGCAGTTGCCAATCTTCAAAACAAAAAAAGAAACTGGACACTATTAACACGGGAGATTTTAGGTTAAACCTGACAATATTCATACTAATTTTGTATTGTAGAATACATATTTTTGGAATTTGTTTGTAAAATTTGTTATTTTAGCACCAGATTCAACCCTCCCATTAAAATCAATTGCATGTTGTTTGGTTATTTTATTTAACAGTTATTTTATATATTAATTAACTTTTAATTTAATTGATTAACATATGTTTTTTTAAATTTTATAACTCTATATACTTCATTAGTTATAAATTTAATTCTTTTAAAGTAGTAGTAGTAGTACTAGCTGTCAAAAAGACATTTAAATTGATAAATTTGCGAAAATTCAATATTAATTAAGCAAGGGAAAAAACATGGCAAGGGGTCTATGAGACAAAAATGTTTGGGAATCTCTGGTCTAGAACAAAGACACTCAAG
The DNA here is from genome assembly GCA_019973955.1 of Trichonephila inaurata madagascariensis. NCBI lineage: Eukaryota > Metazoa > Arthropoda > Arachnida > Araneae > Nephilidae > Trichonephila > Trichonephila inaurata. The sequence continues at coordinate 88,561 of BMAV01026299.1, read as the reverse complement.
AATTCATCAAATCATGGATCCCAATAAATTCCATTTCATGTAATGACAATTTCAGACCACCTTTTCTCATACGAAATTTGAAAATTTGCTTTTTTAAACTGAGAGAATGAAGAAAGAAATTTTTTAGAAAATAATAATTTCTACATACATTTCTTTTTCGATTCCTACTATTAGTTCATTCTCTCCCTATATATATGTATATTTATTTATTGAAATATATATATATATATTGTTTAAATTTTCAATCGTTAATAAAATACTTTTTATTCATCCACTGAAGTTCAAAAATACATTTTTTTTTAAACTTGTAGTGGATGACACTTAGTGTTAATACAGTTTTTTTTAAAAAAAATATTCATTAATTAATTGAATTTTAAATTTGTTTTCCGTTACTTCTGATGAAGTTAGATTTTTTTTACATCAGATGGCGCCAGTAGGTTTTTCTAACGAAGTAGGAATTGACTAAAACAAATTTTTTTACATCACTTTTTTTTTCGTCAGATGTTGATTTACATATGTTTACTTCTTTTGTTTCCTGTTACACTTTAAACTAGAGATGTTTCGGCTTACGTCAGTTCTCAGCAGAAATATTTGCATACTTTTGTTATATTTCATTAATTTAGTATTTTTTAGTTTCATATCCTTTGAAGAAAAGAATTTTAAGTGTAAAAATATTTTTTATTAATGTAACAACTGAAATGAATATCATTCTAAAAGTTTTTCATCTGGAAGCATAAAATAAATTCATTAATATATGATTATAAAAATTTCATAATCGTTTATTTCTCGAATATGCTTTGGTAACTCAGTATAAATAATTTTCCTTCATAAAGCGGCATGGTGTAAGAGAATATTTTATTCTGTGATCATGCATCAAACGATTAGGAATTTTAAAATACTTACTTCGACGTTGCATTCATTTTCTTAACATTTTATTTAGAGCCTAGGAATATGTTTTCCATAACCCAACTGCTGACTCCCCATTCATTCTTGTCTACAAAAGGATTTAAAGCACATTCCGGAAAATCTGAAATAAATGGTAATGTATGTTGCTCATTTGTTTCGGTTACAAAATGACAGGTTTTTCCCCCTACATGAAATATCTGCCAGATATTCATGCTTCTTTTAAGGCTTAAGTATCTAAAATTTTCAAAAAAACTGCGTTAGAAAAATATTTACCAAGGGTTATGTGAAGAAATAATTTAGTGTTATTGTTAGAGGAAAAAATTAATTAAAATATTTTCCGCTAAAGTTTTGTATTATTGGTAGATGAAGGAAAAATATTTAAGCGGTGGAAACATATTTGTCATAATCCCTGAATAATATTTGTATTGGAAAAACTGAAAAAGGAACTGTGGGAAAATGTATTAGCACGATTCAGGATAAATTAGGCTTAGTAGTATATTCAATTTTATTAGCAAAGTATTTTAAAAAATAAAAATAAAATTGTATTTAATAAGACTTTTTTAATCACATCTACGTATAATTTCTGCACTTTCAGTTTGGTGGATAATATATATTATGTGGATACACAAGTGTACTAATCAAAAAGATATCTGAGAAATAATTTTTTTCATTATTCATACGAGCTAAGCTTTTAATAGCAAGATTTTATTTATAGAACTACTCGTGCGAATAACAGTATTAATATAAACATGCAGTGTTATGAAAATGAAAATAATCCATACATTCAAGTGATTCTCACACAAATTATTTAAATAATATCAAGTGATATATTAAAACAGTATATCCAAAATTCATATTCAAAAAACAGCTATAATATTCTTATGCATCAACTCAATGTTTTTTGTTTTGTTTCTTTCTGCTTCAAAATATTCCTCATTGCTGTAGGATTTAAAGTATTGGGGAATCTAAATATATTCCAATCAGTGAGGTTACAACCTCACCAATAGATGGCGCTACCAGCAAATATACGCATTCCCCCTCCCGGAACTGTGGGTTTTGGTTGGGAGAAGAAAAAGCGACAGGAAGCGAGAGAGGCGTCTGAGGGAGGCTCCGATTTACGAACAAGAGGTCACGTTTTTCGATCAACGTGGTTTCACGAGGCTTAGCGACGATTGAGTATATGCTCCGTGAAATAACTCATAAAGTTGTAATCAGTATTTAATTGGAGAAATAATCTAATGTTTCATTAAACTGTAATTTACTTATCTGCTTATTTCTTTGAATATCAAGATCCGGAACTTAGTGACTTACCCCTAGACAATAAAAGAAAAGTCACTTTGTATAGATAAAATACACCCCTACATTACTTATACTCAACAATTTTTAAAATTAAAATACGTAAATTATATTCTCCCGTAAACGTACAAACAGGAGTACTTTATTCGGATATTTATCTCATAGAAAATATCACACACAATAATACTATTAACTATACCATTGATATACAAAAAAAATTTTAAACTATGCATAATACACAAAATTTCTTTCTAAACAGACCTATGACACGAGTGCCACATGTGGCATGAGGAAAAATTCTCAGTGGCACTCTGAACCACTCTACAAAGTTAAGAGATAAAATTAAATTGCTCTGTCACTCTTCTCTCTGCCTCGTGCACTTTTATTTAAAGCTGTTTCTTATTTTCAGTTCTTTATCATAAAACGATGCCACTACACTTTGCTACTGTTTATTCTACATATAAATGTGTATAAATTTTTCTCATATGAAATATATTTTGAACCCCCCAAAAAATTGCTTAAAACTGAACATTTAAAATTGTGTCAAATTGAAAGTCACAAATGAAGACATTATGTAAAGCTTTGCAAGAAAAAGATTCGGATTGGGAATTTTAATTCTTCATTTGATTATATTCAAGGAACAATTATGTATTATTTAGTTTGTTTTTCTTATTTTAATATATATTCTTAAAAGATACGTTATGCACAGTAGCGCAAACAGGAATTTTTCAAGGGGAGGGGGGGTCCGGGATCGAAAGTTCACCAATCTTGTATCATGTTCCTTTTGATTTTATCGATTTTCGGGAACAAAACACAGTAAAAAACTAATTATTGAATAAATAATTAGAGTTAATTAATAAAATTAATCATTAATAACAAATACTTAATTAAATTTTACTTAGAATTATAATCAATCCGAAAAAAATAAAGGGCTTTTTGGGGAGGGGAAGGTCCAGACCCCCAGGACCCACCCTCCTTGTGTGCGCCACTGGCTTTTGAATAATGTATGTGCAATGCTAAATTTTCATTTATGTTGAAGGAACAGTTTGTTGCTTATTTATATGTTGATAGATATCTTCAAATGATGCATGATTATTATATGCAGTATAGTCCCTAAAACTCGGTACTGGATAACCCGACATACCGGATAACTCAGCTATATCCTTGCAAATCGAAAAAACCCCTGGTGCACACAGGTTCAAGGTCCCGCATTCATTTTCATTAAGTAAATGTTCTATGCTTTCATAAAGTACGTACTTTTCCTTTGTTTAAATATATTTCAGCAGTATATTTTCTGTTGTACCCTCAAGCAAACAATATATACAAGCACAGACCAATGTTTTATGCAGAAACACTCGAACTTATTCTTTCTTAATTCCATTCTGGATAACCTTGCCCCCTCAGGGGGCTCACCGTCTTTATGTGGGTACGGGTGTCACAATCCCGAGGTACCCTAGTGATCTTTTCCTTTTCCCAAGGGGTTTACTATCTTTGGTAAACACGGGTTTTCGAGAACCCGAGGTACCCTAGAGATCCTTCTCTATTTTCGACCCTTCATCTTGTCATCTAATTTCTTTTATTCTTTTCCCGTCCAGACCACAGACCTATGAATGTTCGACGCAGTATAGCCAAAACTGGCTCTTGCACCATAAAACACCAAACTCAACTCGATAACCTTGCATTTTCCCGAACTAGGTCATTCTTCGGTCCATATTATAGGCCGAGTTTTCGCGACTCTACACCGTAATAAATACCGTTGTGCCTTTTTGGACCTCTGTTCCTGAACTGTTCCTGTGTACGTAATGTTTCAAATATTTTTTACTGTGCGATCCCCTAAATAATTTTGGTAGATTGACTTAGCACATCATAGCAAAAAGGGAGCCGACTCCTGAACTATGGTATTAATATCTTAACTAAGGTCCATAATACTGTGTGAAGAGAAACATTAAATTTTAAAAGCGAATCAATAATATGATTTGTAATTTAGGTAGTATTCTAAAAATGTATCTTGCTTTAAATAAATATGTATTTTTGCAATTCATTTTTGATAAGTAATATCTTATAACTTGTTATATATATACTTGCGATTTTATTTTCTTATTTCTTTGATTTTTGGCTCTTAATTTCGTAATCACAGGACAAGTTTCTTTTAGAATACAAACCATATCTGTTCCATTCTGTGAAGTTACATCTTAAACTCATGAAAAAATTTAATTTTGAAAATTTGAACATGCTTCATAGAAGATTCCGAGCTATTTCAAATACAGTGTAATAGGATTAATAGGAATAATATTTAAAAAAATCAAAGTTCCTTTTAGAAGTAGATATTCTGAAAAAATTCTGAAAATTTTGTTTCTATTTTCGGACTTTTTAATATTTAATGGAGTCAAAAGTCATTCTGTAAATCATATTAAATACGAAATATGAATAAAAATATTCAACCAGCATCTGAATGATTGAGTTAAATAATATTTTGGATCAAACATTTATAAATATATAACTGAAAAATTGTAAAATTTTTCCACCATATAAGTTTTGTCAAAAATAAAATAAAACAAAATGTTTCATGCACTTTATTAGTCTTTTATATAAGTCTTATTTAATAGCGTGAACTAAAAGATGTTAAATTTATATAACAAGCCAGTTCAGATCAGACAAAGGGAATAGAATAGAGGTAGCAAATCCTTATGGATCCACGTGCCATTGTTTCTAAAGAAATATTTAATGAGGTATAGACGGGCCATCAAATAATTTTGACTTGTGATTAGTGGGAAAATAATAAAACTAATACTTACAGCTCTTTATTTACTACGAAAAAATATATTTTGCCCTGTATAGCAGTAAATGTTTTAGAAATACGTGTTATTCAAATTAAAGTAACATTAGTGTGACTTCTGTTGTTGTTGATAAGATGACACACAACTTATATATTAGGATTGTTTAAGATGTTTCTTTTAGCAGAATGCATGCTGAATTAGACTCATCTTGAGACATAGCCATCCTGCGATAGCTATGTCTTGCGGGATCCGCGTAAGCTAGAGGTGTGGGATTATCTAAAAGATGAGACATTTTGGATTCTTAACACAACTTTTATTAAGAATAACTTAAATTACTTAATTCTAAATAACAACTTTCTTTAAGTGAGAATAAGCCACCAATTAAACTGAATATGCAAGTCAGATCGCACGACTAGATCACTTATCTTAATTATATTTAATTAACTGTCTAATCTAACTTCCTATGCAAAATATTACCTTTTATAGAGTCACCTTCCTTCCTAGGTTGAAGACATTCCTATTATGCTATTTGTAGGTGAGAATACTCATGCTTTATTAATCCTTCTTGTAATTAATAATATTAATGACGAATAGCGTATCCTTCTTCCTGGGTTGTAGGTCGTCTAACACTTGTTCCGAACGATTCCACACTAAATTATCTCTAGGCTTGCCGTCTATCTCACCAAACCTTCTATCCTTTTAAAGTATATCCCATTTGCATATTCGTTCTGTTTCTCTTCTTGGTATTGGGTTGGAAAAGTTTTGCCATTAATCGTGGCCGTCAAAGAACTTAGGAGTTATGTTAGAAGAAGAACGCGAGAGACGTCACAATCTGCCAAACGTTTTCTAAGGGAGTCTTTAATGTTATTCATCTCTGAAAATAATGACTCACAGGCATAGATAGATGAAAATATGGTTAAAATAGCATGAGGCAGCTTCTTCAATGTGTCTGAAATCGAGTTTCATGTTTCCAAAGTTTCATTACTGACATTCTTAATTATGCTAGTTAATTTTTCTGTTTCAATCAATTTCAACTTTTTCCTCGTTTGAATAAATTTTTCATTCCATATTGAACTTAACTCAGTGGCACGACATCCTATGAGGGCCAAGGTCTACTGTGCCCAACTCAGTATACGCGATCTTTAGGCCCTGAGGTACATAGCAGATGTTCCGGTCAGGTGTGGTCAGTTTGACACGAAACCCCAATGTTAAGTTCCCATGCAAGTTTGGTACTTATTTTATCGACCCATTGAAGGTATAAAAGGCTGAGTCAACCTTGCCCAGCCCGGGGTTTGAACCTCGGGCCTGTGGGGTGGAAGCACGATGCACTAACCACTCAGCCACTGGGCTTCGTTTTGAACTAGACTGGAAATTAATCACACACACACAGTTGCATTTAAAATTCTTCCATTTCCAACCAATCGAATTGGGACAAATTCAATTTATCAAATGAAGTCACACATCAGGGTACATAACAAACTTGAACGTTTCCGATAATTCTTTGAACTGAGAAAACCTCGCTGAAAATTTTTTGATTGAAAAATCAATTACAGAAATAAATTCTTCAATATTTTTTTCTTTTTCTGGTTTCTCATGTATATCTGAATCTTTGATATTTTTTTTCAGGTTTGAGAAGTATTAGAGCTTCTTGTAATAATAATAATAAGCGAGTGTTCTTCCCGCAGCCCTGTGACTAATCACTCGTGTTTGTTCCGAATACTTCATAGTGAACTTTGTTTTTTAACACGAAAATGCAAATCTATTTGACCTGTGGCTTGCCCAAAATATTGTGTCACGAGCCATCAATAGCATGCATGTCATTGGTTCGCCATCCCTGGAATAGAATAAACAACATATAAGTCAAGTTTTTAAGAATATATTCCGCAAAATATACTAATAATCTAGAAAAATCCAGATTGTCCTGGGTTGATTTTTCACATTCCAATTAAAAAGTCGCGTACATTTCTGTTTCAAAGCTTCAATGGCAATCGTAGTCAACAAAAAATATGTATGTGACATCTTGCAAATAAAAATGAAAAATTTCAAAATATTTACTTGCGCGTAAAGCATAGAAGTAATTAATTAATTTAATACGATCACGAATATAATTGCCTTCATCGCATCCATTCACACTGCATTAATTGCGTGCATTTCAATTTCATTCTTTGTTAACAGCTGAGCGGCAATGATCATTCAAAGTGATTCCAATTTAATACGTTTGATGAATTACGGGAAACTTTCATTATGTATGCAATTTAATACGTTTGATGAATTACGGGAAACTTTCATTATGTATGCAATAGTGCACCATTTTAATTTGCATTACAATGGAACTTATTTCTCTTGGAATGCTTCCCAGAACGGCGAGTTTTAAAATAACTCTCAAGTTTTCACACTAATTGAATTGTTTGATTAAAAGTTCTCTTTTAAAGGCTTAATATTTGAATTTGTTCATCTTGTATTGACATCAGTCCATTTTTTCAGAGTTTTCTTTTATTTACTTATTTGGTAAAAAAATTGCAGCTATAAATAAATTAAAAGTAAAAAAAAAACTTTTTTAAAAACAAGCTTTTATTTAAATGCTCTAAAAAGAATAAAATAAACTTTTCTTTTAAAACTTTTTTGCTATCAACTTATAACGTCATTACACAATCTATAATATAAAATCCTGTAGCGAGATTTAAGTACTCTTTTACTAGATTTGAAAATTTTAAAAATTAAATCAATCAGATCAAGTTAATTAATTTGCTTGTTTATCTACAAAGGTATCACACACACACGTTTTTGTGAACCAGCTGTTATATGGAAAGTTAAATTTAATATCTCATATACACACTTATAGGAAATAGTAAGCATTGAAAAAAAGATTATCTCTTGTTTCGTGGCCTAACAAAAGAAGAATGTAGGATTTTTCTCTTATCTAAAACACACTGTTTTAATTGTATTTTTAAACATTAAGATTAGGAAAAGTTACGGAAATATTTTAATTAAGTTGTCATCCTACTCCACACAGAGTATATTTATCTAATTATAAGGAAGTCGGGAAGAATATTGTAATAGCGCATGACCACCAATGAATAATTCGCAACAACAAACTAAGACAGAAATCGACGAGATGAAGGAATTCTTTAATTGAAACAAACTTTGGTGCAAACGGTGTTATGCATGAAAAAGAAAATATTACCATTTCACAACAATTGAGTTGCTTGGTTTCAGAATTCTATTGCTACATAGAGTAAGGAAATTAATTACAGTGTTTGCACCTCTGGTATGGATGCCAGCTGTCACCCCATGTGATATAAATAAAAAAATATCCGAATGTCGTTGCGAATTCCTCGATTATATCCTTCTTTTCTGTTGTTGTTGCTCATACCACCTGTCTGACATAGTCAGATCGAGCCCGAAATTCATCGGGGAATGGGCTGAATACGCCTGTCGTTTGGTTTTTTAAGCCTTGAGCACCATACAGGTGATGTGTTAGCTCGGAGAAATTTCCCCAAAGGAACGATAGATGGCGACACCACCTATCTCCACCTCCACAATTTAGGCAAAAAACTGAATTGGGGGGAAATTTTCTCCGTTTCCTGCCCCGTGATTCAGCCCAAAAACATTCGGACCCACTGATTTAACGAGCACGTGTTCCGCTTGTACTGGGGGGTTTTTGGGGTACGGGCATCAACCCCGGGCCCTTTCCCGGCCCGGGTCGGTCTCTAACCAAGGCTCCCCACGGCCTTCCCTTTTTCCCCTTCAAATTCGGGTTTGGGGCCCAATAGTTATTTTCGAACTCGTGGCTGACGTGTTGCAAGTTCGAGTTTTGGTGCCTGTGCGGGAAGGGGGGGGGGATAAACATTAAATCTGTAGTTCTCAAAATCCTTCAGTTGGTGTTATGTGGATAGTTTGAAGGGAGGTGGCTATCTCGGGTGTCATCCACTTTACTTGACCGAGCCTCGAAATTACGAGGTTTGTTGCCAACAGCCCTCGAGTTGCTTTATAGTACGGCATTACTATTATTCTCACTCATTTGCCAAATTCTGCTCTATAGGAGGCAGATCAAGCGATCAAACTGAGAAAGGAAGAGTTCAACAAAATTAAAGATAAATCGAAATTGAGTGTAATATGTTGAACAATCCTCTGCGAAAAAAAAAAAATTACGAATTACTTAATTTTTATTTTCAAAATACTCTTTTAGTAGTATGTGATGATCAGCAAATTAATTTGGATTTCAAGTAACTTAGCTGACTTTTCAATAAGATAATGCATGGGTGCACATAGCACTCTTTAATATAAATTATCTTATAGTTTTAAAACTATATTTTGCTTTATCAACTAAATAGTCTAACGTCTTCTTCATAAAACATGCTTAGAAACTAATGGAAGAGGCAACGATAGTTAGGTAATTCAGCAAGAAATCTTCCAGGTCACAATATTTCTGAAAATACCAGCTACAACTAATGATCAAGTCACGGATGAACCAACCTCGTATTAATTTCAACCATCTGCAGGATGTTGCCGAATTTAACTGACAAATTCAGAGAGGTGATAGCAAGCAGCATGGAGACGACAAATCACAATGAAGCAGGGGTCGGAAATTATGTTTAGTCTGTAAAAATCGCGATAATAGTAGCTGTTGGCAGGACGATGAGCCAGACGAAGAGGGTGGCCAAACGAATGCGGAGATTTGCACTGCCATGGTAAGGTTGAAGAAATAAGCACGTATATAGTAAATTTCCCTTACTGTCTAAGGAGAATAAAAGTGGCGAGCAAGTTGTCTTAGGTGAGTATTGCATAAAGTGCAAATTTTAAACTGGATTTGGTAACAATGTTGGATTATACGAATAAGAAATATGCGGATATGCACTTTCCATAAGGCCGATTGAATGGATATATGGATTGTACATATACGTACGGATTGAGCGCTTCTGGCAATCCTTCTTCCATTGGTGTCGGCTATGCTATGACCTTCGCGACCGCAACATGGAACAATTCCTGTGACAATCACTTGTGCGTATTGTAAAGATGCTTTGGGGCTAATAAATGTGTTTTTTAACTCTCTTATAGCCCTTTTTCATTCCACTCGACATCACCCCCTTCATAAATGTTTTTACGAATTACTCCGAGTAATCGTAGTTTGCCAACCCTTGTTCTATGGTGATTTGTAATTCCCATTCTGCTCTGAATCTGTCGGTCGAATTTGCTAACACTCGGCATAATGTGTGAACTAGGGTTTAAATCATACAAAGAATTGTTTTGAAATCATAATTGTACACATACACTTATTTTTCGCATTTCTATGACTTTCACATTTCTTGTAGCTTTTTATCTCTCCTTGTGTATTTATTTTAGTCGATCAAATACTAACATTTTATAGCAAGATATTTTCGATATGCATACAGTTTGTAAAATATTCGGGAAGTATCTTTTTTCAATAATTTATTTCTTTTTCGTCAATTTATCAAAATATATAATAAAATTTTTTTTTTTTCACTTTTAATAATAAAAAAAACTTGAATGTAATTTTATATTGGCATTTAATAATGCTTGAAATTTAAAAAGTATGAGCAATTAAGATTTAAATTTCGTGTTTAAATCAGTAAATAACATGTGTTACCTTGATTATCATTGAAGAAGCATCGCAGAGAATACAAAATAAATGTCTTTCGCAAGCAATGCGTTTTACGTCTTTTTCCCCCTGAAAAATTAATGTATTGTTATTTTTATTATAAATTTAGATTTATATATTATGTAGTATAATGTTAAAAAATGGTTTATGTGTGTGTAAACCGGATGGTGGTCTGAACTGAGGATTTAAAGAAACGATTTTGAAAAAATATATTTTTGGAACTGAATCAATGAAAATTACTATTAAAATAAATATTACTTATTATCGATACATTTTATAAAACCCAGCACTTGAGAGACATTGAGAATAAGATAACTTAAGGGGACACAATACGATACAATTAACAAAAATGGGTCAAAATTCAAATAAAGGTTTTTTTTTATCAAAATTATTCTTTGTATAATTTTCTACCATCTCTCCACACACAAAAAGTTGAAAGCTCTAAGTTAAAAAAATTCAGAATTATGATAACTTTTATGTTCTTTTTCATTCACATACCAATGGCAAATAAAACTTTTTAAAGGATTTATCTCAAAAAGGAAGAATAACTCTCATTTATCTTAATTTAAAATGGGAATTATTTTTTATTGAGCCTAATGCTTTGAAATTTTTTTTATCTATTGCTAAAAGTACATGTAACAAAAGTTGGTATGCATTTTTTAATCAAAGCTATACTTATTTTTAAAAAATAGATGCATTTAGAATTGATACATAGTGTTGTCAATTTCTTCAAGTGGTTTTGGGAAGATTGTTTGAAGTGTTCGATATAAATTGCGCAGAAAATAACAGAAAAACAAAAACAAACCTTTTTCCCACTCATTATCACTTTTTTAACAAAAATTTTAGATTAGTCTCAAAAAAATATTCAAGAAATCGCACGTTTTTTCCAACCACAACAAACAGAGGACTGACAAGCTCAAACCCGCTATGATTGTGACATTTGATTTTTTCTTACAGCTACGTTCCTTATTACGCAATAGTCAACGTGAAAAAAAAAATTGACAGCAACAACCAATTTACAGTACACCTGTTTATAGTACGATTTTTTTGTTCACTAAATATGATGTAATTTTCCATCATCATACAGAAAAAGGTTAAAACAGTGGCCAGATTTTGGTTTCGGCAAGACATTACCTATCTTCATAAATATTATACAGCATTCATAAATTGGGTACCTTGAATTTAGACTTTGATAATTGATGGTCTGAAATTTACGCTGCACCCGTGTCACAGTTTTAAATTGAATAAATTATGCTAAAACTTGCGCTTGTTCTTGTAGTGAAGCCATTTGGAAGTATTTGTCACACCAAAGAATTTGCGCAGCGTCTCATTCGCTTAACTCATCATTAAAAAAATAATAATAAACTTCCCATCTGATCCTAAAATCCGGAAGTGTATGTGTTTTGGTTATTTTTTTAAAGTGTAAAAATACATTTCGGACACATCATACACTCTTTTCAGAATTTATTATTAGCAATGGGAGAAAATTTAGCTTTTTAAGTGTACATCACATAAAATAGCCACATTTAAACATACTATTTCAAAAGTTTTACAACAGTACGGGCCTTAATCATTTTACAACGTAAAATGACGTTAGCTAATACCACACTTCCCTGTTATAAATGTTAACTAATAATATCGAACATTTAGAAGATTTTTCAGACAGCAAAAACGATTCTATAAATCATTTTCTAATTTTCCAAAAAAAGTCACAGAATATTGAATGAATCAGATTTTTCCTTACTTAGAGTAAAATGTCAGTTCCACCAAAACTTTTATTTATTTTTTTGCTTTCCAGGTGAAACTCAAAATGAAATATTTAAATTTTGGTTGAAAAAGATATTTGCATAAATATTTCCTTTTTCAATGTAAAAGAAATAGGATCAGAAGCACATCTGGACAGGACAAAAAGAAACCGCGTGTACTGTTTCATAGCAAACATCACTCATATTTCCATCTATATTTATTAGGAGGACATGAACTAACTGTGTAAACCTGCATTTTGGTAGAAACCATGAGTTAAGTTGGACACCTCCGAGATTTTTCATTTTGATTTTGGGGAATATGAAATATGAATTTATTTCGGTTTTTTAAGAACAGATTCTGTTTCGATACAAAACCTGAATTTCTGTCAAAATGCTATCACGTTTCCAAAATTTGAAATTACATGACTTTTTCAAATGCGTGCATAAGAAAAAAAATATAGCTTTAAAAGAAATGGAACTAACGGAAATTTGCAAAATTTTAAATAGTAGAATGTGTGAATGTTTCTTTAACAAGCCATATCATGAGTGATATTTTATGAGATTTTATATTTCTTATCTATTTATAAAATATGCTATAAAACTAAGAAATAGAAATACACTAGTGTGAGTAACTTATATAAAATACTATTCTGAATTTATTTGTGGAAATGTACAAAAATTTAAGAGGAAACGGTACTATTCCTTTGACAAAAATCGGGCAAAAATTAAAATAAAATTTTCTTTGCATAGATTATTTTTAGGTAATTTTCTATGATCTCACAAAATTTGAAAACTCTAAGTTGATTGATTTTTTTTGAAAATTTTATGTTCATTTTGATTCACATCCCAATAGTAAATAAAAACTTTAAACGGATTTATCTCAGAAAGAAAAATTAACTTATTTATTTTCATTAAATGTATTTAGTGTTTAAAATTGATAAATGGATAATTTTCTATATTTAGTGTCACTTAAATACTATGTATAAATTGTTTTAAGGACATTTTACACAAAATAAAAAATTTTTTAAAGCATTTTGAAATTACTTAAATATTTTTACAATTAACATAAATTTCCTTTTCATTTTTTTAAAAGCTTAAAATAATAAAATTTATTATAATTCTTGATCCGCAGAGGGTAATTGAACTCTTTTAATAAGCTTTGAGTTTATCCATGTTTTCACACAAGGAGAATTTAAAAAAAAGCCATTTATTTCCGGGTTAATCTAAAAAAGTAATTTTCAAAATTATTGTTCCTTTTTGAAAGGGGTTTGGTAAAATTTTAAATTATTAAAACAAAGCATTTCGAAGCGGAAACTGAAAAAATTATTTATTTTAAATTTTTTTCCAAATTTGTATTTAAAAAATTTTTTTTGTCAAAATGTTTTTAAAACAGTTTTAAAAATGTATTCTCAAATTTAAATAAAAATATCAAAAAATTTCATTTATGCGTTTTTTAAAATCCGGTTCCGGCGTCAATTTTAACCCAATTTAATTGATTTTTAATAAAAAATTTTCCCACAAATCTCGCTATAAAATTAATATAACTACAATTTTCAATTTTAAAATATTTATGCGTGCTTCTGTGAGAGCAAAGTTTCATTCCATGAATCCAATTGTACTTGAATCTGAATTGGCAAATTTCAAAATTCATTACGATACATAACGTACATAGGGGCTAATTAATCTTTCGCTTTATTAAACTGAACGTGATTCAAATATTGTAATAAAGGTTGGTTCATGATCCGAAATTCAGTGAACTTGGTAACATATATATACTGAAACCATCCACAAAATGATCCCTTTCTAACAAAGCAACTGGGAAGAATTAGCTTAAGAGTAAAAAAAAGTAAGAATCCTTTATACCCCTGGGGGGGCATTACGTCGACCCGACCCTGGTCCCCCAAAAAAGGGGTGACCGCCAAAGATTACCGTTTTTGTACCCGACTATTTTGGAACCATGATTTTAAAAGGCGCATAAATGGATAATTATCATGATTTTTTTATTACTTAAATTAGAATCATTTATAAAATTTTTTTAGGACATTTGAAAAAAAGAAAAATGCAATATTTCGGCTAAAATTAACTTAGAATAACCTTTTTCAAAACGTTCTCCTTTTGTAAAAAAATGCCTATTATAATAATATTTTTTGTATATAGCCGATTTTTGTAAAAAGGCTCAACTATGTTTTTTAAAAAATTCACATTATTTTCAAATTACAAAATTTAAATAAACGGGCTTAAAAACCCCCTCTGTTGTCGTAAAAATGGATAAACCCATTCAAAAATTATATATTTCAAACATTTAGAACATCCATAAAGAGGTCTGAGTTATTACAGGGAAAATATTTTATAATAGAACATTTTTTTTACAAAAGGGAACGAAAAAGGGGCATTTATTCTTTTGTCAAAATGTTGGCAAAAAATTTTTTTTTTAATACTATTCTTAGCTTTTTAATACATTTTCTAAATTAATCACTAAAAATTACTTCTTTTATCCATTTATGCTTTTGCAAAAAACACGTTTCGCGTAGTCGGATAAAGATTTATTCGAAATATTCAACATTATGACGATACAGATTATATAAATCTCCTATTGACTATAAACAACAAAATCAACTTAAGACAAAAATGTTTATTTAAATGAACTTTGAATTGTTTGATAATAAATACATCATTTGATATTTATTTAGTGGCTATTATTATTATGCTTGTATTAACGTTTTTGCTTTAAACGTGGTTTTAAAGTGTTATATTTTATTTTAGCTGTAGAGTATTAACACATGTTCCGTATTTATTATTTAGCATAATAAATACTGTACACACTTTTCTATCTCACTATAATCCTATTGATATCTGGGTGGTAGTTCACACAAAATTTTCTGGAAGGGCAGATCGAAAATCTACCATTTCGTATCATATTGGGAAAGCAGTAAAAATTTTTGCAAAAATTAGCATTAATTAATAAAATATTAATATAAATACTTAATAAATTTACGATAGACTGGGGTATAATAAGGAAAATACACGGGCTATGGGAAGTGGCAAGGGAACTTGCATGTGTCCCAGGTTTGCAAGGCAGAATTAATTCTACTGGAAGTCTGCACCACACTGCTTTACATAAGGAAGATATGACATAAAACTATTAATAGCGTTACGTACAGAAGGTCGTTCACACTTTATGGAAACGATTTCGTTATTCATTTTCTCGTTTGCATTTTGAGATAAAACTTTGAAAATTTCAGAATAATCGTCTGCTAAGGTTTTCTTTTGATTGGAATGTGAAATAAAATTTATTCTTAGAATGGCTCCTTTAAAATATGATATCTGGCTCGAAGGTTGTGACATCTCGCGTTTATTCTAACAAATAACTCCTACGTTCTTTGACGGCCACGATTAATGCAAAACTTTCCACCAATTCAGAGGAAAAACGATAACAATGAAATAAGATATCCTTTAAAAGGATAAGTTTGAGTGAAAGGAATGGCAATCTTAAGACTGAGGTGGAGCAGTTCGAACAAGTGTTAGACGGCCTACTCACGAAGAAACGGAAAACGCCACCTCGATAAATAATATTTATAAGAGGAGCAATTGTACACAGGTACATCTTTTGCCTACAAGTATCAGAATCGATGAGTCTTCAACTAGGTGGGAGGATTATATTCTAAACGCTATAATATAGAAAGCAGATAAGGCGATATTTAAATTTATATTTTGGATAAGTGATCTGTTATTGCGATCTGATTAATAATCGGCATACTTTGTGGTTTAATTCTCACTTAATATAAGTTTGTTCATTATATATAAGTATTAAGTTAAATTCTTAATAAAGTTGTATTAGAATTATAGAATGTCTTATTTCGAAATCCACACCTCAACTCGGGGACCCACCACGTCATAGCTATCGACAATGGCTATGTCAAAGGTTACTTAATTACGCTTTCCAAGGAGAAGTATTCGCATCAGCTAATTAAAAAGCGGTGTAAAAATCTCAATTATTGCATTTCATTGAAAGGTATTTATAATATATTAAACTTGAAAGGGGAGGGAAGCGTTTAGCAGAAAGTAAAAATGAAAACACATGACCATGAAACTTCCTCCTAAGACTGTTCAAACCCAGACAACTATCCAGAAAGTAAAGTCTTTGATCCTAAAAGAAAATCTGCTGATTGAAAGATTCATTGCATCAAAACTAGGAATGCCTTCCCCGCAACTGTAATTAAAATCATTCATGAAGATTTAAAGTTAAAACAGATATTTAATCTTAAAGTTCGTCTCCTTTTTTAAAACATATTGCTGAAAGAAAAGCAAATTGTAGAAAATCATGTAAAAAACACCTAGCTACTGAAAAATGGAAATTTGTGGCAACTCTCGATAAGATGTGGTCATAGTTAAGTGACTGTAGTAAAAGAAGATGGGATACGGTTGCTCTTTGGTGACCATATCGTTGATTGTCAGCGTGAATTAGAGATGTGGGATTTTCAAAATGATCAGACATTTTAAAATCCTTAATATGACTTTATTAAGAATATAACTTAAATTTCTATAATAATTTAGATAAATTTATTTAAGTGAGAATTTAATAAACCAAACACACTGCGATAGTTAAACCGAATCGCGTAATTTAGACCACTTTATCTAAATAATTATATTATTTACCTACTTTCAATTCTGATAATATTACAAATCCTAATATCAAATAATCAGTCCTACCTTAATCCAAAATAAGATTCTATCACGTACAGAAACACTTGGGCGCGCGTGCAATGGTATGCACCTTGTATCAATGGCTGATTATCTCGGTAACTTTATGATAGGCTGTCAATTCTCACTCGTATGTCTTCCAAACATAACTTTCCCCTAAATTGCCATACTGCTTACTGAAACTTCTGTTCTTTTAAAAGCTATCTTATTTGCATTTCATAATCGTATTTTACTTCTTGGATTTTGGTTGGAAAAGATTTGCCATTAATTTTGACCGTCAAAGAACCCAGAGGTTATGTTACAGAAAAGACGCGTGAGCCCGTCACGAAGATCAATCTCCTATTGCTCAACTAACGGGAATGACTGCACGAAATGGCTTCCTCAGTATACAGTAAAGTTCCTAAGGGAATTCATGATAGTTGCAGGATTTTCTAACAACAGCAAATTGAAAATTAAAAATGTCTCAAGTAGAGCCAAAATTAATTCACTTTACTACCAGCAGAATATTTTAGAACCAATTTTTGAAGAAGAAATTCCAACTTTATAAGGAAAGGACATTGATATGGTTTAGCTTCATATGGACAAAGCCTCTAGTCACCTGTCGCTTATTTAGTAAAGAAAGAATCAGAAACGGGAATAAAGTTTATCCCATTTGATTACATACGTGTAAAATCACCTTACGCTTCTGCAATGGACTTTAGTGCCTTCGGTTTAGTAAAACGAGCCTTAGGAAAATGGCATCCAAGAACACTGAACGGGCTTTGGAAAACGATTTAAGAGGATTGGAGTAAAATTTGCATGACTGTGCAAATAAAAAGTTTACTTTCATAAAATTTTTTAGCTAGAGTTATTATCAAGAGTCTTGGCTATCAGATACAAGCAAATTTCATCCCAAAACACGGTATTTAGTGATAAAAATTAACTATCAAAATCATTTTCATAAAATGTAGAATAATAACATAAAAAGGTACTGCAGAATGTCATTAATTCAATCCTCGCCTTCAGAAGAATTAAACCATGCAGAATTTTAAATGCAGAATTTTAAATGCAGAATTTTAAGGCTAATTAAATCTGTGACTAAATTTAAATGCTTTTTTTATGTAGAATATTCTTTGTCCCTTCTTACAAGAAGAAGCTGTTTTTTCATCATATTTGCATATCTGAACACAAATCACTTATTTAAATAAAAAAAAGAGAATTTATTTAAATTCAAAAACTGGAATGTATGTTAGCCATTTTTTTAGTGTAATATTGTATCTTTTAGTTTTTATTTACTGTCAAATAAAAAATACCTAGACATTAGATATAAAGCTTTTTTAATAAACAAATAGAATTTTTTTCATTAAAAAAAAAGTGATAAGGGATGATTCAGTAATTTTTATTCAATAAATGGGTAATTTTTTTATGGTTTAAATATGATGTATGGATATTACTGATAAATAATTTATTGTTTGAGATATACGAGGGTGGTCTGAAAAGTTTCCGACCTCAACGTGAAGATGGCAGCACTTGTCAACAAAAGCCAGTGAATTTCGTTGTTCATCTGTTGACAGTTACTAACCAAACTTTGAGCCATTTTGGAGGCGCAGTTGTTATGTAGGAGTCGTTTGAGTGAGTTGATGTGAGTGTTTTTGTGAAAATGGATAAAATCGGGTATCTAGCTGTCATTAAATATTTGTTTTTGAAAGGCAATACGCCAACACAAATCAAAGATGAGTTGTATTTTGTGTGTATGGGGACTCTGCACCATCATTTACCACAGTGACATTTTGGGCAGCTGAATTTAAACGTGGCCATCAGAGCTTGGGAGATGATGAACGTTCGGGGAGTCCAAATACTGTAACTACCGACAAAAACATCGCCAGAGTTCACCAAATGGTTAGACGACCGCCAAATTAAAGTGAGAGAGATAGTAGAGGTTATGAGCATTTCAAAATAACGTGTTTGTCACATATCAAATCAACATTTAGGCGTGAGAAAGCTGTCAGCGCGTTGGGTGCCGCGTTTGCCCTCGTTAGATCAAAAACGTGTTCGAATGAACATTTCCAATGCTCTGTTGGCGCAGTTTTGGCGCCAATTAATTACTGTAGTTGAGACCTTGGAGACACCATTATACACCCGAAACAAAAATACAGTCTAAACAGTGGACTGCAAAGGGAGAACAGGTTCTAAAAAAAGCAAAGACTGTTTTTCGGCTGGGAAAGTGATGGCGACTGTTTTTGGGGATAGTCATAGAGTTAGTTTAATCGATTATCTTCAAAAAGGAAAAACCATTACAGGAGCATACTAGGCATCATTACTTGACAAGCTGAAAGCAGAATTTCCGGAAAAACGGCCACATTTGCAGAAAAAGAAAATCATGTTTCACCAAAACAACGCACCGTCTCACACCTTAGCGGTTGCCATGGCGAACGCCCACGAATTAAGATTTGAACTACTTAACCATCCGCCTTACTCACCAGATCTAGCCCCAAGCTACTTTTTGTATCCCTCATCTAAAAATTGCGCTCGGAAACTGAGATTTTCGTCTCAAATAAAGTGGCAATCACCAACAATTATTTTGTAGAGATAAACGCCGAGTGCTATTTGAACGGGTTACAGAGATGGCAGCATCGCTGGGAAGAGTGTGTAGAGTTACAAGAAGACTATGTTGAAAAATTAAAAAAAAAAAAATTCAGAAAAAATGTCTTGTATCTTTGTTAGGTCGGAAACTTCTCTGACCACCCTCGTAGACCATTTTTAAAAGAAACTCTGAACGTAAAAGTTTTGCTGTTAAATATGTACAATGATTCATAAAACTTATTTGATCTATAAATTTTTATTCTTGAAATATTTTTTTTAAATTTTTCATTTTTAATTACTTGAAAAATGTGTCTTATAAATAAAAACGGGATAATGCAGCACTTGTGTTAAAGTCTACTATAAATTAAAACAAAAAATATATATTTTTTAAAAATTTTCCGATTAACAGCAATTAAAACTGTTTTTTTTTCATTATTCAAATTTGATTGTTTCGGGTATAAAATTTTTCTTCCATATTTAAGTGAGAGTAAAATAAATATATATCACTAAAACTCTTAAATTTTTATTCAATTTTAGAATATTATTCCTTGAGTTTTTTTCTCTAGCTTATATTATTGTAAAACTTTTTAAAAGCAGTACTCATAGAATCAAGAATTTTCTTACAAATTTTACTTGAATCTTCTTCGGAGGAAAAAGAAGAATAAGAATATAAATTTGAGTTTCACACAATAGATTTATTATTCGAAACAAATAAATTGCAAGTATTTTCAAAATTAAACACTGATGAAAATGTAACAAGAGTATTGATCAAGGGATAAAGGAAAAAGTACTACAGGTAACAATTTATTTAGTCACGTGAGTCCCCTCTCAAAAGTGACGTCTCTGGTACTATGTGTACTCAGGAGCGTAACGGAGAATATTAGGGATCCCCTGCAAAGTCAGGTTTGGGCCCCAAGCCGGATCTTACAAAAGATTGTAAAACCTTTGGGCCCCTTGAATCTTGGTTCACCCCGCGTTACGTCACTGTGTGTACTTGAACTGAAACTGATTGAACCTTTCTGTTGCCTTGAAACTGCAATGGAATTCTAAAATGCTAGAAAGTGTACCGAAAATACTTTGGAATAAATTATAGTTTAAAAAAACTAAAAAACGCTTTTATGGTAATCGAACTAAAAAGTAAAAAAAAATAATTCTTAATATAAGAATAAAATGATTTAAGAGAAAATTAATGTCATTGGGGTAAAAGCGTGGGGTGCTCTATATCCATTGTTATAATTTCTTGCAAGTTCTATTCCGAAATGATGAGTTAGTACAAATTAGATTTAGTACAAAATTTAGTACAAACACCCCCTCGCTTTTACCCCAATGACATTAATTTTCTCGTAAATCATTTTATTCTTATATTAAGAATTATTTTTTACTTTTTAGTTCGATTAACCATAAAAGCGTGTTTTTGAGTTTTTTTAAAACTATAATTTATATATAATATTTTTTATTTTTAGTTAGATCTGCAGTAAAAGCATCTATTTTCGGTTTTTTTTTTAACTATCACTTTTTTTTTAAATTTTTGACCTGTGAACGAAAAAGTTTGTCCATCTCTGAGTTAGAACAACTTATTCTTTTTTTCATGCACATTTTTTTTTTTTTTTTTTTTTTTTTTCATTTTCAGAAAGACAGGGCAATTGCTTATATTATGATAAGAAATTGCTGACGAAAAAAAAAAAAAAAATTTTTCTCTTTATTTACTTTACTTTTAATCCCAAATCTGGCAATGGTACATGGAATGATCGCCTACTGGGAAAAGGTATAATAATTACGCCAAATCTTGATTATCCTGTCTCTTGATTATCCTGTTCAGGACAATGGAACAAAATTATGAAAAATTTTTGTATTGTCATAAATAACACTTCAGAAATACCAAATTAAAACATGAGATTAAAAATGTTTGGCTGGTGAATAGGTTTTAACAAATGTTTGTCGCCAGTATCGAAATCAGATTTTAAAACATGACGTTAATTCTTTCACCGTCAAATACGAGACGGAGAGGGAGTTCATAAATAAAATAAATTTTTAATAATAAAGTTTTACCCATGTTAGATTGAAGGACTTATATTCGTAACAGAAATTCCATATAACTTTACAGTTATACGGATTTTTATTTTATCGTGCAATGTGTAACCGAAACTTGTTAGCCATATCAGTGCTGGTTTATCCATTGGGTGCTTGGAGCGGGCTCCCAGGGGCCCAGGAAAGCTGGACTTAGCCAGGTTTTCTGGTAATAAACTTCAATCCACCAGTGTGAAGGGGGCCCGTAGATCTTCTGCGCCCAAGGCCTGAAATGAGCTTAAACCGGCACTGAGCCACATCGATATTTTTGTGTATAACAATAGTCTACATACCATATATGGGTGTATATATAGGGGTGTATTTTATATATATATTGATGGCTTGTTATGGTGTCTAGGGATTTTGAATTGTGTGTCCACAAGTCATTAATTAAATGCAAAAAAGTTGTTTTATACAAATTAACTATTTAATTACATTCAAAGTCATTTAAAATATTTACAAATACAGTAGAATACTATATAACATTTTAGGGGTCACTAAATTTACATTATATATATAGAAAAACACTATCCAAAACTGTCGCTCAGTTCATCGACCACACCGTACGCAAAGGGGGCGTACATATGTTGGCCTATATCGCCATCTATTGGAGATGTAAAGCATTGACTGCAGTAGCTCACACAGGAATTTTTCAAGGGAGGGGGAGGGGGTCAAGGGTCGAAAGTCCACCATTCTTGTATCATGCTCCTTTTGATTTTGTCGATTTTCGGGAACAAAAAACAGTAAAAAACTAATTATTGAATAAATAATTAGCATTAATTAATAAAATTAATCATTAACAAATATTTAATTAAATTTTACGTACTACATACTTAGAATTATAATCAATTGAAAAAAAATCAACGGCTTTAAGGGGTTCTGGACACCTAGGACACCCCTCTTGTGTGCGCCACTGATTGACTGGGATATATTTATGTTCCTTATCATTTAAAATCCTGCATCAGTGGTGCACACAAGGTGGGGGAGGAGGAGGGGCTTGAATTTTTTTTCCGATTGATTATAATTCTATGTCAGTGCTTCTCAAACTTTCACTATTTGTGACCCACTATTCAATCATATTTTTCATTGCGCCACTCTCCATACAATAACAGTGTATTGAATTCAATAACAGTATACTTTGATGCTAAAGCTACAATATGATTTAACCTCTTAAGGCTCTCGTTGATACGCCACCACAAAATCTCGAGCGTAATGTTATATAATACTATGGAGTTTCTTTCTCCTATATTTACATCTAGGATATTGCTTGCAATTGCATGGAATAAAATGCATCTAAAAAGCGAAAAAAAAAATTAGGGTCTTCCGTATTTCCAGTATTTTTAAATATTATTTAAAATCTGAAAAGTCATATCTAGTGCATTAAAACGATCGTAAAAGCATTTAAATTATCGGATAAAAGTAAAAACAGGAAAAATTTCCTTTTTTTATGCTCTTTCAAACGCGCATACTTTAAAATTTTTAAATTAATTTTGCGGTAATTATTAAGTAAAAGCATTACACATTTGGTAAGAGGGAAAGTAAGCCTTAACTCCATAACTTCTTGCGGAAGGATACATGAAATTTCCCCGTATGTACATTGTTGAATGGTAATATACTGATGACTCTTCTGTGGGGACAGTGTAACAGGTTTTTCTTTCTTTTTTTCTTTTTCCAAATGGGGCTAGTTTTCAAGGAATTCACGCATAAGCGTATTCAAGAAACTATTTACATTTGGAGCCATTCTTTAGGGGGTGCAGTGCATTCTTTTGAATTTGCACTTACGAAATTTCACCCTAATACGTCTTCTAAAATAGGGGTATTCTGTGTTTTTATTCTATTTTTCTTAAATTTTTTTTATATACTAGACAAATTATATTTTGTTAATCGCTAAAATGAGCAATTAATATTTATTAAATACACTCTTGGAATCGTCGGGATAAAGTGAATCCAATTTTCACATTCTTTTCTTTCAAACGCAAATTGAGGGCTCATTGCCATGTAGGAGAGCGTTGGCTTAGAAACTCTTTGGGTTTGAAAATTCGTCCCTGCGAACTTTCATACATCAAAAATTTCAATATTCTTCTCCTCCCAATGAGGTATTGTGGAGGTTAAAATGTCCCTTCTTGCCAGACATAACTCCCTGGCAAGCAATAAGAAGCGAAAAAATTCTTTTCTGGAAAATTGATAGATTCGGCCAGATACAAATAAATAAAATCGTTACTTTTACCAATGCAGGGGCAATTACAAGTAACAGGAAGGAATATTGCTTTTTGTAATGGACAAAAAAAGGAGGGTAAAAAAGAAAAATATTCAAGGACGATGTGTGTGTGTGGTTTTGGCGAGATAAAATGTTTTAAAAAGGTGGAACCTTTTATTTTAATTATTTATTGCCAGAACTTACAGATCAAGATATACTAGATCGATGCCGATACGTAACCCGGCTTCGATTCGGAAAACACAGGAAAAAGCAAAAATCCTTGTAAATACGTCTTTTTGCTGGATTATATAAATTTAAATTAACGCAATGAACTACTGCTAGTTAGGTAATGTAAATATATATGTAAATACCTTGCATCATGAAAAAATGTAATTAAATCATAAAAAAGAATTTTTGTTTTTGTTTAATCTGTTTTTTATTTTGTTCTGTTTTAGTTATATCTTCATATAAAGTTTCATATCTTCAATAAATGCTAAATTTTTAAAAAAAATCTACATTTGAAAAATTGATTTTTTGAAAGTATATAATGTGCTTAAAATTCTTAACATTTTCAAAATTTAGTCAAGCTATTAAAAGCTGCCATATATTTTTTTATTATTGTAATATAAGTGTATACTTAATCAAGCAATAAAATAGTTTTTTTACGTAAACCTTGCACACATTTACACATACTGTAGGTGACACGTGAAACAGGGTCCTCACCCTCACTCATATTATTTAATGCACAGACAAATCGTTACACAATTTTAATGTTTGATATCTCAGGAGGTTGGAAGAATCCGTGAAATTCCGATTTTCCTCCTCTCTCTTTTTAGCTCGTTAATTTTAGTTAAAATTATTTGTTAACTTTACTACGAAATGATTAAAGATTTTTGATATTGATTATTCTAAATATATGAATACATTCTCTTGTACCATAGCTTATGTAATCCACGACTATTTTCTCTCTTTGACGCATTCTATTTCCAAAAATAATAATACTAATAATCGTGATGTTTTTATTTTGCTTTTGTACTTATAAAGCAAATTTGAGTTTCTCTTTTGAGGAAGGAAGAAGCAAAAGACAAAAAGAAAATTTTTAATGACATAAACATAGAAATCATCAGAAGTTCTGACATCAAAGAGGTAAGAGAAAATTTCTCAGAGAAAGGAAAACGTAATGCATTCGTTTTATGCACATACATTTTATTCTTCATCACGGATATGTGAGGACGTCACCTGAGTTTTTCTCCCCTTTTTTCCCCACCCTGCCGGCAGGGCTGACACTCACGGGAATTTGGCATACATCGAGCCTCACATGGAACTGGGACTTTTTGTTTGTAGCTTTATCTTGCCTATTTGTTTGTTTGTATTATTGAGGAAACTCTAGATCAGGGGGTTACCAAACTTTTTATCAGTAGCTATCCCTTTCGAAAAAAGGGTTTTCTTTTTCTTCAGTCCCCTTCGAGAAATTGCTTACACACAAGAGAAATTTTCAAGGGGAGGGAGGTCTGGGCTCAAAGTTCACCATTCTTTATTTTGCTCCTTTTTGATTTTTATCGATTTTTCGGGAACAAAACACAATGAGAACTAGTACTGTGAATAAATAATTAGCATTAATTAATAAAACTAATCATTAATAACAATTAAATTTTACGTATTATATACTTAGAATTATGATCAATCAAAAAAAATCGACGGCTTTGGGGGTCCGGACCCAATTTACTGTGATAGCGCCACTGTTCCTTAAAATTTTTTCTGTAATATATAGCATACAATATAACAAATATAATTAAAAAGTAGCCCCAAAAAGGGGTTTTACAAGAATAATTTAACTAAAAATATTGTCAAGAAAGGGAGAGAAAACATTTTATAAGAGTTCTTTTTTATTTTCTAATTTCACAAAGTATAAACAAGTTTTCAGAAACATGGGTGTAATTGCATATTAGTTCAATTTCAATTAATATAGTAATGGGCTTTATGTATTGATACAATGTTATTTTTTAATATTTGACATGAAATTTTGTATCATTTTCATAATCACCTAACTAAAACAAATATAACATTTATTTTATTGAAACAATTTTCAATTTTACTACAGATTATATGTAAATGTATTATAATTTTAATAAAAAATCTAGGTGATGCATTTTTTGTAAAATTTTTGCCACCTATGCGGTATAGCGGTTAGTAGCGCTGACTGCTGTACCGTAGGGCCTGGAGTTCAAATTACCGGCCAAGACTTGGATAGTTGTAATTGTAGTGCCTTCTGCAGCATGGGTAGGACTCCTAAATAGCCACATTTAGCCACAAATCATCTCGAGAGGTTGGGGGACCCAGTTTATTATCATTATTTTATCAAAAGGTGGGGTTTGAACTTTTAATAATAAAAAGATAAATGAAATTTGCCAATGAAGAGAAAGAGAGGAAGCAATAACTTATATTGGGGCACTTCAACAGATTTGACGTTAAAATCTAAAATTAAGTAAAAAATGGCTCCTTGGTTTCAGGTTGCAACACATGCAGAATGCACAAGATTTTCACACAGCTGCCAAAATTTTAATACCAATCAAGAACAATGTGTTTTCTCAACGTATGGAAACAAAACGAAGGTGTAGGAAACAAATTGGAGCACAAATATGAAATGCGACTGCAAATAATTTGCATAAGTCAATTACAAATAATTTGCAATTAGTGGCATCTGAAACATATCCCAATTACTAAGTATAATACATGGATAGGTGACATCTGGAGAATAGTTTATTATTGATGCGTGAATTATATTAAAATAGTATGAATTTACGTAAAGTAGCTTTGTCCATGGTACCGTAAACGAAGGTGGGTTAGTTTTGACGACACAGGGATATATTTTCTAATAATGGAATGGGGTTCCCCAAATGTCTTACAGTTTGTAGGGTTCCTCAATTCAAACTGTGTTCCACCACCAAGTTTCCACGAGTCTGTCAAAAATTGAAAGAAACTTATAAATAATGTATATGCACAATGGATTCACGTTCTTTATGAAATTTGTATAGTTTTAAGTATTTAAAGCCCATCTTATTCAAATTAAAACTGAAAATTTTATTTATATATAATAAACTTTATTTTTAGCACTTACTTTTTAATTTTTATTATAATAATATAACTGAAGAATATTAAAACACACATTTTATCTTTTGCTTTATATATATACTTTCTATTAGATTGTGAATATTTATTGTTTTACCTTAGGTTCCCCGAGACCATTTTATACTCGTCAGCACAATGTCTAGCAAAACTAAGTAGTTCTAATACAAAATACACCCTTTTTCAATTTGTGGAAAAAAATCACGTAAAATGGAGGAGGAAAGAACTTAACGGCGTATCAGCATTCGATGTTGAAATCTAAATTTAAAAACCAAGAACAGTTCTAAATTTTATATTACAAACTCTCTCACGTAAAATACACAGTACATCTCACACACAGCTATAAACATTTTAATGTCATTCAGAAAATTACATGCTTAGTGATTTTTAAAATCATCCGTCATATGTTTAAGTGAAATATACTTTTTCAATGTGAGTGAATACAAAACAGAATTAAACTCAGGATACGTTAATGTGATTGCATTTTAATCTCAATAGACCTAGACACGACAGTTTTATTGTGAAAAAAGATCATTGATTCATTGCATTATTATTATTAAATTATCTATGCTTGTATAGATGAAAAATAATAAAATCAATAATAATTCATTCCATTTTTTAAATTTTCACTCCAATAAATGTTTGTAATGGGTTTAAATCTAATATAAAGATATATAATCTTTATATGCAGCCCGCAGGATTTAATGTTTTCCTGCAAGGTCATTTGGTTTGGCTATCCCTGTTTTAAACAGGGCTGGCTCTAGCAGTTTTGCCGCCCCGGACAAAAATGGAAAATGCCGCCCCTCACTCCAAAGCAAAAAATTATAATTAAAAAAGAAAAATTGTTCACATAGATACATACCTATAAAACTTGAATAAATCTTGTGAACAATATATACATATATATATGTAGTCTTAAGAAATGCAAATCATTCGAAATTAAGTACATGATTACCTGTTATCATTTCAAGCGAAGAAAATGTATGAGAAAAATAACCCATTTCAGCTGGCAAATTTCTTCGAAAAAGAGTCTAGTGATGGTGAGGATCTCACAAGCGTTTATTTTAACTTATAGTAACTGCACTCAAGAATAAAATAAAATATCTCATGTGGCTCTCTATCTACTAAAAACTCTTATTACCCTGGTCCCCGTTTAGATAACTGACATCGTATGGGTGAAAGAAATGTCCGGTGTGACCCCACTTCTGGATGGGGAAAAGTTACTAGTGAAAGATGTGTAAACATATCAAATTTCATGATTTAACATGTACTCCTGTCTTGAATCCTTGAAGTTTCAATATAAAAGGAAACTGACATTAATCATACATACAAAATAAGGAAATGAAATACCAAATTCATATTTAATAATATTTCAGAAAATATATATCAAATTTTTTATAACATAAAAAAGAAATATTTTCCAAATGCCGCCCTTAAGATTTGCCGCCCCGGGCAGGAGTCCGGATTGTCCGGCCCTAGAGCCACCCCTGTTCTAAGTCAAGATCGGACAGCGAGAATGACACTTGAGAGTACAGCTTTGTATGCATGACCTTTTTTGAATTTGGAGTCTTTAGTCCTTCACAAACTTGAACGATGGGGGAAGAGACTAATAAAAGAGGGGTCAGTTGGTTTTATATAAACGTTGTCACAGACTGTAAAAGTCAAACTGGAACCCCACCAATCGAGAAGAATGCAGAAGCTCTCCATATCTTTAGTTTTGAACAAAAGTAGAAGGGGGAGAGGGGTTTTAGTGTTTGAAACGGTTGGGAACGAACAGAAGCCATCCCTAAATGTGAAAAAGGGGAAGATTTTAAAAGTGATGTCATTTTCATTCATCATGACAGCTGTCAGAACATAATTATCAGAAAGTTGAATAAAGTAAGCGAAATTTTGGAAGAATAGTAGCATAAAAAAAAAATGTTTATTTCAAAATCGAGAAAATAATGGAAATTTTTTAAAAAAAAGGCATATAATTCATCTTTTATGAAGGAACTATTTACTTTCGATCATTACGATCAGTACGACATGAGTACTTCGCCCTTCCTTTGGACACGCCCAATACCCCCTTCCAGAAGAAGGGCGCTTTCATCGTTTTCGATTTCTGTCTAAGGGCCTCTTAAGTGCCACCGGCGTGTATAAGCATCTCACTGAGCTAAAGCGTCCTCTTCAGGAATTTTTATGAGACGCTCGATAGGGACGGGGTGAATGCGTAAGGACTTGCACTTCAGGACGGGGCGTTTTCGTCGCTAAGCCTAACTTAAGAAAAGAAAGCATAAATAATAAAATTTCAGTTCTAACGTCGTAATTTTTTGGTACCCCTTTAGATTATTACACAAGTTGTCAGTTACATTAAAACTAGAATGTAATAACGTTTTTCCTTTAACTTACATGAAATTATATAAAAAATATGACTTACCTTGGGAAATAAATTTCGTAAGCACTATTCAATTTTTCCAAAATTTTCATTGACAAAACACATTAATACACTTTCAAATTAATAAAAAAATTACAACAAAGATTATTTACGAAAATAAATAGCAAAATTAAAATGAAGATTGAGTGTGGAAAATCTCGAACCATGGAGAAACGCCAAGTCCTACATTGTATGATTTGCAAGCATAAAATGTTTGTTGCCTTTTTTTATTTACACACGGTTTGTGACTATACACTTTGGCTTTTTTCACCCGTTTTGTGCATATTAAGTTTAGGAAAATGCCTTCAAAACAATCAAATAATAACCTGAAGTCAAGGTTTCTGAAATAAGAAAAGTACGCGAAATATATCCGAAAGCAACAAAAACTGTAACAGAACTGACGCTAAAACCCTAAAACACTCCACACTATTAAGAAAAAGAAAATAAAAAAAGCATTGGGAGAGTTATTAGAAACGCGAATGTTTTATATCAAGAGGAAATTTTACGAGCTATTTGTTTACATTTCGATTATCCCCTCCCCCGCCCACAGCTGATGAGCAAAATACCAAATCTAGGAAGAATATAAACAAACTGAAGGTTAGGTTACTCTAGCTATGTTCAGTTTCAATATAATGGACACAGGGTGCCATCTAATGGTGATTAAAAAACGTTCCAGCAGAGAAGTCATATATGCACCGCCCGGTCTACCAGAGCGTTTTTCTAAATTGCATATTTGCACCACCTGGAAATTCGGTGCGTCCGTGATAAATGCATAATTGCACCGCCCTTTCCGAGGACGTATATATACGTCTGTCCAAAGTACGATCTTTTCTGTGCACTTTTATCCATAAAATTTTTCAGAAGGCTTTGGAATGCATTAAAAAAACCTTGACAGTGCTTTAGAAAGATGTACTTACTTCAGAGGAGATTTGCTTATTTATTCCTTTTTTCCCCTCCCCCTCCAATACATCACATACACACCCCTAATTGAAAAACGGTGGCATTAGGGAGCACATCACGTAACTTTTAATCGACAGTTATAAGATTAATTATAAACCATACAAATTATCAAGATAAGTATTAATTTTTGTATGCAATTTTATGTATGATAAGACGATGGGGTCACTGGTAATTTACTTGGTCCTAACTTAGTATTATTAAATTAATTTTTACTATACAATTATATAATATTAAACATTGTGCAGTACTGATACATTTATAAGTGTATCAGGGTAAATGTGTATGTGATTTTTTATTACGTCAGAATGCATTTATTGTATTTTTATCTTTCAGTAAATTAGTAATTTTTTAAAATAAATCTCTTGTATTCGACTTTTCAATATGCTCACGCCCCCCTCGTTGAGTTATCACGCCCCGCAAAGGGGGCGCGCCCCACAGTATGAGAAATGCTGTCCTATGTGCACAGTACGTAAAATTTAATTAAGTGTTGTTAATTTAGTCAATTAATGCTAATTATTTATTCAATAATTTATTTTTTATTGTTTTTTTGTTCCCGACAATCTCTACAAAATCTATCTCATATCACCTTGTTTTGCAAGGTATAATGGTATGATACGAGAATAGTGGACTTTCAATCCTGATTCCCCCCCTCCTTGAAAAATTCCCGTGTGTGTGCCACGGTCCTTCTATATATATATATTTATTTCGTAGTAGTAATTATTAATAATAAATGGGCAAAAATAATGTTTTTAAATATTTTCATAAGTATATTCTAAATGGTAGCTCGTTGTCAAAAGGAGTTTATTGATGATTATAAATATATAATATATGCATTAGCTAAATTCTTCTTACTCTATAAAAATAAAATTGATATTTCTGGTTCTGTATTCATTTAGATTGTATATCTTGCAGACAGTGCCACACACTGGAATTTTTCATGGGGAGGGGGGTTGTCCAGGGTCGAAAGTACACCATTCTCGTATCATGCTTCACAATATGCCACATAACATATTCTTTTAATTTTGTCGAATTTCGGGAACTGAAAACAGTAAAAAATTCATTATTGAATGAATAATTAGCATTAATTAATAAAAATAATTATTAATAACACATTTTTAGTTAAATTCTACGAACTATATACATCGGATTATAATGAATCGAAAAAAATCAAGAGCTATGGTGGGTGGATCCTGACCTGCGGACTCCTTCCTTGTGTGCCCCACTGGTTGGAGATGTGTTGTTTTGAATTCTAACCAGTTGTTAGAAAATTTAGAATACGAATTTTGTTGCACGTCACTGTATATAAATCGAATAAGATAATTATAAAAATATCTTATATTGAGAAGTTTGACAATATGATTTGATATACAGCAGGGATGGAATTAAGTCGATCTCGATCGACCAGTGGACCGCCAAGACATTTTGGGGTGACCATCTTTACTAAGATCTAAGACGAGCATACTAAAAGACACATACACTATCTGGCCAAAAGTATCCGGATACCCAGTGGTATGGACTTAGAGCGTCCTGAGGCACATATTAATATGATGTTGCCCCCCCCCCCTTTTGCATGGATGACAGCCTGCACACGTTTGGGAAGACTTTCCACCAATTTTTGATAGGTGACCAAAGGAATTGCCTTCCAGGCGTCCATCACAGCTGAAGTGAGTGCTTGCAGTGAGGATGGTCGATTTGGCTGGCTACGTAATCTGCGCTCTAATTCGTCCCAAAGGTATTCTATGGGATTTAGATCGGGGCTCTGAGAAGGCCAGTCCAGTTATTGAACACCCATTTCGTCAAACCACGTCTGTGCAAGCCTCGATGTGTGAATGAAGCAGTTATCCTGCTGGAAGAGAAATGGGCCTTCCCCGAAATATTGCCCTAGAGTTGGAAGTGCAGCATTGTCGAGAATGTTCACATACATCTCAGAGTTCATGTTTCCAATCACAGGAACTAACGGACCCAGGACAAACCACGAGAAACATCCCCACACCATTATGCTTCCACCACCAAACTTAACAGTCGGCACAATGAAGTCACTAAAGAAACGTTCGCCGGGCATCCGCCAAACCCAGATGCGTCCATCCGACTGCCAGACTGTAAAGCGAGATTCATTACTCCAAAGAACAGTTTTCCACAAGTCCACAGTCCAATGATGGTGAGCTCTACACCACTGAAATCGATGCTTCGCATTCTGTGATGTTTGGCTTGTGAGCGGCTGCACGACCATGGAATCCCAAGTTTTTTAACTCTCGATGGACAGTCCTGCTGCTAACACTAATTCCTGATGAACTTTGGAACTCCTGAGAAATTTCCACATACGAGGACTTGCGATTTTGTTTCACTACCCTCTTCAGAGTTCTGCGGCTGTGTTCACCAAGTATTTTCGGCTTACCTGTTCGGTTTTCTGCCTTTTTACTGCCTCGATGCTTCCACTTCACAATTACATCACTCACAATGGATTTAGGCTTCTGTAGAATGTCCTCAATCTCACGAACTGATTTCCCACAAAGGTGGCATTCCACTATACTGCCACGATCAAACTCACTAAGCTCCTTTACTTACTCATTGCCTCACAAACGCATAAATACAATTTCACAAACCACTACCAACACTTTTATAGCTTTCAATTACGTATCAAATTGCGTCACTCGCCAGAACCACTTTTTAAAGGGGTGTCCGGATACTTTTGGCCAGATAGTGTATTTATGGAACACCATCGCCAGCTAGACTGGAGAATCGGCTTTTCACAATCGATGTCACTGATTCTATAAATGTGTAGACGACAAATGTACCTTTGGAAGCTCACGAGGAAGTTCAACACATTCACTGTCGCTGTAGGGTGAAAGCGCGATCACTGCGATGCTAACCTCGAAATGAATTTTTCTCCACACGCCGACTGAAAGGGAGAATAAATATTGATGATCAGCTTTGCCCACGATAGCTCGGGATTAGCTACTGAGACAGCCTCTCACATCCAGCGCTTCTACAGGATTTGGTTCTGGTGTTGATGTCATGTCCCGTGATGGTGCGGAATTCGGCAGTGAACAAATTAAGGACATACGTCGGCTTCATATTCTTCAGTTCATGTCTGTTCTCTGCTCTCTGTATAGAATACAACTCTCTACGGTCTATTCGTAATCAGTCATTTTTCAAAAGAGGGGTACAGTATCGAAAACAAGTGTTAAAAAAAGAAAACATACAATTTGAATACAAAATGACCTCATCTACATCACTGGGAGCACCGCAGCACTTTAAAAATATTAGAAGAATTCCATAATCTGGAAAATTATGCCCACCCCTGGTATACAGTGTAAAAAATTCATTAGCAGTTTACATTTAGTTCCTCTGATGTAAAATAAAAGATAGAAAAACCACAAAATTCTCTCCTACTACGCTTTGCCTTAATTTGATTACATTACAATATAATCATTATTTCTATATTCATGAAAAATACTTTTACGAATTTTGTGTAATGAATAGTATAAATAATTTATATCTTGTTATATGTAATACTATAGTACGTTAATAATACTTCCTGTTGTATTTTTAAAATTGTAATATTCGAAAGCAAAGCCATTCCTTACATTATAATGGAGTCGCAATGGAAACTTGGTGAAATGTTGTCAATAAGCCAAGTTGGCAACATATTTGGTGACCATGTTGACGACCATTTTTGGTGAGTTGGCGACCATATGGATGCTCCTGGCATTTATTG
Organism: Trichonephila inaurata madagascariensis; assembly: GCA_019973955.1. Lineage (NCBI taxonomy): Eukaryota > Metazoa > Arthropoda > Arachnida > Araneae > Nephilidae > Trichonephila > Trichonephila inaurata. Next base: position 54,473 of record BMAV01026299.1, on the reverse strand, counting down.
GAGAAATCTACTAATATTACGACCTATGACGTAGCAGATTTTTTGAGAAGATTCCGTACCGACTACAAATAGGGAGGCTCTCACCGAAACTAAGTCAGTATTGTCTTGACTATCGAAGAATCGAACAGTGATAAATTCGGCTGTTGAATAGGATGAGTGAATGCTTGTGAATAATCTAAGACATAGCTCTATTTTAGACACTGATAGTTGTGTCTGAGTGCTCTGGAAGGTTTGAAGATCTTCTGAGCTTTATTCTGCGAATTTCACTGTTGTATCCGGCATTTCTAAGGATTGCTTTTCGACAATAAATTTTCATCGTTCCTGAAGAACTGCCTTGCTCTTTGAGATTGATTGCATAAAATCCTCGAGACCCGATCTTCGTAACAATACTTTTGGAACAATAATATGTAACAATACGGGTGATTCCATATGTGAAATATCTTATCAAAGACTTTTTATCCTGCAGTTCAAACAATTACTGCATTTCAAATTTTTCCAAAATAATAATAATAATAATAAATTACTGAGGACGTATGTTTTCAAAAAATATAAGAGTAACTTTAAGTGCAGTTCAATTCTAGCCTAAAATAAGATCGTTTCTTTACTTGAAAATTATTCTCTTTACCGTTGAAAAGTATCAATGAAATATTGTTTGAAAGAGCAGATTTTTTTTTTTCGAAGTCACAAAGAGAAAACGGAGATTCAACCAAAGCAGTCATTTCGGATACCTCGGTATCGAAATCTTTACTCCTCTTTTCTGCAAATGCTACTGTGATTCATTTCTCTGTACCTTCACATCATTGAAAATGGAAAACCGATAATAGAAATTTTCGGATTTTTGTTCGGAAAGAGCCGCTTTGCTCGTTTGTGAAAGAACTAAAAACTATCTTCTTTCGGTCGTTAGTTTGAAGAACATCTGGAGCATTTACTTTTCTATAGCTTAAAAAAGTTCTTCAAGAAAATTTAAACATCTGTATTCTTTAAAATATTTTTTTTTGACTTCAACTTTAAGAAAAGTTCGAACTATTCAGAACACTGATTATTTTCAAACTTGGTACACTGATTGAGAACTATAAGTATGACACAAGTATAAAGTATAAAACTGCTTCCACAGTTACTTCAAAGAAAATCGCATTTAAAATTCTAAAAATCTTTTTAAAGATTTTCCCACTTTGAGAAGCATAGAAAACCTTTTATCAAGGTACCTGATTACCATTTGCGTGGTTGCGGATTGTAAGAAGCTAAATGATTTTTTTCATCGCAATTCCTTTCAATGTTTATTTATTTATGTTTTTAAATGTAAGCAGTTTAAATAAGGGTTTCTGATTCCCGGGTCTTTTGCCCTTACTGAGAATTTCCGGAAAATTATGGGAATGCATTGGAAATTTAAAAATAAAAACAAACTGCTATTAATTGGTACCAATAATAATTATATGAAATAAGTATGCGCATAAATTCGTGAACTACACATTCATTTAAATACTGAGCTATAAAGTGCACACAAATAAAATATGTTAATTTTTCATTTTTAAATATGATTTAAGAGGAAACACACATAAGCAATCTATGCTTTTATCACTCAACGTATTTGATTATTAACGACATGGAAAAATGTTATATTTAAAGAGTTAGAAAATTAAAATCTCGAAAATAATTTCACATTACAGAAATAACTACTAAATTAAGGTTCCTTTTTTACTGACTGAAGTGCGTTTCTAATTACTCTAATGTAGCTAACAATAGATAAATAACAATAAAAATTTGAAAATTTATTTGTTTTTCTTCATTTTCTGATCTACAGTCCAAATAGTATTATCTTGTTTTACGAAACAAAGCAATTAAAGCTTACTAAAGTGCTATTAACTATAATAAATATTAAATGTGCATTTTACCGGCTGATAAAAATATTTAACAAAAATTTCTTATTTAATATGTTAATATCAAGTTAATTTATAGGCAAGTAATTATTAAATCAGATTTAAATCTGTATTTTGTATGGTTTCATAACATATATCAAAATAAATGCACATTTAGGAATAAATATAATTTATATAGTATATATTAAATACTTTTTATAATTTTTTGTAATTATGTATTTGTTAAAATAAAGGAGCTATTAAGAATGAATGTTTGTTTGTTAGATGAATAAATTTATGCAATGGAAAAATATAGAAATTAAATGGCAAATCTTAAGAATTAAATGCGCATCGTCAAATTTTTGTGGCGACATGACTCAAAATTACATCATTCATTGGATCAGACCATTTACAGTGCTAAAATTAGATTAAGAATATTTTTTAATCGTGTGATTAAAAAGTATTCTGGAAACTTCTTTGATAAAAAATATAATCTGAGGATTTTAGATTCAGAAGGAGAATGCTTTTGTCCGTCACAAAACTTTGTTCGTGAGTTTTCGAGTTACTGCTGCCTGTATATTTTGCAAATGTATTTTTGTACAGTTGTCATCACTAAAGAACATTACAAATGAAACATAAATGTGATTATCATGCCTTTCTGAATCTTGAATACCTTCTTCCATAACAGCAACCAAAATAACATAGAAAGGTCCGGAATTTTCATATATTTGTGTATGTGGGTAACATCTAGCAATATTTTTTATGTTCTCGTATTTTTAAGTATTTTATACATGAATTATATATATATATATATAGAATCTGTGTACATAGAAATATTATTCTAAATTATATAAAACGAAATAATGATTTAGTATCTGAAGAAGTATTAAGAATTAATAATTATAAAAAATTCTTTCAAAGTTGCCTAGACTACAACTATCCAGCTAATTTTATATATAAATACATGTCTCTTCAAATTTATAGCTAATTAATTATTATTGTTTAATATATTCATTTCTTTTTAGTTTATAGTATATAATTTTCTTAATATATTCTTATAATAAGTTTAGTTACTAAAAATATATATAGATGGCGCCCTTTTTCTTAGTTATGCTGTTTATTTTGTGTGTGTGCATTGAGTCAGTACACTCATGGAATCTGTCTACATCGGGTAAGATTCTATTTTCTTCGTTCATTTACATTATTATTAATTATGGTCATAATCAATTTTAACGTCTTTTGCAAATATTTTTTGTGTACATATTTATATTTGTCTATTTCTCCCGGATTCCTATAGTAATTTAATATTCCAATCCATTCTCTATTGCTGTTATATTCACCCACGTGGGTTTGGGGCCTTTGCCTTTGGTTTCTATCTCCCAAAGTATTATGTCGAAAATTTCCGTAAGGAAGGCTTGAGATCTCACAAAATACTGTTTAACCCTGTTTCACTGTCCTAAACTAGTGACAGCTCGGGAAATCATAATAGTTTTTTCCACTCTAGCTAAATTTCTTTTTTGGTTTGTCATGGTTCAATGTTCTTGGTTCTTTCGGTTTGATCTTAAGATGTTTTAGAATTTATTAGTCTTTTTTTTAATTTATTTACTGCTATATATATATATATATATATATACTCACACTAGAAAATGTGTAAAAATAGGATAATAACTTGTATAAAAACTACTGCCAGAAGTTGCAAACGATTTTCCAGGATTTAAATTTGTGAAAAATATTACAATTCGATGGTACTGATATGTAAAAAAGAGCAGAAATATATAATTTCAAAGGAAATGTTGAATACCAATTGTAGAATTTCAGAATAAAATATACAAGTAATGCATTACTCATAAAAGAACAATAATTATGCCTTTAAAACCTTTAGAACTTGCCATTATCTGAGACAAAATTTCTCTTCCATTCGGCGCTTTCGGGTCTGAGAAGGAAATTTCTTTCCCCCACTGGAAGTCCTGCTTGACCATTTTCGCCACATGTGGTATTGTTAAAAGTTTCACACTTTACAAAGGGAAGAGGGAAGGGTTGCCGAATTTTAGTCAGGATCTTTCAGGAGTAAGGAAAATTGCAATATTTGGCGCATTATTATATCAAAATAGTTTTTTTTCCTTCTAAATTCATGGTACCCATTTTGAATTGAAAGGCTTGCAAACTTTCAAATGCATATCTTTGTTGTTTTTTCCTGTCTTTTTTAAGTAAATTCTGAAATTAAAATAGATATTTCCTAGAGTTTGAGGTATAGAATTTCAGAAGTACTTTTGAGTAGAATTTAAAGGAACTGTTGAACAGTAATCATCACACATATAAATAAAATGATTATATTTATTACTTTTATTTCTTTTCTAATGGCAATTGCTTTTCAGGATTTTCTTGTTGCTTAAAATGATTTACTATGAAACAAGGTTTTATTGTATTCATTGCTTTAGTATGAGAAAACTATTATAGAAAGTTTAAAAAAGGGGCCTTACATAATAATCATTTGTATTGTAAAATGATTTAAAAATTTTTTTGTTCTCAATTTTGTAAAATATTTTCATGTTCTAAAAAAAGGTAAATAATCATTTAGCGTTAAATACTAAGATATCATTAGAGTTGTGTATTACGTAAATTCTTTTTAAAAAAGTTTGACAAATCTATATAATATTACTAAAATAAATGCCCAAAAAACGTTAAAATATTATTTAAACACCCCAAATATTTAATTCACAGCTTCTATAGTTAAAGCTACATGACAACCCTCTGAGAGTTCAATTATAAACTCGCAATAATATCGATGTTTGCAATTATATATATATATATATATATATATATATATATATATATATATACCGTAAAATCCGGTGTATAACGCGCACTTTGAACACAAAAAATAAGATCGAAAATTAAGGGTGCGCATTATACGCCGGGTATAAAAAACGATAGCTTTAAAAATAACAAAAAGGATGGGCATAAAAAATTTACTTCTAGATGTATCGAAACACTGTTTATTTAAAAGAAACGACTTGCCTTATGAACAAGAACAGTTGTAATTTAGATATACTATTTTACAAAAGTCTGGATAATAATTGAATAAAATACTTCCAAAAACATAAAAAACAATGTATATTAAAAATTTTAGATTTCTTCGTTAAAAGGCGCGTTATACGGTGAATATATCTAAAAATTGAAAAATTTAGCTTTGAAAGTATAGGTGCGCGTTATAATGTCGGATTTACGGTATATATTTTGTAAAATAAGTAAGTAGGGTAGTCATGTAGTAGCAATGTGTAGAACCAACTAAAGATTAGTTAAGATTATGTACACATTCTAATCCAGTATAATTATTGCAGCTTATATATTCAGCTACAATAATGAAAATCATGTTATAAAATATCCACCTCTACGTTTTCAAAATCATTCGACAAAATTTCCAACAGAAGGAAAAATTTTAAGAAAATGAGTTGAACATTATTACACTAAAACTTTTATTTCACTCTTAAATAAAACAGCTTACATATTTAAGTACAATAATTAAACCCCATGTAATTAAAAAACTTATCAAATTTTTTAAAATTGTTCGACGAAATATGTAAAAACTTTAAGAACAATATGTAGGCCATTTTTCTAAACATTCTACTTTTCTAATTCACGCCCTTAGTGCAAGAAAAAAAAATAATTGTACTCCGAATATTTTGTGATCAATTAGATTTGAGTTTTAGTAACATCACAATATAAAGGATACTGGGATGAACCTCAGAAAATTGATCCTCTCGCCAAACTTCCACACCACACCAAATCAACATGAGGACTTCTTGAAACCGACAAATTTAACAAATCAGTTTTTATGGGGAAAAAATGTTAGTTTGTTTTAATTTGCTTACATTATTTTTTTTTTGTTTCTAAGAGAAACTTATGTCTTAAACTAAAAGTTTTTGGAAGTAATGTTTTTGAAATATCTGTTTGTAAAAGTGTCCTACTTTTTGAAATTTTTGGCTCTTAAAAGAACCATTTTTATTTGTATATAAAAAAATGTATCAGTTTTTAATATGTTGAATTCTGATGGTTTTGTTTTTAATGGTTTATGTGTTAAGAGGTTTTAAATAAATTGTGTGATAATCTTCGAAGCAGTTCTAGTCAATGCAAGAGCCACATTGGCCTTACAGATAATAGTGTATCTTTTCTGTATATTTTTTCGCACAATAAGCGCACCTCTTTTCGTCAAAGTCGGCCTATGAGAAAATGTATTATCATTTGTCTTAACTTTTTTTGCTGTTGAAGGCTCTGCATTTTATGATTTATTTTTTCTATTATAGAGATGTAATTAAATTCATCTCTAAATTCTTTTAAACTAAATTTTAATGAAGTTTGGCATGATTTAAATATTCGGAAAACATTCAGAACAGCAATATCGATGAGACTAAAAGAATAAGTTTGTCCATTTTCAGTTCGTCTGGCAGATAAGGTGGATATCATGGTCTCCTAAATCAACATATCCCATATGCCTATTGTAATCTGCCACACTTTTGACTTGAAGCTGTTAATGTGTCACCGTTTTCGCATACAGAAAAGTCACCGTCAATTTTTTAAAAATCGTTTTCGTTCTTCAATGATAAATTTTCTTTCTGGGGGTTGCATATTGGTCAAAGTATTATACCTGCCTCTTATCTTCCAACACAATGCTGTCATTCCATCACAAAACTTCTCACTTGGCAAGATCACATTGTCTCATTTTATTGAAGCAGGGGCCAAATCCTTTAAAATGTTTTCTGTTAGATCGCACAGTTCCACAGGAGTTAATACTTTTTTCTTTTAAAAGGTCTCGAAAAAGTTCCGGCGAGGAAAGGAAATTATCCATAAAGACATTATGTCCTTACCTTCTATACACCCGCTATTGTATATGCAAATATTATAGCAAGTAGATGTTGAAAAGGTTTTCTTTTTATCTTTACCTAGATATACTCTCATACAGTAGCGCACACATGAATTTTTCATAAGGGGTCCGGGGTCGAAAGTTCACCATTCTTGTATCATGTTCCTTTTAATTTTGTCAATTTTCGAACAAACACACAGTAAAAAACTAATTATTGAATAAATACTAGCATTAATAAAATTAATCATTAATAACAAATAATTAAATTTTATGTACTAGTATTCTTAGAATTATAATCAATTGGAAAAATCTTGGGGGGGTCCGACCCCTCCCTTGTGTGCGCCATAATGCTCATAATATCATAAGTATAGCTATAGCATCTTTTGCAATTTTTATACATTTTCAAACCCCACTGTTTGCGTTTTTGGAATGTATTTTGAAGAACACTCTCTTCCTCTCTTTAAATTTAATTATAATTTCATCGAAAGATAAATTTTCTGTGGATCATACACTTTTTAAATATTCTGTTAATACATCAAGCAAAAATTTCGTATTTTCCATAATCTGTCGTAAGTTGAGAATCATACTCTTCTTTAAACTAATATTATCGAAAAGTGTAAAAAATTTAAAATCATTAGGTGCCTGATCGGGTAAGTATTACTTGAAAAAAATGGAGTTTCTATCATATTATTAGTTGTCGAATAATCCTGTACACTATCTTTTTCGATGTGTCCCATCAATAAAATTAAACCGAGAAAAATTAGCTGATACGTCTAAATCAACCTCATTATTTTCGAATTCATCTTCATTCTCCGAATCACTATCGTCAAAGTTTTCTTTTTCTAAATCTTTCATCAGATTCTCAAGCTCGATTTGTGTGAGAAATTTTTGAGGCATTCTAAAAAAATAGAAGAAACAGCAAAAGAAAAAGAAAAGTGTTGCTCAGAAAACGTAAAGTCATCGAATGAAGTATTTTTTTTAACGAAGTCGCGCGCGAAACTTGTTCCTAAACGTCGCCAATGATAAAGAATGCTTAAAATGTTGGCGAAAAATAACCCCACCCAATTAGTGACAGTAGACGCGCAGTCATAAAAAGGGTCGGGGAACATCGTAAAAGGTTGTGTTAGAAAAAAAAAGGGGGGAAAGAAGTGTCTCTAGAAACCTTGGTACACACGTCTTACCAAGCCGATTTAAGCGACAAAAAAAATTTCTGGTACGACGTATGTACCAGCCGATTTATAAAGGTTAATTTGAATTAGTTTTTACATTTTTTTATTTATTATGATAGACATTGAGACTAAACATTCAATTTACATACTTTTTACAGCTAAATATAGTTAAAAGTTTGTAGTTTTTGAAAAATAAGACATTTACAGTTTGTCTCAGATGGTAGAAAAATATACATATTTCATGAAAAGTGCTCGATATGAAATAAATATATAAATAAATAAAAATACTAACTTTATATATTTTATATACTTTTATCTCCCATGTATTTAAGCATTTTTTTCTTAAAGTATAAAGTTCTACTAAAGGAAAAAATTGTTTGATGAATATAAGCTTCAACAAAATTATCGAAAAACATAAAAATTCATTTCGTGAATAAAATAACTCGCTAGATAAGTTTCTCAAAGAGAAAAATATAATCTTTTGGGATCAGTACGCGGGGAAAATATTTTTTCAGAGATCATAGTGTATAAGATTTCAAAGGCTGAATCCTGTAAAATATTTTACTAACTTTTAAAATAAATAAAATTTGACTTTTAATTAACTAAATTTTATTACTGAAGTACAATGCAGTCCAAAAGTGTAAAATTTTACTCAAAAGTTTATAATAATGGCAAACAATGCATTCCTCCCTTATTTCGTGACTGAGTTACTAATTTGAATCGTAAACTGCATAGAGGAATGGAATTTTTTTTCTTTGTGTTTTAATATTGTATTTAAAATTCAGTAGAATACGCGTTTAACGTGAAAACGCTTAAGGTATCCGACTACGTTTGGAACTGTGATTTTAAAAAGGCGCATAAATGGATAATTTTCATGATATTTAATGTCACTTAGATTTGAATACATGTATAAAATTGTTTTAAGTACATTTTGGCAAAAACAAATTATTTAAATACAATATTTCGGCAAAAAATTAACTTAGAATAACCTTTTTTCAAAATGCTCTCCTTTTGTGAAAAATGCTTCTATTATAATAATATTTTGCCTGTATATAGCTCAAACTTTTGTACAGAGGCTCAATTATGATTTTTGAAGAATTCACATTATTTTCAGAGTTAGAACCTTATGAAATAATTATCGGCGTTTTTTTCTTAAAATTTCTCCCCTCTATTGTCGTAAAACACGGATAAACCCATTTCTAGTTTATATATTTCAATAATTCTAGTTGAGCCTCTGTACAGAGGTCTGAGCTATATGCAGGCAAAATATTATTATAATAGAAGCATTTTTCGCAAAAGGAGAGTATTTTGAAAATGTGTCATTCTATGTTCATTTTTTGTCAAAGTATTATATTTAAATAATTTTTTATAGCAATTCTATTCTTAAAACAATTTTACACACATTTTCTAATCTAAATGACACTAAAAATCATAAATATTTTCCATTTACACGCTTTTTCCGAACGTAGTTGGATGCCTTAATGACTGAAAATTTTTCAATCTGTGAATCGACAATAACCAAAATTTGAAAATTATTAAAGGTTCAAATTTTGGTTATTGTCGATTCACAGATTGAAAAATTTCAGAGGAATGTTCTTGGAGAAAATTCAAAACTTTTTCAATGAGAGTATTATTAATAAAATGTACGTCCTCTTGATGGTTCAGAAATTTGAGGTGTTTGTTATTAGTATGCTGTGCTACGTAAATGAGACAAAGTGAGGAAATGTACTCATGACTCTTTTTCTTGTGCGTAATACATTCAATTTCCTTTTTACGGCAATTTTAGCACTATTTGCTAAATATGTTTATAAGCAATATTTATCTGGGCGATATAAATTCATGTAGCAGAAAGAGATTTTCTTAAAAGAACACTTAAAATTTACCAGTTCATTTAAAATGTCAAGAAAACAAGTAATATTTGTTGCACAAAAATTGTTCATCGTCTTATTCAAATCATCTCCATTCAAACAACAATATTCAAACATCTGTGCTTTCTGATAAGTCCGTGTTTATGCATGCAAGAATAGCATAAATCAGCGATAGAAAAGTTATTAGGTTATCTTTGGAGTAATTCGCAAATTAAAGTTTAAGAGAGAAAAAAACGAAATTGCATTTTGAGAATATACTAAGTGCGTACAAAAGAAATAAAATATTCCTTTAAAACAATAGTTCTAGAATTATTAATTGTATGTTTTACATCACATCATTAACTGTGTTTCTCTTCTGAGCTAGCTAGTAGGTTGAGTGAATTTAAATTACAACTCTCTAATGCAACATTTTAAATTTCCAGAATAGATAAATAAGTACGTGATCTTTCTTTAAAAGTGCTCTGAACATAATTTTACTCTAAATGGCGAATGCATTTTATTAGAAATTTAGTACTGAACTGCACGCAATGGGAATAAACAAGTGCCAAGCATTCTGCATAATTTGCAAAAATTTCCACTAGTACACCTTGTAATACTCGAATAGTATTAAAAAATTATGGGATATTCATTTGAATCATCTTTGAAAGTTCTAAATATTTTAATAAATCTTTTGAATTTTCCTACATATTCGCAGATAAGTTTCGAAAACTTATTTCTTTAATTAACCCTCTAAGCGATCTGCACGTAAAATCTTGCCATTCTAGAGATGCTTCGAAAATGCACCGCACGTATTTTTTGCCTTCAAGTAAGAATCTCAAAAGTGGTTGAGCCGTATTTTTTGCTTTTGAGAATCTTCCTTGAAGGCAAAAAAAAAAAGCATCTGTAGAATGGCAGGATTTTACGTGCAGACCGCTTGGAGGGTTAATAGTTGATAAATGCTTTCTTTGGATTTCTAAAGAAAACATTCTACTTTGGTCTTAATGATGTATGACAAGGCGATTATTCACAAACAATTTAAATGAAATAAATAAATTTAATTTCTCTCTTATGCGTTAAATAAATACTTTTGTGTGTGCTGACGTAAAATGTATTACCGTAAAATCCGGCGTATAACGCACACTTTGAACACAAAAAATATGATCGAAATTTAAAGGTGCACGTTATACGCCGAGTATAAAAACAATAGCTTTAAAAATGAAAAAAGATATGAACATAAAAGAAAAAATTTACTTTTACGTATACCTAAATACAGTTTATTTCAAAGAAATGGCATGGTTAATGAACTAAAAGAATTATAGTTCTAAAAGTATACTATTTTTGTAAAAGCTTAAGAAAATACCTTGAATAAATCGCTTCTAAACATAACAGCATTGCATACATATATTTCAGGTTCCTTAGTATAAAAGGGGATGCGTCGTTATTCGGCGAATATACCTAAAAATTAAAAATTTTAGCCTGAAACTATGGGTGCGTGTTATACACCGGATTTTAAGGTATATGTATTTACTTATACCATGTAGATTTTTAAAAATTTTAAATGTCTTTCACATAAATATTTGTATCTCAAATATTTATTTGCTTTAAATATCCTTCAAATATTAAGACAACTCAAATTTTTTAACTTTTAAATATCTTCATGCCTTCTTCAATAATAATTTAAAATTTTTTTAGCCTACTTTTCTTTATTATTTCAAAGCAATTTCCTCCTTACGCTCCTGCTACTCTGTTAGAAAGTCTGTGCTCTAGAATAGCTAAATAAAAATATGCTAATAATGAGACACATCTTATATGAAGTGTTTGGGTCGTGTTTATATTAAGCAAAGACACCATTAACGTTAACGATAAAACAGAATATTTAGATACCAGTGACATCGAATTAGCAAGTGTTTTCATTCTGATTCCGTTAAGGTAAAAACATATTTCTGATAACTTAAAAGTTCCGATAGCTTAAAAATATGCTAAAATGATGTAAACTTTAATGTTAAATAACATTTATAAGCATATTAAAATATAATATGGTTTTCTTTCAGAAATTAGAAACAAAAGTATCTATAAACAAAACTTTTTTCCTTTTGAGTTAAATGTATCAATGCATCTGTAAAAGAACAAGTTTTTGGTTTCTGAATGAAATGTGAATCGAGAGAAAAGAATTTAGCTTTCTTTTAGAATGTTACAGAATATTTTGATTTTAATATTATTTTGAGAAAAGAAAACACTATCTCAAAAGTGAAGTTTTCTTCAATAGTTATAGAACAGTTCCTGTTATTTTCTATTTTAACGCGCTTTTACAAGTTTCACTTGTATGTAACGGAATCTTTGAACCTGATTTTTACCCTCTTTAAAAGGTCAGATTAATTCGAAATTTTACACACTTGTCAAGGACCGATGACAATACAATAATTTCATAATTTTGTACCATTGTCTTGAACAGGATAATCAGGAGACAGGATAATCCAGATTTGGCGAATAATTCATCATACCATTTCCAGATTTGGCGACTAATTCTGTATTCCATTTCCAGATTTGGAGACTAAAAGATTAAGAGTAACCCTAAAAGCTAAAACTTTTTTTTACGTTAACACAATTTCTTATAATATTAGGTTGGGGAATAAGAAATCCATTTTTTTTTCGGTAGGTAGCTTTAGTGTCGATATCTTGTGAAGTATCGATCAAACAATTTCAAATTTATGCTCGTTGTCAAGGTGACATTTCACACTAAAAAATTATTTTGCTGTTTCTAATTCGGTCCATTCAGTTGTGAGTTACAGGGTGTTAAAAATGGAAGTCAACAAAGAGAAAATTCGGTATATTTTGCAGTTTTTCTTTGATAAAGGCGAAAATGCAAGCCAGGTGGCTGGAATTGTAAATGGTGTTCATGGTGCCGATACTGTAACAGCTAATTACGTGCAATTTTGGTCCGTTCAGGCATTTTTGATGTTAAAGCTGCCCCTCTCCCGTCATCGAAAATGTCGATAAAATCACAGAAATAATCGATCTTAGTAGTCGTAGCATCGCCCAGGAGATAAAGATCGACCATAAAACAGTTTAGAAGAAGAAGCTCGATGTTTGGGTGCCACACCAATTAACACAAAAAAAACATGATGGACCGAATTTCCATCTGCGAAGCCCTAGCCAAAAGGAATGAAATCGACCCATTTCTTAAACGGATGGTGACTGGAGATGAGTAATGGGTCATATACGACAATATTGGGCGAAAACGATCGTGGTCAAAGCACGGTGAAGCAGCTCAAACGGTGGCCAAACCAGGACTAACATCCAAGAAAGTTCTACTGTGTATTTCGTGGGACTGGAAAGGAATAATTTATGATGAGTTGCTTCCGTAGGGCCAACACTAAATTCAGATATCTACTGTCAAACATTGGACCGTTTGAAGCTGGTGACTGACAAGAAACGGCCAGAATTGGCCAACAGAAGAGGTGTTGTGTTCCATCAGGACAACGCCAGGCCACACACGTCTGTAGAGACTCGTCAGAAACTTTGGCAGCTTGGTTGGAAAGTTTTAATACATCCACCATATAGTCCAGACCTGGCACCAAACGATTACTACCTTTTTCTCGCATTGCAAAACTTCCACAGGGATAAGAAATTGGGATCAAGAGAAGATTGTGAAAATCGATTACTAGAGTTTTTGCCAAAAAAGGGCCCAAAGGGATTTCATGGGGAGAGGCAATATGAAGCTTACCTTAAAAATGGCAACAGATTATACAACAGGGTGGCCATACTTTTGGTATCCGTGGTTCCACTTTAAAAAATCGAAGGTGGTCTACCTGGCGAGCTAAATTAACGCAACGTCATTTTTATATATTTATTTTCGGTAAAAGAAAAATGGTAAATTATCTAATTTTCTAAAAACTTAATATTAATATTTACAAAAAAAAAATTTACTGACAAAAATAATCAAAGTATTCATACATCAAAAACTGACCATCCTATTCCCTTCGTTTGGTTGAAATTTGGATATAATCTAAGCATCCCATTTTGTCAAGTTGTTTCTATTTAATTCTCCACTGTAAAATGACAAATTCATTGTATTACTTTGCACAGTTTGTTTTAGGTTTTAAAGCGTAAACTGTAGTACATTTTTATTTTAAATAATTCATTAATTCATAGTCATAAGTCATAAATTAAATTGTTAATATCCGAGGTCATTATCGGGATTTTCGCGCGAACTACCTAAAATAACTTCGCGGTCGACCAGTCAACCGCGGTCGACGTCTTGGCCACCCCTGTTATACAACAAAACGGTATACATTTGACCCAGATCGGACAATCCGAAACATGTTAAATAAAGTTTTGAATTTCATGCAAAAATAATGGATTTCTTTTTCCCCAACCTAATATAAACAATTTTCCAGTCTTTCTGAAAATGGAAATAAAAAGACTCGTTTACGTGAAAAAAAAAATTTGCTTTAACTCAGGTATGGGCAAACTTTTTCGGTCCAAAAAAACACTCTTTTGTGGTTAATCGAACTAAAAAGTAAAAAAATATTTTTTAATATAAGAATAAAATGATTTACGAGAAAATTAATGTCATTGTGGTAAAAGCGTGGGGTGCTTTGTACTAAGTTTTTACACGAACTCAGCATTTCGGAACAGAATTAGTAAGAAATTATAACAATTGATATAGAGCACCCCACGCTTTGACCCTAATGACATTAATTTTCTCGTAAATCAATTTATTCTTATATTAAGAATTTTTTTTTTTTTACTTTTTTGTTCGATTAACCATAAAAGCGTGTTTGGGGTTAAAACTATAACCGCTTGGTATTTCATGATGTTACCCGATTATTGTTGTTTTTTCTTTAAGTTATTGATATAACAGTCCTCGCATTCAGCTTCGATTGTATTGAAAAATAGTCTTACGGCCCTCTACAGGTTTTGAATTTAAAAGGCGAAGGTATATAATTATCTTTTAACCCCGTAAACGCCCTCAGAATCGATTTTCACGAAACGCATTCTTAGTGGATCTCTACTGAATAAAATAAACAAACAACCAATTTCAAGTCTACGCGTTTGATAGTTTGGAAGTAGAAATTGCTTTATCTATACCATTCCGTATCCACTGAAACCCTCTTAGTAGTCGAATTTGGTAAAGACTCTACTAAGTAAAAGAAACCTACCTGCCAAATTTCAAGTCTTTATGTAGAATACTTCAAAAACGGTAATTTTTGTTAAAAACGATCCCGAACCCCCTCCCTCGTGGGAATTGATTTTGCAAAACTCATTCTCATTACCAAATTTCAAGCCTATTAAACCAAAAACAGGTTTTTTTTTATCTATCTGCCATTCAACTCCCGCGACCTGATGCAGATAATTTCTGTTTTACTCGTTCTTAGTGGATCTCTACTCTACAAAAGAATAAACGTACCAAATTTCAAGCCCATTGGGATTTAAAAAAATTAAAAACCGGAATTTTCCCTTCTAACACCCGTTCCCCCCGAGAATCGAATCAATTCCGAAAAAACCCGTTTTTTAAGGATCTCTCCCAATAAAAAAGGGGTTGCGGACTGTAGGTAAATAGCTTATGAGATCTCGTGATGACTATGTGAGTGTGAGTGGGTTTTTTTTCCCTCTCTCTCTTTTTGTCTAGCCCAAAGGGGGTTCCCCAAACCTTTCTGACTCATCCCCTTTAATGTTTATCGTCTTTGCGTGAGCCCTGCTTACCTAATTTTAAAAATTTTTTGCTTTAAAGCCCCCCAAAATTTTTTTTTGGCCAGCGGGGGTCCCAAAAACGACTTAATTTTGATAGATTAAAAATTATATATATATATATATATATAAAATATAATTTTAAAATTAAAAATAAAAATTTTTAAAAAACTTAAAAAACATTTTTAAATTTTTTTAAAAAATTTAAATTTAATTTTCAAAAAATTTAATAGAAAAAAAAAAATTTTTTTAAAAGAAGGGTTAAATCGGCACTTCAATAACAAAATTTCAACATTTGGCATCAATCTTGTGGGTTAAACCTTTTTTTCCCTTTGGGGTTTTAAAAGGGGTAATTTTTTTGTTTACCTAAGTCAAAGCTTTTTCAAACCATAGATTCAAAATCAAAAAAGGGGGTGCTTTAAAGTGAACGTAGGCCAAAGGGGAAGCTTATCTTGGCAAATTGTCGGCCAAAATGAGAAATAAGGAAAAATTCCCATCCAATATTATACTCCTTTTAAACTTAATTCTAAAGGGAATTCTAGGAAGAAAAAAGCTTGGGAAAAAATTGGTCCTTGTTTTAATAAAAAAATAATAAAATTTACCTTGAACTGTGCAAAATAACCTCATTAAATTTAAATACATTTTGTTAAATAAATAAAATCTGGGTTTTCCCCGATTCATTTTTCCCCTTTTAAAATTAAAGTCACACTGTGTGATTTTTTGAGGGGCCTCATGGGAGAACCCCATTTACACCTCCCCAAATTTTTTTTTCACTGACTTTGGGCCCCCTTTCAAGCCTCATAGACCCTATCTATATAGGAACCCCCCCCGGGGTTTCCGCTCCCAACAAAATGGATAAAATAGATAAATAGATTATGTTTTTAAAACCCGACCAAAGGAATCAAAAAAAGTAACTAAAACAAAAAATTAAAAAGAAACTGGGGGTTTAACACAATTAAAAATATAGGAACACGAGGAAAAAATTTTTACGAAATTTGTGTGTTATGTTTTTCCCCATAACAAAACGGAAAAAAAAAAATGTTATGAAGGAAATAGGCTCGTTGAAGCAAAATAAGAGCTCCCCCTACAAGGTTGGGTTTTAAAACCCCGGGCGGGAATCGAGCATCCTTTAGAAGGGGCCCATAAAAGGAGAAAAAGCTTTTTGGAAAAAACTTAACAGGGTGTTTCCTGGGGGCCCACCCCTAGGGAAAATCCTCAAACATTCCCGTGGCCAAGGGTTTTAAAAAAGATGACCTTGGGGGAAATCATGGGTTGTTGCATCATTAAAATTGGGGATCCGACTAAAGTTCGGAACCAAAATTTTAAAAAACGGAAATGGATAATTTCCCCTGAATTTGGGGTCCCCGTTGAATACGTAAAAAAAATTGTTTTAAGGAAAATTTTGACAAAAAATTTTTTAAATACAATATTTCCCAAAAAAAATTAACAGAATAACTTTTTTTTAAAATGTTTTTCCCTTTTGGAAAAAAAAACTTCTATTATATAAAACTATTTTGCCTGTATATGGGTCAGACTTCTGGACAGGGGGCCAACTATGATTTTTGAAAAAATTCCCTTAAATTTTTAGAGTTAAAAACCCCTTTGAAGTAATTATCGGCGTTTTTTTTTAAAATTTTCCCCCCTGTTGTCGTATAAAACGGATACCCCCCTTCTAAGTTATATATTTCAAAAATTCTAGTTGAACCCCTGTACAGAGGTCGGCTATAGACAGGCAAAAAATTATTAAATAAGAAAAAAAAGGAAAAAAATTTTGGGGGAAAATTAAATTTTTATGTTCTTTTATTTAAAAAATTTACTTACATAAATTTTAAATTTAATTCTATTCTTAAAACAATTTTTTAATACCTTTCTTTCTAAGGAATTTTTTATCATAAATATTTTTCCATTTATACCTTTTTTTAAATCACGGGTTTGAAAAAATAATCCGGAAAAACTTAAATTTTAAAGAATAAATTAAAAATTTTTTTTGGGTTTTCTTGCTTTTTTGATAATTACTATTTAAAACCAAAATTTTTTAAAAAAAGGCAAATTTATTTTACTGGGTTGTTTTCGAAGAGTTGAAAAACCAAAATGATACTGTAAAAAGTCTTTGGGGGTGAGGTAAAAAATAAATAAAATAAAACATTAACACAGAAGTTTTTTTGTAGTTTATAAAAGAATTGAACTCTGAAAGTTATCAATTGAATGTAAGGAAATCTAGTCCGGGTTTTTCCCGTTTTTAAAAAAATTTCCCGTTCTCGTTTTTTCTTTTAAAATTTCCGGGGAAACTATTTCCCATTTTAAAAAAGGATTCGTGAAGATTTTGAAATTTGTTTTCGATTCCAGTAGAATGCATCTTTTAAACTTTATCTGCCCGAGGGAATTCTTGAGCCAGACTTTAAATATATCGTGTCTTTCTATCTGAAAAAAGAATTTAGAAGGGCCCCCAAATTTATCTTATAATTGTTTTTGAAAAATTTTAATTTGGGAATATACCCTTGCGTGATATGTGCGGGGCCCCCGGAAAAATATCTATTCCCCCCCATGGTTTAAAACATAAATGTATAAAATTTTTATTTAAATGTTTTAAAAAGTAATTTAAAAGAATGTAATAATTTGAAAGTTTTAAATTAAAAATTTTTTTAAAATAGTTTTTCACAAAAAGTAAAAAACAAAAGTACTTAAATTTTTTTTTATTTTTTTGTATTTCCAAATATGTTAAAGAAGCTCAGACATAATTTTATTCTTTTTCATTGGGGATCCGACCCACGTTTTTGGGAAAAGCGATTTTTTAAAAAACATAAAAAGGGTAATTTTCATGATATTTTTGTAAAATTAGATTAGAATACCTGTATAAAATTGTTTTTTTAAGGACAAATTTTGACCAAAAAATTAAATTTTAAAAACAATATTTCGGCAAAAAAAATTTCTTAGAATAACTCATTTTCAAAATGTTCCCCTTTTTTGGGAAAAAAGCTTCCCATTTTAATAATATTTTGCCCGTATAAAACTCAGACTTCCCCTGTACAAAGGGCCCCAAATAAATTTTTGGAAAATATATAACTTTAAAATGGGTTTTATCCCTATTTAAAGACAACAAGGGGGGCAATTAATTATTTAAAAATTGGGGGGTTTAACCCGAAAATAATGTGAATTTTTTTAAAAAAATTCCCGGTTTAGCCTCTGTAGAAAATCTGAAGGAACCCAATTTCGGGGAAAATATTATTTTTTAAACATTTTTCCAAAAAAAGAAATTTGGGGAAAAATTCCCAAGTTTTTTGCCAAAAAAATTTTAAAAAATTTTGTTTTAAAAATTTTTAAACATTTATTCTAATGGCAAAACTAAAAGCACAAATATCATGACAATAATCCATTTATGCGCTTTTTTAAAATCACGGTTCCGAACGTAGTCGGATACCTTAATGTATTTTTGGTTTTGTGCACTGTCACATTTCTCTCCCCCTGTTACTTCGAGTAGAGCAGTCCACGACTGACGTCAGACCCCACCAGTAGTGTCCAACAAAAGGACGACACACGGGAAATGACGTGGGCAAACATTAGAGACGCTAAGCTATAGACGTAGGAGAAAGACGTTCTTTTTGTTGAATATATTTTAAATATTTCATCCTTCACTTTGTTTAATAAATCATTATTCATCCTAAGGTTGTAGTTATTTTCCCATATTAATATCGTTATTTTTTCAAAATACACTAACTTTGCATTTTTATTACGTTCGAAAATACATTAAATTGACAAGCCAATTGCTCTTCTCTTTTTTGAACACGCTTCTAAATAGTTTGCCCATCACTGCCTTCAGACATATATGAAGTTAAATGAAATACGAGATCTTCAGCACTGTTTTTGGTGATATTGAAATAAGGGTGCAAAACATAAGCCTACAAAAAGAGATGAGAAAAATGAAAATTCACTTGAAGTAGATTCATTGTAGACATGTTATATACAAACGTTGCACACAGTTCTTTGAACCAATATATATATATATATATATATTGTTGCTCTATTTGTGGAGAAAACGCTAAGAGAAATTGTATGGAAAGATTAAACATATTAAACGATACATTAACACAAATAATAGGTAAAACCAAGACACAGCTGCACTAACGAAAGAAAAACTACGAATTAACCTTAACATTTTCGATGTTGTAACGAAAATGACTTCTTTATGTAACAGAAAACTGAAGTAAAGTTCTAGTTTTAAATATTTTTGCAAATTTCAAGAATCATTACAAAACTGTTGTTACATTGATTAAAAAAATATTTGTATAGTTATATTCTGATCTTAAAAAAATTGGGTAATTCTATTTATGTTAGTTTGAGAGCACATTTTCAAGGTGAAATAAATCACTTTTATGCCAAATCTTTTGGCCTACTCCGAATTTTGAACATGTGTAAAAAACACACGTGTTATGTGGGCGAGATTTTAAAACCTATGATATAAGTAAATAATCTTAAAATAACTTCTTATATCACAATTTCTGCCTTCAAAATTTTCGATCAATTTTCACTTTCTTAAGCCAAGGGTGTTTCAGAGCAAGAAAATGTTTTGAGCATCAGTCTTTTCTGTACACTGATTGGGATTTTATCGCACAGTAAAAAGAAACAAAACATTTACTTTTTAGGAGTTTTTCAATAGCTGTCACAGTAACGTGTAATGAATTACTTTTTGTTTTATATATAAAGAGTTAAGCGTTCGAAAACTTTCTAATGAAACAATAGTATTTAAAAAATAAAAATTGAAGTTCAAAAGCAAAATAGTTTCCTATAACTTTTAAATGTTTTTCTTAAACTAAATATATTAAAAACTATGTTTTTTCTTAACATATATATACAGAATTTTATCTATATAAAATCCAATTTATATAAACTTATAGAACTGCGTTAAATATTTGGGCACGGTTCCTGAATAAGAATAAACATTTTTCCAAATAAATATGTATTAGTTTTCACCCAATACAAAGTAAAGGTGAACTCTATTTTACAAATAAAAATACATAAAACAAAACTATGTGCATTAAATTTAAAGTTCATGTCCATATTCTGTAAGAAGATATAGTTGTAGCATTTGAATTTTTATAGAAAGCATTGGAAAGTACACTGCTGGCCACCGTAAATGCAACACTCTGAAGGAAGCATGCAAATAACATGAAATTTACAACATGCATTAGCGGAGGTGAGATACGCAAATGATTAGAATTTCAGCGCAGGCACACATCACGCGAGCCTGTGGCGCCACATCAAAGCGCTATTTAAGGCTTGGAGATTTCGACAATTTCAAGTTCAGCAATTGTGTTTTTTCTTGTGGTTTTTTCAAAAAATGATCAGTTATGTCTCGTAGAAAACAGCGATCAGCTTTTGAACAAGTATCTGAGTTCGACAGAGGAAGAATAATTGTCTACCGATATTGTAGATTATCTTTCAGGGAAATCGGTAGTCGTGTTGGACGAAACCAAACAACTATAAAGTGGATATGTGACCATTGAATGCAGGAGGGTACGACGGACCGACATGGTCGATCGCATCCATCTTAGTGCACCACTTCACGTGAGGACAGGCAAATTGTGCGCATGGCAGTGACGGATCGCTCAGTCACATCACGAACCATAGCACAGCACATTGAGTCTGTAACGCATCATTCACTGTCTGCGCGTACCATTCGAAGCCGTTTACAGCAGAGTGGTCTGGACAAGACGTCCATTGTTTGGTCTATCCTTGACGCAGAACTACAGACGTCTCCACTACCAATGGTGCGATGAAAGAAGGATGTGGGTGGTAGAATGGAATGAAGTTGTCTTTACTGACGAGTCACGCATCTGTCTGCAACACCACGATGGTCGGATTTGAGTCTGGAGACACCGTAGAGAGAGGATGCTGAACAGCTGCGTTATGCACCACCACACTGGTCCTGCACCGGGTATTATGGTATGGGGTGGTATTGGATTCATCATTCTCGCACTTCCTAGTACGCATTGCCGGTACTTTAATCAGCCAGCGCTACATCTCCGAGGTGTTGGAGCCAGTTGTCCTTCCTTACCTTCAGGGCTTGGCCACAGCCATATTTCAACAGGATAATGCGCGACCACACGTGGCACTCATTGTCCAAAGGTTCTTCGTCAATCACCAGATTGAATGCTTCCCTGGCCGGTCGCTCTCCGGATCTTTCACCGATAGAAAACATGTGGTCCATGGTTGCTCAACGATTGACCCAGATTACACCCCAGCTGCCACACTAGATCAACTTTGGCAACGTGTGGAAGCTGCTTGTCTGCTGTACCCAAGAACACATTCAAAGTCTCTTTGAATCAATGCCGAGGCGTGTGGCAGCGGTGATCTCCAACAATGGCGGCTGCTCTGGCTACTGATTCTGGCAGGAACCACACTTCACAGAAGTCTATAAATTTAATCATTTGCTACTTGGTCAACATGTTATCTACAAAATAAATTTTGTTGTGCTATCTCTTGTCTTTCTTGGTGTTGCATTTACGGTGCCAGCAGTGTAATACGGAATTTAAAATGAAACGGGTTTTTCGCTTATATATATACCATGAGTTTATTTTTCTAAAATTATATTCAGTATCATCAATATAAATGCGCCAGGAACACAAAAATTTGAAAAACTTCGAATATATTTTATTTCCTGCTATCTGTTCGTATTTTTTTATTTTTGAGCTCCGGTTTTGCTTATTCAAAGTATGGATTTCTAAGTTTATATCGATCCCTAGAGTTCATTTTTTAGCCGCAGCTCTGTTTATATTACATATTAAAAAAATTCCGTTTAGAAAGAAAAATATTTTAAAACAATACTTTGTATGCAAACATGCTTAATGTGTTTATGTAGATTAAGATATTGTTTGTACCTTGTACACCCCGCTATTGTCGCTCGTCGCGCCCCCTATTACTCATCACTTCTACGAGTTTCCTCATACCGAGCGGACGTGCTCTCCCAGTCGTCCCGTCGTAGAATGTGTTTCAATACTTAAAGTGCCTCTCTTTGTCTTATACTACTTACCTTTCAATTCATTGTTAATTTGTTATTGCTTACCTATGTTAATCATAATAAATATATTTGTTTGTTATGGATTAAGGTTTTATTTCTCTCTCGTGAGTATTATCGACGTTAATTTTATTGTCGGCATCCCGCCGCTTTTAGGCCTACCGCCCCCTATTTACAGATATGCCGTACGTAATATGAAGGTAATGTACAAAAATATACTCGATGCTTTATGTATACTTAAGTATTTAAGAGTACATTTCCCATGCGATATCATTGTACTTGTAGAATGTCTATCATGCAGTTTTCTTATTTTTTTTAATATGTAACTTTAACGACTACAAATATCTTTTAAAATATTTCTTTTTGTTCTTTTACGTTATTTTTTCAAAAAAATTATTTAATATTTTACGAAATTAAGTTTTATTATACATTCAAGCCAATAGTTAAAGGGAAAGTGCGTGCTTTAAATCGAACGCATTATTCTTTTCGTATTATCACTAACCTGCCCAAATTAAGATGAGCAATTTTAAAAAGAAGTAATTATCCCATTCTAATGAACAGACATTTCTGATTTTATCAAATGCTTCTTTAACATTTTTACAGTTAAACATAATTTTCCCATTTTAAGTG
The DNA here is from genome assembly GCA_019973955.1 of Trichonephila inaurata madagascariensis. Classification (NCBI taxonomy): domain Eukaryota; kingdom Metazoa; phylum Arthropoda; class Arachnida; order Araneae; family Nephilidae; genus Trichonephila; species Trichonephila inaurata. The sequence goes on along the minus strand of BMAV01026299.1, from coordinate 31,407 downwards.
GAAATTTATCTTTAAGAAAATCTCTTTCTCTTTGTTCATCAAAAAGGTGAAAAGTAAGAAATAATTGTGGAATGGAAAGAATTACAATTATTTTCTAAACTTAAGTTTTCGAAATTCAGATAATCTGATTTTACGCTTATTTATCTAATTATCTATCTCTGGTACGCGTTTTCTCAAAGAAAAAATGCATTTGAATTCAAATTTAGTATTTAACTCAACAATTTTTCTTTACTCAACTCGTTTCTACTAGGAGCTTTTTACAGCGGGGAGAATTAAGGAAATCTTTAATAGTTTTATCTATAAACTTTCAATTAAATTAAGTAGTTTAACTAGCAGCATTTAAGCCCTAATTAACTAACATTGTATTTTTTTCATTTAAGGTCCATTAAGATCCTTTTTCAATTCCTACTATTAGTTTACGCTCTCCCTATATATATATATATATATATATATATATATATATATATATATATATATATATATATATATATATATATATATATATATAAACTTCTGTTTGTAAAAAATGCAATACCATGAAGGAATCATCAGAATTAAATGAAATTTAATGCACAAACGACTTGTACTAGTACAAGTGACGAAATTTTCAAAGTACAAAAAACAATATTAAGTATCCGAAATATATTTGTTGCAGCCACCACGCGCTGCAATAAGAGCTACTATACGACGTAGCATGTAATCAAACAGATTTTGAATATCTGCTTGTGGAAGAGATTTCCATATTGCTTGTATGCGCAGCAAAAGTTGGTCTTTTGAAGCTGCAGGGTGCGAATCACGAGCGAGACGCCGACCAACAAAATTCCACATGTGCTCAATAGGCGACATATTCGGCGAATAAGCAGGCCAAAGAAGAAGTTGCATGTGTTGAGCTGAACAGAAGTCTCTAACAGTCTTTGCAACATGTGGGCGTGCATTATCCTGCTGAAAGGTGCTCCAGGGAACGGACGAAGCCGACATTAGTACACCTGTAGCAGTAGACCAACGTGCTGTCAACTGCCTGGAGGAAGCTGTACGGTCATTCACCGCCATGCGGAGTATGTGTCGATCGTCGTGCGCTGACATCACCTTCCGTTGTCCACTGCTAGTTTTTCGAGTTGTTCTGTGCTCGTCGGTTCTCTGCTTCCAAACTCGCATCACTGTGGAACTGTTCCGCTGCACTCGAGATCCTATTGCGTTATAAGAAAATCCTCCTTCTCAAAGGCCGATAATCCTCTCCCGTTCAAATTCTGTAAGTTGTTGGAATTTTTCTTTGTTTCGTCGTAGAGGCATACTTAGGTCTAACTAAACATTCGCCACTAACACATAATCATTAATTATTTTCAACGACTTACTACAGCCCTCTATTTATACACTTTCAGCATCAGAGGGCGCTGCGCATGCCATGCATGTGATGTGGCTCTGAAACTTTGCTATTTACGTAACATCCTATAATTGATATTTGATGTAAAGTACATTTTATTCTGATGATTCCTTCATGGTGTTGCATTTTTTTTATAAACAGCAGTGTATATATATATATTATTGTTCTTAAATTTTCAATCCTTAATAAAATACTTTTTATTCTTCTACTCAAATTCAAATAGGTCTTTTAAAACTTGTAGTGGATGACAATTGATGTTAATATAGCTTTTATCAAATATTAATTCATTATTTAATTTTAATTAATGAAATGATTGTAACAAAAAAAATAGTCAAACATCATATATAAAAAGGAAAATCGATCGTTATGTCCCTGTAGCGCAATGGATAGCGCGTGGGACTTCTAATCCAAAGGTTGCGGGTTCGAATCCCATATGGGATAGCCTAATTTCTGTGAGAATGTGATTTTTTAATACTATGCTGTTTTATTGCAATAATTAAATTTAATTAATAAATAAATATAGTAACAAACAAAAATAATTATCCAACACCATATATAGAAAGGAAAATGGAAAATCGCTTTTTATTTTGCCACTTAATATTGTGATTCTGTCATATGTATATACATAGTTACCTCTCAACTGCAATTATTTAATAAAAAGTAACTAAAATAAAACATTTTCTTTGTTGACCTAAGTAGGAATCGACTTAATTTTTTTTTTATTTTACTTATTTTATATATAAAATGCTTACAATAAAAATCAAAGTAGTTATTATTTTTTCAAAGCCTATACATTTCCCTGTTTCTTGATTTTTTAAGGTAAACCTACATCAAAGTATATTTTTTAATATTTACTCTCGCTGATTCATTAACAGTTTTTTAGACTGAAGGGAATGAATGAGTGTTTATTTACAACGCACTTAAAAGCAACATGAGAGCTATTGGCGACTAGAGATAAATCATTTGTGAATGAAGCATTAAGCATTTATCCGGTTATTACCTGACTTTGATTAAGGTTTATTTAACTATCTGGAAGCAAAACGAATTTTAAGTTGGATAATTTGAGAACCATCATCTCACTGTAAACATTTTATAAGATAAGTAAGACGATAATATTACAGTGGGTGATCGGTTAACGAACATAATCCGTTCCAAGACTATATTCGCTATCCGAATTGTTCGTTAACCGATCATCGATTCACCATAGACTTCTATGTGAAATCGATTAAGTCGTTCTGGAGACCCTAAAAAAATGAAATCAAACCGAAACTGATGGTCTAATTTGTATGAACATTATATTGGAATTTTTTTTTCAATAGAACTTTGAAGTTTAATAGGCAAGCAACATAATTCAGGAGAGATGAAAAACGATTTTTAGTCCGTTTCTCATATTTCACGTATTTTTAAGGCGGTAGCGCGTCATCGCCACCTTTATATTTTATAGTCTGCACTGTTTGAAAAAATTAAGAATTCGCTTAATTTATTTGCCATGTCAGCAAATCCACTCGCTCATAACTTATTAGCTGTCAGAAAATATTGATATTCATATTGAAATTCAAGTATTCAAGTGTGTATTGATTTTAGTCATAATAATAATTATTGAATGACCTTTAAATTCATTGTTAATTCAAGTTTCATTTAGTAATTATCAATACTAAGCATGCTTTAAACATTTCTCCTTCCAATGATCTTATTTATTATGCAAAATGATAACAAATTAATATTAATTTTTTTTCAGAGCCGAGAAGTGTTCGTTAGAATTCGTTTTGTTCATTATCCGAATATGTGTTCGTTGTCCAAACACAAAAAATCTTTCTTGAAAGTGTTCGTTATCCGAACAACAAAAATCTTTCATGAAAGTGTTCGTTAACCGATCACCCACTGTATATTTTTTCACTGCATGATTCATTTTTTTCTGTTACTGTATAAGTGAGGTTGTTTCTTCATCAATCACAAATCATAAAATGCATAAATTTCATTTGGTTCCAGAATCTTTTTAACACTTGATTATGTCAAGGCTGTCTTCGGTAAAAGTACGAGAGCTTGAACCAAACACGAAGCACATTTGCAGACAGAAAAATGCTTCAATTTCCATAAAAATGTGCAATGTTACAATATAGTGTTACTCTGTTAACAATATAGTGTTTTTAAAAATTTCAAAATATTCCATGAACACTTTCTTTTTCGTTTTAATACGTGAAGGCATAGCTCATTGAACAATACGATACAGGAAAAAAAAACGCGGAAAACACATTTTATACCAGAAAAAATGAATCGATTTGGTTAAAAATGAAAAGTATCAACAAAAAAATGCTGCTTTCTAAAGCTGTGTTTCTCAAACTTTCAGTATTCGCGACCCAATAGTCAAGCATCATTTTCATCGCGCCCCCCTCCATACAATAACAATGTATAGAATTCAATAATACTATACTTTGACACTAAAGATACAATACGAATTTAATCTCTTATGTGTCACCGACGTATGTAAACGTCTAGCTCAACCAAAGCATTAATTTTCTGGACGTATATATACTTATATACTTATCTTTTCTGTGCACTGCTATCCATATAATTATTCCGAAGGCTTTGGAATGTAATAAAAGGACCTTGACAGTGTTTGCGAAGGATTTACTTATTTCAGGGGATTTGCTTATTTATTCCTCTTCATCCTCCCCAAAAAACATCAAATTGCGCACAACTACGTGGTAAGCGGTTGCATTGGGGAGCGAGTCGCATAACTTTTAATCGGCAGTAAAGGAATTAATTACAAACCGTACAAATTATCAGAATAAGTGTTAATACAAGCCCATGGGGTCACTGGTAATTATCACACTTGTTCTTAACTTATTATTGTAAGTTAATAATAAAATACATATTGTACTGTACTGATACATTTATAAGTGTATTATATCCGTGTAAATGTGCATTTTATATTTTATTATATCAGAAAGCATTTTGTTTGTTTTCTTTCAGTAAATTAATAATTTTTTGAGTAATCTTTTGTTTTCGACTTTTCAATAGACTCGCGCCCCCCTTGTACAATTATCACGCCCCCCAAGGGGAGACGCGCCCACAGTTTGAGAAACGCTGCTCTAAAGGATAGTGAAGCCAGAATATCATACTAATTTTTTATTTCTTTTATATCTAAAATATTTTTTCCGAATTTGGGTCCTATTCTTTAACATTAACCGAAGACAGCCTTAAGAGAATCTTTTATTATTTTGGGCAACTCATGTTTCAATATTTCTTGAGATTCACATTCGGATTGTGTTGTCGAAGTTAGTACAAATAAAAATTGTAGAACAAACTATGAAATATATATAACGTGTGGGCCAGATTTATTAAACCAAAAACCGAATTCAAACCTTTTATTTCAGTCATGAGTTCCGTTATACACACAAACGAAACCTCGTAATTTAAAACAAATCGAATGCTAAATCTCATCGCAGATAAATATAAGAATCTGAGTTGATGTTTAACAAGCGTTGCACTTTGCTGCATTAGGATTAGTGGCGACGGATCTCGTAAAAGTGAGCCAAAGTTAAGTAATGAATGCGACATCTGAACTGACACCCTACTATCCAAACTTCCACACCATCCCAGTGAGAAAACTTTCAAACCCGGCAGATTTAATGCGAATTAACCTACGGATCTTCAGTGGCTCCACGGCTTGAGCTCCCGATTCGACAACGGCGGTCACGAGTTTGTGACCATGTTTACTCGGCTAATGCGGCCAGACAAGTATGAGAAGCTGATCGTAAATGTATAGTGCCTTTGCTGCATGGGGACACTCTAAATAGCCGTCGAGCCGCAAATCCTCTCATGAGGTTGGTGAAAGGGGAAGAGAGGTGGGAGGCTCCTGACTATCCCCAGGGTATTCTCCCTCAAAATTGAGATGGAACCGAGCAAAATCGTACTGTCGCCTGTATGGTCCTCAAAGCTACGGCTAACAACAGGTGTAAAAATCTAGGCCTTTGCCCTGATGAATTTCGCGGGCCTTGATTTGATGTTACTGTCGGTCAGGCGGCATATAAGTAACAACAACAACAAAGCATCCAGTATGTTGTTGTCTCTTGACATCGCACTCGCCTTTAACTTTTGATGACCTGAAATTGAGAATACTCTTTACACAACTAAAACTGAAGTACTAATTATCTTGAAATATTCTATTCAATTTATCATTCACTTTGGGGCTAACATCAATTATTAAAAGAAAGAACTATTTTAGAAGGTGATACACGTGTTTGTAACGTTTGAAATAGTGCAAAATTCAGATAGACGCGCGTGGAGCCCGTCTTAAACACTGCGGGACAAATTGAGATGAACGCACTCAGCGTGTTCGTAATGGCCGAAGCTTTAAACTAGAAATGTGCTTGATTTTTTTCTAATAAATTTATTTTTAATTATTTAATTTGATGATTAGCTATTTAGTAGCCTGGTTGATTAGATAGAGTTGTATCGCAACGAGTTTCGTATTCGACCAAGATACGTCACAAAACACATTAACTTACAAAAAGTATGTATGTATAATTTAAGCTTATTTCTGTAAATGCGAAAAAAATGAACAAATTAGAGATAAAATGAAAATCAATTGAAACAAAATATTGAGAGATTGCTGAGATATTTCGAAAGCTGGTCGTTAATGTTTGCCAAGATGGCCAACCCAGTGGGGGAGGAAAAATCACTAGGGAAATTGAATAATCTGTTGTGTGTTTATTTACAAAAGATAAACCCTCTTCAAAAGATAAGGGTAGAATTCTACAATGAGCTACAATGTTAAAATATTAGATATCTCTGTTTAGGTACTGATATTTTCTGAAATCTCAAAAATGTTTTCAATATTAACTTCTTATTTCGAAATTGAATGAAGACACAGAGCTACATTTTGTTTTCATTCGTAGTTTTTAAGTTATTAGTTAATTGAAATACTTTCGTATGGATTTTCAAATTTCTTTTTCATTTCTTTAATTTTCCAACTATTTTTTTAGTTTCCGGTTATTCCTTCTAATTAATATCATTTCAAACTAATTGCTTTTCTAAAAAAAAAAAAAGGTTGGGAAGTTTTTTAAGAGGACTTGGTACCCTTTGAACTACTTTCTTTCTTTATATATTTAAAAATTATATATTTTAACATATTATATATATATATAATGTTTCTATTCAAGAAAATGATACTAGATGAAATTTTTCACATATTATTTGCACAATTTTAAAAATTTAAATTTTTTGTAGAAAATTTGGAAAATTGTAAAATTTTACTCCTTCTGTAAATATTAATTTTTTGACCTGAAACTTTTTTATAATATTCTTATGGATGTTATTAACAACTTTAGGGATTGATTTTACAATAACTTACTTCGTTTTTGAGAAAAAAAAAAAAAATGTTGATATGCATGCTAAAAATCAACGAAGAAGCCAATATCTCTTACACTAATTTTTTTTATAAAAGGTATTCAGTTTACAGCAAAACGCATCCTTAATTTTAAAATGTTAAAAAAATTTTTCTGTCACGACAGAAAGTTTAGTTTTTTTCTTTACATAATATTGTAGTATTACATTTGTATGAAAAACATATCAGGAATAAGAACTGAAATTATGAAATTATTGATCCGGAATGCCTTAATTCAAAAATTTTACATGCACACATTTCTTGATGAAAAAAAATTACGTTATTGTATTGCCTCGGAAATATTATGCTTTATACGTATATTACACATTCTTTTTTTTTAGTTATTATTTCTCTTCATAAAATAGATTTTTTTTTATCAAAACGCTTTTTTTTAGCTCTTTTTTCTAAAAAGGGGCCGGGGCCGAATTGCCTAATTTATTTTCAAATGAAGTTTTATTCAACTTCTAACTTTCCGACTTGCACAAACGATATATCAATCGAAAGATAATAATGCAAAGAATAAGATTAAATAAAAAAAATGATAGGTCGGTCATTTTTGGGGTACCAAGTCCTCTTAAAACGATTAAAAAAAATATTTTTCATAAACTTTTAGGAAACTTGAGAAAACTATAATACTCTACATTTAGGTTTAAATACTTTTATGTATCTAAATAAGACTTATCTGTAAACTAATTTAAACAACTAGAATTTATAAATCATTATGTCATTCCATAAGAGTGAAAAGAAAAAACACATTAAAATCAAGATTTCTCGAATCTTTCAAACCAAATGTATATATATATATATATATATATATATTGTGTGTGTGTGCCCAGTAAAAATTTACCATTGCAAAAAATAGTTTGTAGTTATTTATTAAAGTGTAATTAATTTCTTTCCTATTTCGTAAAGGAATTAAAAATAGAATATCATTTAAGAAATACAAAAAAGAAAACGATACCACATCTAGGCTATGAATTTTACTATGATTTATCAACATAAACATCTGTTTTACGAATAATAAAGAATCATCATAACCTATAAAATCATAAATTATTCATAAAAAATTTAAAATAGAATTTCATTTATTTGCGTTTTAAATAAGTTCTTTTCACAGATCCCTTAAAAATCAAATTCCTTCCTATACTTTCATTGATTATGATACAATCACAGTTAAATAGGTACATGTAGACTATAAAAAGATATATATTAGTCAACGGGACTTACGTAGAAATTTTTTTATTCCAATTTTAAATCTCCGAGAAGAAATATTAGCTGACTGAAAATATTTATGTTATATGTATTAAATTAATGAAGCAAAAACTTAAATATTTTTCACCGTTATTCTGAAGAAAATAATATTGATATGGTTTTTTTGTATTTAGACAAATAATTAGTCATATGAAGTTTTTTATACTTTTTTCGCCTTAAATACAGCATTTAAAAAAATCACTACACTTCCCTGCGTTTTGTACAAAAGAAAAATTACAATGATATTTAGAATATGCTGCAACCAGACAGATGCATGGTTCGCCTGAAACACTAAGCTATACTTTCCAGTCGTCCATATCCGCCGTTCAATACACCATTGCAGATGTAAAGTCCTGGGGTTTTCATATAAAGAAAATCACACACAACAATGGAATACTTGCAGACATTCCACTAAAATCGAATGGTAAAAGTGAACAGCGATTATTATTCAACAGACTATATTTGTTGTATTATGGTGCTGGGATGTGGCATAGTGATCCATCACTATCATACATACAATAAATATGCCAGTTATCATGTGTAATGAGGCCGGTACAATCGATGCCGTTAATCAGTTTCTTTCTCCTACAACCATTGGTTACAGATCCTCATCATTGTTGCTTGCGTTCGTCTGACGGTATAATCTATTTCTCGATGGAATAATTTGCTCTCTCTATAGACTAATCTTAATCGTTCGAACTCAAACGCTTCTCGTACGCTTTTTGGTGGCACTATAGGAACTGGACTTCAGTGGCGTAGCTGGGTATCCAAGGGCCCTGGTGCAAGAAAAAAACCACTGAGGGCCCGAGCTTGGGTGAATTTTATGGAGTAAAAAAGTGGAAATATATGAATAGTTTAAATATATAAAGCTAAGATTTTTATTTACTATCTTCTCTTATTTTTTTTTTTGACGTTGTTTGCGCTCAAGCGCATCACTGGTTTTTCTTTTAATAATTCTAGTTTTACAATTTATCCAATACAATTCATACGTGCTGGAGTACTTACTGGTGTTAAGAGGAAGAACATATGTAATGCTACGCTACAAAACAACCTTGGGGAATTTCTATTTTTATTTATTTATTTATTAGGCAGCATCGAACTCCCTCACCAGAGGGCTTAGAGCTACAAAACGGTTCACCAAGATAGACAGGAAATGAAGCACAAACTGCATGAATAAGAAAATACATTGCAATAATATTATAATTATTTAAAAAAATTCTCATTTTTTTAATGAGAATTATTTTGAAAAATTCTCATTATTTTCAGAGTTACCAACAATTGAAATAATTATCGGCGTTTTTTTTCTTAAAATTACTCCCCTCTGTTGTCGTAAAATATGGATAAACCCACACTTCTAAGTTATATATTTCAAAAATTCTAAGTGAGCCTCTGTAGAGAGGTCTGAGCTATATACAGGCGAAATATTATTATAATAGAAGCATTCTTCACAAAAGGAGAACATTTTGAAAAAAGATTATTCAAAGTTAAATTTTTGCCAAAATATTGTATTTAAATAACTTTTTTTGTTAAAATGTCCTTAAAACAATTATATACATGTATTCTAATCTAAGTGACACTAAATATCATGAAATTTATCCATTTATGCGCTTTTGCAAAATCACGTTTCCGAACGTAGTCGGATACCTTAAGATTGCGAAATATTTTGAAACGGGAAACTCTAGTTTATTATGAACCACATTGTTATTAAAAGTATAATGTCTTGCGTAGGCTTTTTAAGATGTAATAATAAGTATGGTAATAGATTTTTCATGGAACTTGAAGTTTATTTTCAAGTAACAGTTTATAGAAAAATGAAAAGATTGAAAATAACATAAACTTATCAATTGCTGGCTTACTTAACTCAAATTACTTGGCTGGCTTGGTGGTCAGCTCCTGAGCTTAAGGGCCCAGTGCACGGCACCGCCTTGCCCATTGGTAGCTACGCCACTGCTAGGTTTGTGAATTTCTCTCGAAATTCTGATCATTCGCATTTCCCTTATGGTGAAAATCTCACGTTGTTTATATGTTTCCTTGAAGGTGTTCCTGTTTGTCTGGACAGAAGTGTACAACATTTCGCAAAATATTTTCTTGACAAAATCATTTAAGGTAAAGATATAGTTTTCGGCAATTTTTTAATCATAATATGTGATGCATATATTCTTGATGTTCAAATCAAAAAAATAAGTTAATCGTACATTAAAAACGCTTAAAATGAAAAAATATACTCTCCGCTTTTCAAAAACACAGTATTTCTTTCAGGTATCAGTCGGCTTACATATTTCTGTTAATAACATAATCTTCTAATGTACTTTTATTGTTACATCAATGACATACAATCAGTAGCGCACACAGGAATTTGTCAAGGGGAGTCAGGGTCAAAAGTCCACCGTTCTTGTATCATGCTCCTTTTGATTTTGTCAATTTTCGGGAACAAAAACAGTAAAAAAACTAATTATTAATAAATAATTACCATTAATTAATAAAATTAATCATTAATAATAAATACTTAATTAAATTTTACGTACTATATACTTAGAATTATGACCAATCGGAATAAAAAATCAAGGGCTTGGGAGGGGTGGGGTCCCGACCCTTAGGACCCCCGCTTGTGTGTGCCACTGCATTCAATTATATGATTAGATATTTTAAATATATTTTGTGTGTGTGTGTGAATTTGAACTTCGTCCTGAGGGTAACAACCTGCATAAAAAGATTAAAACTTTTACCTCAAACAGCTACAGTAGCGCACACAGGAATTTTCAGGGGGCCCGAGGTCGAAAGTTCACCATTCTTGTGTCATGCTCCTTTTGATTTTGTTGATTTTCGGGTACAAATTTTTAAATTATATTTTGAATAATTTTCACGAAACCGGAAAACTATTAGACGGCAAAGGTTAAAACATACCGGTATCAAATTAATGTACCTATGGCTTAGCATATTTTAGCTTTAAAACTTTTTAAAAAACAGAAATCACACAAATGAAATTATTTCAAAATAACCTTACTTCGGGTAGCACAATGGTCAAGGTATCGCATCATGGCAGGCATGTCATGAGTTCGAGCCCAGTACCTGTGGCCGCGGTAGCCGAGTGGTATAGGTATCGGATCGTGGCATGCCTTGTCACGAGTTCGTGCCCAGTACCACTAAAGACCCGCCGTGTAGGGCAGCGATGCACGTTAAATCTGTCGAGGGTGAAACGTCCTCCCTTTTGTGGTGTGGTAGTTAGGAGAGGGTGCCAGCTCAGGTGTCATCCACGTCATTTACCATGGTTCAAAATCGTGGTCCGTCGCCAAAAGCCCTCGTGTAGCTGAACGTGCGACGTTAATATTCAATCAATCAATCAATCGAGCCCAGTACCACTAAAGACCCGCCGTGTAGGGGTACGATGCACGTTAAATCGTGTAGTAGTTAGGACGGGGGCAGCTCAGGTGTCGTCTTCATCACGTGATCATAGTTCAAAATTACGAGGTCCGTCGCCAAAAGCCCTCGTGTAGCTGAACAGTGCGATGTTAATATTCACTCACTCACTCCATTATCCACAACTTATAAACCCGCTGTGTCCTGGACAGGAAATCGGCAACCATAAGGAAAGGATAATGGCACTGTTTAGTTACTCTTATTCATTTCTTACCATATGGTATCACCCCATTATTTGGTATATAGTTTAGCAATTTAATAAAATTCTCTGCAATAACATTATAGGCACTATATTGTATAAACTGTTTTCAATTTGTTTATCATCTTTTTCACCGCTTATCATTTTACTGTCTTTTACTTCAACAGCCTTGTTTTTTGTTGAGTCATTGTCATCGTACTTGTACAACAAAGGGGTTTTTTTTCGAGCTTTGATTATTGCAAAATCATTAATGGCATCATCGTAATCTATATTTCCATTGTAATATCTTTTTGCGTGCATAGCAACATCAAGCTGATAAGTTTTTCTTTTTGGATAGTAGTCTCGTTTCAGTCTTTAGTCTCACGTTAAATATGTCGAGGCTCAAACGTCCTCCCAAAGGTGTAGTGGGGATGTTAGGAGATTAAGTGCCAGCTCAGGTGTCGTCCTCGTCATTTGACCACGGTTCAAAATTACGAGGTCCATTGCCAAAAGCCCTCGAGTAGCTGAACAGTGTGACGTTAATATATTCACTCACTCACTCAGTCTTTACTCTCTTAATGGCAGACATGCGTCTCTCATGATTGGCTAAGCGGCGGTACTTTCGCCGTAATTTTAATTTTTCCCTTTTTCTCCTTCCAATTTTTTGCACCCTAAATATTTTGTGCCCCAGGCATGTGCCTAGCGCGCCTAAGCGGAAAAGCGGGCCTGCTTATCAAGTCCAGGTTTTAAAACGTTTTGGTATAGACTATCGTACGACTATGTATTAAGACTCACTAAGATGTAAATACTCTGATGACTATTCGAAGCATTAACCATTTTTATCTCTAAACACCTAAAAATAATAAGACTCATTTCCTTTTGTTGTCGTGTAGAACAAAGTGCACACACAAGGGGTGTTAACAAAACATAAAGGTATAGCACTTCTCATAATTGAGGGTTGCCTGAGCCCTGTAATGATTTCCACAGCTCTGGTATAAACTATTTATTTCTCAGTAAGAAAATCATCAAAAAAATTAGAATATTCTTTCACAATTTAATAGTAAAAGGGTGGTCCACAGATTTCGAGTCTCTTTCGCTGCAATGTCTCTTATCTCTCGCATAAAATAGTGTCCTAACTCGACACTGTAGAGGAAAGTTCCATACCTACGATACGTAAACAGGGTTCCCTCTCGGTGATTCCACACCGAGTCTGGGTGAGTTCGCTGGCTCCAAATTCGCCGTGTTCTTTCGCACTTTCTACGTTCCAAAATCCGCCTTGTGGCCACTGTAGCCGAGTGGTTTAGGTATCGGACCGTGACTTGCCTTGTCACGAGTTCGAGCCCAGTACCATTAAAGACCCGCCGTGTAGGGCAGTGATGCACGTTAAATCTGTCGAGAACTGAAACGTCCTCCCGTTGGTGTGGATGGCCGCGGTAGGCGAGTGGTATAGGTATCGGACCGTGGCTTGTCTTGTCACGAGTTCGAGCCCAGTACCACTAAAGATCCGCCGTGTAGGGCAGCGATGCACGTTAAATCTGTCGAGAGCTGAAACGTCCATCCGTTGGTGTGGTGTGGTAGTTAGGAGAGGGGTGCCAGCTCAGGTGTCGTCCACGTCACTTGACCATGGTTCAAAATTACGTGGTCCGTCACCAAAAGTCCTCGTGTAGCTAAACAGTGTGACGTTAATATTCAATCAATCATTCACTTCCGGTTTTTCTAACTTTATAGAATTGATTGTAACTCTGCCTCTAGGTAGTGTAGAAACAAAACAAAGTATGTCTCGTAAAGCCAAGATAGCTGTATTCAATAAAATAAGAACAAAAATATCTGCCATGTGTATGTGTGTGACGGAATTTTATCATTTTCAACGTGCTTGGATACTTTTAAGTATTCCTTCAATATATATATATAATACTTAAAGCAGTGCAAATAGTTTGTCTCATTCTTAGAATATAATTAATTCACAATTATGATGTATGTTTATTTTACAACTAATATTACTTTATGAGTATAGATATAAGAATAAATAATTTGTGACAATATTAATATTATTTTTTTTTATTTGCTGAAATAATCCGCGTTATATAACATAAAATGCAATTATTTGTTTATTTATGTATATATAGATTCAAATTTGAAAATTAGAAGTTTATCTTCTATCTAAGGGTTATAAGCCCAAACCCTTTTTTAATTTTTTTTAAATGTCGTGATATTTTTTTTAATTGCATAATGACAGTAATGTATTTTCCAAAATTAAGTTATACGATTACAAATTTCAAAAACGTTTTTACAATATTATTTTTTGGAGATAAATATGAATATAACAAACTAACAATTTAACCAACTAAATTAGAGCATGAAATTTACTGTTTTATTTTTTCAACTCTTTAAAACGTTATAATCATTCCTTTAAAAATGTGTTCGCTTCGTTCAGTTTCTTACAGAACTCGAATATCGAAATATACAGATCTGTTTCATGGCTATGAGTGCATGGTATTTCGACCCCTCCTCTCGCCCTTTTTTCGAATGTTAACTCGTTAAGAAGAAGCATTTCTTTGTCCAGCTTTACAACTTTTGAACTAAGTCCCCTTCTCCCTGTCCTATTGTTATCGTGTTTTCTCTTTGACTGAAATGAATGATTTCATTGGAAGGAATGTGGAAGAGAGATATTTGTCGTCTATTTTGGAAATCTTTAGACAAGTATTGACGCCAAAGTCTCTACAACAGTCAAGGTCGTCTAAGAATCCTGTCATTCTTAACTCAGCTGTAGTACTGTACTCCTTAACCATCGAGATAGAGAAATAACTTAATTCCCTCTTTTACTTAATGTATACGAAATTTTTGGTAAGTACTTGAATTTATGTTTTCTTTTCGTAATTGTAACTTTTTCTAATTTATATAATATTCTTTCATGTAAGTTTGATAAATTAATAGCTTGCTGTTTGCGTACACGTGCAAATTTTAGGCCTAAGTATTTCCCGACCATGGTCTCTATTTTATTTTTCTTGCGCTATTATATATAAATTGTCTACTGAAGGGGGACCATTAGGATTTTATAAATCAAGGATGACCTTATTCCACTACTTTAAAGGGAAAGCCTTACAAACATAGTTTCCATTTGTTCTGTTGACCTTTCATATATCGTTGTCTGTTGGTCTAGATTGCAGAATTTTAAGCTTTATAGGACTTTAATCTCTATCTATGATTTCTTATATTACCTTTTTTTTTTTTGCATACAATCTGATTTAGATAGGTCCAAAAGTTAAACTCTAATAATGAGATAATCATCTAGATTGCCATGGCATTAGTGGGAAAGCATATTGGGAGTAGGTGATTCTTGAAATATGTTAAATCATTCAGAAATTGTGAATTCAGTATTATAGAATGCAGTGGCGAAAACGCAAAAGAGCTGGGTCTTACTCCACTTCCCCAAAAAGCCCTGATTTTCGTATTGGTTAATTCTAAATAATAGTCGAAAAATTTCCAATTATTTGTTATTAATGATTTTATTCATTAATGCTAATATTAACCCATATTTTTTTACTGTGTTGTGTTCCGAAAATGAATAAATCTGAAGGAGCATGATACAAGATTGGTAACTTTCGACCCCAGACCGAAAGAATTCTATAGTAGCGCTACTGATAGAATGCTCTTGGGTGAGTTTTGGCGATTTACGTTCATTCATTTTGAATATAATGCTCTTTAATTGAACTTTTCGGGTTTTAGGAATTTTTCTTCTATACGACTATTTTTAAAGATAGTGCATCATCTTTGGTATTATGGTTCGCTTATATTATGCATAAATTTTTAGAATTTTAACATTTAATATTATAATATCTTTCAGAATGCGATAACTGGGAAATAGTTTAATTTTTGAAAATTAACTTTCAGCTTTTAGATTTTGAGAGTTGGATATTTTCAGATTGCTTATCAAGATCCATGGACAGCTTGGCGCGCATCAAACTAATTGCCATTCGGTCTAAGTGCGAGGTTGCACTTGGATATTTTATAAATTTTTATTTTATAAATTTCTAATTTTGTTTTGAAAACGGTGAAAATCTATTTTCTATATTCGCCATTGATATTTTGAAATGGGTTTTAATATTTTAAGATTCAGATAATTCATTTTTTTAATTGATTGTGAAATTGTGATTGATTTATATGTATATATATATTTAAGCTTTATTTCATATATTTCTTTTATTATTTATTCTTCCATGCTTTAGATATAGTTTAAATTTTTCCTCTATATGTATGTGTGTGTATGTCAGGGGCGTAGCTTGCCGTATACAGTGTACTAACAATATATAACTACAGTCTACTAACAGAGCTTCCATATCTAAAACAGGGCCTGGAAGGAATATTGATACAAGGCCCCCTGAGAACTAGTGGTATATGTATCATGGGCTACCCCCAGTGGTATATGTATCATGACGTAATATATCTCATGTTATTTTAAAAATTTTTTTAATTTTAAAAGGGTTTTAAATTTTTTAAAAAAACAAAAACTCAAAAAGGGGGGTTTTTTTTACCCCCCCAACCCCTGGATTTTTGAATGCTGTTTTAATTTATTAAAATTTTTTTTTAAATGAATCTAATTATTAAAAAATTATTTTAATTTTTACAAATTAAAAAAAAAATTTTTGGGGCGAAAAATGTCAGAATAAAAAACCAACCCTACCCCTCCCCAAAAATTTTTGTCCATGAAAGACAAAAAGCATTTTTTCGGGGAAAAAATTTCACACAAAACCCAAAAAGGTTTTTAAAAATTTTTAAAAAATTTAAAAAAAAAAAAAACCCCAAATTTTTTTTAAAAAAAAAAACCCCTTTTCCCAAATAAAAAAAAAACCCTTTTATTAATTAAAAAAAAAAAATTTTTAAAAAATTTTTTTTTTAAAATTTTTTTTAAATTTAAAATTTGGGGGCCCCAAAAACCCTTTTAAACTTATAAAACCCCCCGGGGGAAAAAAATTTCCTTTTGGTAAAATTTTCGGGAAAAATCCAGAATTAAAGAAAAAAATTTAATTTTCTAAAAACATTTTTTAAAAAATTTAAAATTTAAAAAATAAAAATAAAAAATTTTCTTTTAATTTGGCAAAAAATAATTTGAAACCAAAAAATGCCTTAACTTTTTTAATTTTTTTTAAAAACCAAAAAAAACCATCTAAATTCACTGTTAGTTTCAAATTTTTTTGGGATTTTTTTCATTTCATTTATCTTTTGAAAAATTTGGGGGGTTCCCCCTTTTTTTTTCCCCCCCTCTAAACTTTTTTTTTTAAGCAAACCATTCGGTATCCCCTTTAAAAAATTTTATTTTAAAATTTAAATTTTCTTTTTTAATCATTGAAAAAAAAAAAAAACCCCCCAAAAAAGGTTTTCTGCTTTTATCTTATCAAGTATAAAATTTTTACTTTTTCTTTTTAAAAAAACAAAATTCTAATTTTAAAAATTTTAAAATTTTTTTAAATTAAAATTTTTTATTAAATTTTTTTTTACTGTAAAAATCTTTTTTTTTTTTTAAATATAAAAACCATTGCATTTTTTCACAATTTTTTTCGAACTCTTTCGTATTTTTCTTTCTGCACTTGCAGGTTTGAAATATCTCAACACATAAAAAGGTAAAGCAACCTTTTTTTTAGAAGGGCCCGGAAAAAAGCCTATTATGAAAGGGTTAAACGCCGATATTTTGTGGGGTGGAATTACAACACTGTTGTCTTCATCATGAGTTAAAATACTTTTGTTAGTAGGTGGACAGGCTCATAATGCTTCAACTATCTCTAACTTAAATTTTAAGCCATCCCATTTTGACTTTTTGAGGAATTTTATTTAATACTATCTGGTATAACCATTCTTCGCATGGGTGAATTTAAAAATTAAACAATACAGACTGAAGGATAAAGGAGTTTTTAAAGAGTTAATTTTACGGAAATTGTAAATTACACACACAAAAAAAGCTTTTTGCATATCTCAGATAAATAAAAAACCATGTTTGCTTAATTTTTAAATCTAGAAAAACAGCTGATAAACAAGTTTTTTTTTAAACTATAACGCCCGTAACTCTGCTTGGGTCGATTTTTGAAAACACCTTCCCTTTTGCTCCAAAAAAAAACACATTGTTACAAAAATTTTTTGTAATAAACTCAAAATAGTGTAAATAATTTGTATCTGGATGTGTAGTACGTTAAATTTTAAATCTCTATATACAATATTGAATTTATTGAACAATTTTCTTATACTTTAATTTTTTGAAAAAAAAAAATTTATTTAACAATTTTCTATATACAGTATTGAATTTAATGAACAATTTCTCTATATACAGTATTGAATTTAATGAATAATTTCTCTATATACAGTATTGAATTTAATGAATAATTTCTCTATATACAGTATTGAATTTACTGAACAATCTCTATATACAAATTTAAAATTTTCTGAACAATCTCTATATACAAAGCTTTAAAACGGTCTAGAAAACAGTAGGGTGAAACAATTTCAAGCGGGGAAGCGTGACCTTTGACACTGTCGATGGGGTGAGGACTGGGTTGGGTGAAACGAAAACCCCCAAACAAGGGGGGAGAAGGGGCATGACCTTTTACACTGTCGTTTAAATGATCCTATTTGAAACGGATATTGTTCACCTTTTTTGGTTTTAATTTTTTTTCGTAACCCCAATTTTTTTTTTATAATAAAAGTAGCCTGTTATTATAACATTATCCATCCCAGTGAAAATTTTGTCAAACTTGGTCCAGCCGTTTCAGGATTAGCCGGGAAAAGACAGATAACAAAAATTTTAAAAAAAGATTTTTTCATATAAGTACCTTACATACTTTTAAATGCATTTAGTTAAAAAGCTGTTAATTTCAAATTACAGATACTTCATTTTTATTTTTATGTATAGATTACATCTTGTTTGCACAGAAACCAAGAATTTACAACTGCTAAATCAATGAAATGAATGTGCTAATAAAAAGTACATATATATATATAGAAAGAACAGGAAAGAACGTGGAAATTTAAATTTGATCAAGAGAAATAATTTTCAAAGGAAAATTAAAGTGATTTAAAGAA
Source organism: Trichonephila inaurata madagascariensis (assembly GCA_019973955.1). NCBI lineage: Eukaryota > Metazoa > Arthropoda > Arachnida > Araneae > Nephilidae > Trichonephila > Trichonephila inaurata. Next base: position 12,723 of record BMAV01026299.1, on the reverse strand, counting down.
ATTTGAAAACAGCAAACTCCCTGGAATAGAACCCAGGTCAATTCATTTCAAGTCAGCTTCTCTAACCTAGGTGGAAAGGGGCCCGGTACCGAGTGGTATAGGTATCGGATCGTGGCGCCTTGTCACGAGTTCGAGCCCACGACTAAAAACCCGCCGTGGAGGGTAGTATTTTAAACGTCGAGAGCTGAAACGTCCTCCCCGTTGGTTTGGGTGGTAGTTAGGGTGCCAGCTCGGTGTCATCCCTCCGGGCCATGGTTCAAAATTACGGGGTCCGTCGCCAAAAGCCCTCGAGTAGCTGAACAGTGCGACGTTAATATTCAATCAATCAATCAATCTAACCACTAGGCGAAGAGGGCGTGGGAAAAAAGGGGGTGCTTTTAGTGGGTAAAAAAAAATGTGAGGGTTGAAAAAACGCACCCCGCACTCTCTTTGGGCAAACAAATGCGTTTAGTCACCCTTTTTACTCTTTCCGTCCCTTTTAACGAAATCACTCTGACAAATATTCAGCAATCGAGAGGAAAGATGTTTCATATCAAAAATACTAAATCAAATTATAGAACCACTAAATATTAATACTTAATTACATATTAAAATTACACATTTGAACCGAGAGTTAAACTTAAAAGTGTCTTTTTCTCACTTTTTATTCTGAGAATTTTTTTATAATTTCTTTAACATTAATTTCTTCAGCCAGTTGGTGTTCAATGGCTATTGTTGTCAAGCCGTTTAGCCGATACTCGGTAGTTGTGATGAGTAAAATTTCTTTTTAATTTTAATTTGGAGAAACTCTTTTCTTCACTTGCCACACTTATTGGGAGAGTAAGCAATATCCTTAAGACTATACCGAGATTTGGAGCACAATATCCAGGTTCGATATGAATTTTAAAATCTCGATTGGACTTTCGGTTTTATTTAGCAAAGCCAAAACCTCTACTATCTCGTCTACCAGGCCCATCTCGTTTATATCTGATGAATTCCCATCAGTTAACACTGTTTCTAGGTCTTTACAATACTTTAGTTCGTCCATTTGAGGAGTATCTTTTAAATCACAAATATTGTAAGAAACTGGAAATAGTTGCTGTGGGTACTGATCAAATCAATCCTGGATTCAAGTGCATTGATAGCTTTATCTAATGTGAAAAAATAAAACTTTGCCTTACATTTCAAAGTAGGATCTTCTACCGGATCATCTCGTGCCTCATTGTCGAAATTAACATTCTTTCTTCGAACTCTATGATGGCCTGGGTGAGCTCAAAATTAGCCGGTATGTCGATTTCGTCGGCGAATTCTCGAGCATCGCAAAGCATTTCATTAAAGGTTGTGTCCGATTTAAGATCATGGAAGAAATCTTTACCATTTTTCAAGAGCTCCATAGCAGATACTAAATCATAGTCTTCTGTGTCAGCAAAAGCTTACTTATAGGATTAATACAATTCAAGATTTTGTACCAAATTACAATGCAGCATAAGAACTTAAATTGTTTAACACAACTTAATAGTCCAGAAGCTTAAACTCTTAGAGTTGTCAATCTCCGAATTATTACAAACAGCAAGTAAAGCATCGTATATCCCTCCTATTGATGCCTTAGTGGTTTTAATTCATCTATTCGGCTTTCCCTACGATTTTGTTTGAGAGAAATCACTCTTATCTGTTTTATAAATTGTGTTCATCATATTTTTATTTCTGTAATGCACATTTTGCTTCCACTTTAATTAAATAGTTTTATACTAGGAACAACCAAAAAAAAAATATTACCTATATTCTTCCACATTAATTATTGTTCTGTAACAATTAAACTTTAATTAAATAATTTTTCTGCTGCTTTTTTAAGAAATTTCTGTCATAATTTTTGCAATCTCATTGTTGCCTTTTTAGAAGATTTTAAATATTGCTATAGATTGGAACCTATTATATTACTAGAATTTTTTTTCTTAAATATACATACTAACACTTTTAAACCTTTTCACAATCAGGAAAATACATTTTAAAGGATTTTTGAGAAATATAATAGTAAAAAATGATATAGTATATAAAAACTATTGCAAACTGAAAACACCGACTTTTTAATTTTTAGTGCACTAGTGTTCTACTGAACACTATAGTTAAAAGCCTTTTGTTTGTCTTGGATGAGTGGTTATGTTCTAAAACTTTTTTGGTGAGATATTGAAATATGAATTCCAAGTATTTTATATTTGTATTCGTTACAATTAAACGATTGAGAAGTAAAGCCTTTATGTATTAATCACAAATAAAATATATTTTAATAAGATGAAACTTAATTTTAAAAATGCTTTGAAAAGAGTTATTCAGGCTTAAAGGCGTGTTGTTTATTTCATTAGGGCGGCTAATTCTATGATATTTTGAAATCACTATCTATTCAAATTAATTATCTAAATTTTGAAAGACGATTATTAAATAAAGTTCACGCCTGAAATTTTGCAATTTATTTATCTAAAGGATACTTTTGCATTGAGTTAGATATTTGTATTTTTTAAAAATCTTTGTATTTTTTTTGGTTTATTGGTATAGCTCAGTGGCAGTGCATTCGACTGCAGATCGAGAGTTCCCCAGTTCAAACCCGGGTGTCCTCTTCTTCAGGTAAGTGAAGAGAAATATTTTTCTGAGAATTTCGAAGGCGGGAATGATCTGTCCCGTTCTGTTTATTTCTAGACAAAGCGTTTTCGCATCCGTGACGGGTTTGTTTACCCTCATCCTATTTCTCTAACGCCCCAAAAAGTATAACTTCAAAAAAATGATACTATATCAACAAATTGTGTACTTTCTTCTAAGTAATAATTTCATTCAATTGGAAAAAGAAAATGTACTGAAAGCAATACTATCTTCAGTGATTTTCCACTATTAAATTTCTTAAAATCACAATTTAAATAAACTATACTAATTTGAACATAATCACATTAATAATAAATTATTTGCTACCGACAAAACTTATCGCTCTCGGTTTTGAAATCCATAATTCCATTTAACTGTCGGTTTAAAAATCTGATAAAAAAAACAAATAAAATTTAACAGTGCCTAACATAAATTAATATACTTTAATAGTATATAACAATCTATATATCCTATTTTATATGAGGTCTATGAAAACCTTCTACATGAAAGGGATCATTTAGAATTAAATAGATAAGTTTTTCACACACACACAGAGTAGAATATTTTAGTATTTGTCATATACATAGTACATCACTTTCAATCAGTCACATAACTCTAAGGGAAGTTTGGATCAATTTGATAAGTTACCAAATTTATAACTGAAATCAATCGAATTTAATAGCGTTCTAAAATTTATACACTGATACCCGACAAATCACTGTATGTGCTGGAAACACATTATTGTACGGATATTATCTAATGAAAGTAATTATATCATTTTCATACAGTATACTGGGTAACTTTTGGGATCAATCCTAGCAGTACCACTAAAGACCCGCCGTGTAGGGCATCGATGCACGTTAAATCTGTCGAGAGCTGAAACGTCCTCCCGTTGGTGTGGTGTGGTAGTTAGGAGAGGGGGGTGCCAGCTCAGGTGTCGTCCACGTCACTTGACCATGGTTTAAAATTACGTGGTCCGTCGTCAAAAGCCCTCGTGTAGCTGAACAGTGCGACGTTAATATTCAATCAATCAATAAAAAATAGAAATATTTTTAATTTTGAAATAATTGTAGTCCATTTGGTGCGTACATTTGAGCTGACACTACCCAATAAATTTAAAGTCATTAGGTCAAACTATTCTTGAGATATGATAAAGGGAAGTTTGGAAAACACAGTTTGAAGAAAAAACTCGTTTCAAGTCCAATAAAACAATGAAAATTCTAACTTAGCGCTCCGAACAGCTGCTCTTTTAACAGCTGCTTCTTTATAACGACTTCGAATTTTAAAAAAATTACTTAAGCACCATGTTCTAGACATGTTAAAAAAAGCAATTTAAGAAAAAAAAAATTGATTTTTCGAACCCATCACATGGGTTAACCTCCTTAAAATTCCTTCAGAAGTTCCAAGTCGATTAAAACCATCTTTCCCACTCGTTATAAATGCCATTTTTTAAAAATTTTGTTTTCTCTGGCAAGGCTCACAAAGGTGGATATGCAGTTCAATTTCATAATGTGTAACATTTTTGTATTTGGTTGAAAGTTCTTGTAGAATTCTATCATGTCCTCCGTGTCCAATCGCCAAATGAGCTGCATGAAGTACGTAAAATAACTCTTGAATCCGCGTGACGTAATACTTTATAGAAGTGTTTCTCAACTTTATTATCCCCGTAGACCGGTCAACGCTTGATAATTTTACTACGGCCCTCTGAGGGTGGAATAATTGCATTTAAACATATCTTCAGAATAAAATTCGGCTACTCTAAATAATGAATATAAATGGATTTTTCATGAATTATAAAGTGATTTCCATGGAAAGTCAAACAAACACTAGAAATACACCGCAGTAACCGGGCTGACTGTCTTAGCTGGTGATCAAAAACCCTAAAAAACCAGGGTTTCCGTAATGGCGTCAGGGACGCTGAAAACGCATGTATTTACACGAAAGCAGTAAAATGAAAGGAAAAACAGCATTTTAAAAATTGTAAAAATCACTTACCTCACTTATCACATTCTCATTTACACATGCAACCATACAAATCTCACGGCAAAACATATACCAATCCACCACTGTGTTTTTATTAATTTTTGATCACATTCACTACAAACTCATTCATACTCTTGCCAAACCAATACCTGGTTAATCGCAAGTTTCGAGTGCACTCGATAACGTCATTCAAAACCATCAATCGTACCCTTTCGTTCAACCAAACGCATATACTTTTTACACTTCGGACACTCATATCTGGAGGGAATTAATCCTTTCATAATGCAATCTAAAACAGCCTTATTTCTTTTTTCTCCAAGCAAATAAAAAAAAACCTGTCATTGTTTCACTTTCAAGCAATTTTCTATCGCAAGCCATTCTAACAACCAGTGCAAAATCAAGCAAAAAATTGTAACACGTGGGGGAGAAAGTAAGAGCAGGGGTGAAAAAGACGTGTTGCAGCAAGCAGGGTCAAGGGTGAAAATGGACGATGTCCACTTAACCCCCGATTTTTTCTGCTTGACCGGTTTTAGGGTTGCCATTTTTTAGCCACCGGACTGGACAATCTGAAAGGGTTGCCATATTGTAAACTTTATCGCCAAAAATTTTGTCGCCAAGCAGTGTGCCTAAAATGGTACAACATTTGCTGATTTCGTAAACATAACAATTATTACCAATTTTTTAAATTCGTTGAGGTATTCAAATATGATTGGAGCCTCGATTTCAAAATATATAAGTGAATAAGTTTTTTTGGGATATTTAAAGTCACCCGAATTAGAATATACATATTAAATTATTTTAAGAATGTTATCATAAAAAAAAGACATTTAAAAGTATTTTTGTAGCAAAAAATGAAGAAAGATAAAAATATTTTCAAAGCACTTTCTTTTTATGAAAATCATCTATATAAACAAAAATATTTTGTTTTTTTTGCTAAAATTTCTTTACAGAGTTTGACAAAAAATTTTGAACAATTCAAAATATTTTCAGAGTTGCATTTAATTAATATAATTACCGATGTATTTTGTTAAAATCTTTCTACTCCTACTACTTTTCTTCTCCGAAGTACTAAAATATGAGTAAATCTTCTTCTATATTATATATTTTAAAAAATTAATGAAATTCAATTCACATTTTTTCTATGTATAGCTAATTCTTCTGCACAAAACTTCAACCAGAATTCCTGATGAACAAAAGGTACTCGAATCCACAGTTGAATTTCGTCCATAGCGGCCTGTTGAAACAAATTATTTATGACACAAGGTATTTCTCACTTTATTTGTGGCGTAAAATTATGTCCAGGTATTCATTTTTATTATGAATGTACCTATTATCTTTGTTGTTTATTTATGGAGGAAATTTTGAGCAAAATATATTGAATTTCCTTTCCGACCCTCTTAAGTAATGTATTCTTAGAATTATTCTTCCAAATGTTTTATGACTTTGTAAATAATGTTGCTTTAGTTATATTTCAAAAATGAATGGATAAGTTTTATTTATCTTAACTCAGCGTTTCTCAACTGTGGGGCGCTCTTGGGTGTGGATAACCAGGGGCGCGTATATATTGAAAGCAAATCGAAACAAAAGATTAAGTAAAAATTAATTTACGGAAAGTAAAACAAACAATACATATAATAAAATACATTTACACTGGATATAATCTCACTTATAAAATGCATCAGTACCGTACAATGTATTTTATAATTAATTTAACAATACTAAGTTAAGAACAAGTTTAAGAGTTACCAGTGACCTCATGGGTTTGACATACAAAAAAATTCAATACAAAAATTAACATTTATCTCGATAATTTTTGTATGGTTTATAATTAATTCCTTAACTGCCGGTTAAAATCCTTCCCCAATGCCACCGATTTCCACGTAGACGAGTGTATGTGATATTTGGGGAAGGGGAGGGAAATGAAATAAGTAAATCCTTCGCAAACACCATCAGCGTCTTTTTATTGTAACATATTCCAAGGCCTTCGGAATAATTTTATGCGTGCTAATTTGATATCGGAGGTAGTAGCGCCAAGTTGTTGTTTATGTTCGCCGAAGATGGCGATGCTACATACAAATATGGTTACCTTTAATATTTTCATCGTCTGTCGATGTGGGTTGCTATGGGATAACGTATATTAGAAATAACTTTATTCGTTTTTCCCGCTATAACCCCTTTTTAATTTCAGACGATATCTTTAAAAACTTAACATTTTTCAGTTTAATTTTTCTATTTGAGGTTCTCTTTAAGTATGTATTACTTTCGAATATGGATGCCTTTAAAATGAGTGAGTTCTAGAATATTTTTCTTAAAAGAATAAGTGTTGTGTTTCTTTAATTATCGCTATAAATACATTTCTTTGTTTTAAAAATGTTTTTTTTACGTTCTTTTGTTCGATGAAATTCGTTGAAGGAACTTACAGTGCAAGTTTCATATTGCACGCTTTCACTACTTTGTACTTGATATTCTAAATTACTTTTTAACATACATTATGTAATTATTTTATTCATAATGAAATAAAAAATGCAATTATTACTATGTGTAATAATCATATAATATTTCCGTTACTTATAATTGTTTCTTTTAGTATTTATTTATAAATATTACTACATAATTTTGTTGTTTATTTATAATTAATATTGTTATTTAATTATAATAATTATTATTTAATTATAATACTATTATTTAATTATAATACTATTATTTATATATAATTATTATATTATTTAATTTATAACTATTTTTTTTTTTATTTATGCTATTCTTATTTATTTATTTATAGTTCTTATTACGAGTTCTCTTATGCATTATTTTTATTTTTTACAATTCGACGTTATTTTTTTTTAATTCTATTTAATTATTTATGATTTTTCAAAACCGTTATATAATCGTACTTTTAAATATTACAAAAAATTAGATAAAATAATATCGCTTATTATATCTGCTTATAAATATTAGTACATCTACTTTTTTTTATTAATCTTATTTATTGATTGATCTAGGTTATTCTCAATCTCTTCCATATCCTTTTTTTGAAATACATTTAAATTATTTCAAAACTTTTTCTTTAAAACTGTGTATCATTAAACTACCGCTAGGCCGCCATTTTGGTTTCAGTCCGCAGCAAAAACGCTGCTTGGGTATAAAGGGTCACGCCAAGCAGCCGCCCATACCCCCCTTATCAAATTAGTTCCATTTTATGGATTGCGTGCATAGAAAGATCGTATTGGAAAGACGTATATAAAAAATCCGGGGAATTATTGTTTTTGAACGGACGTTTTATACATCGTGGGATAGGTTGAAGTCGTGTTGTAGCGTTTGAGTCAAAGTATAGTGTTATTGAATTCAATATTTATTATTGTATGGAAGGGGAGCAATGAAAATTATGATTGAATATTGGGTCGCAAACAGTGAAAGTTTGAGAAGCACTGTCTTAACTATTGATTAAAATTTCTGTGATTCGTTTCCCAGCGCCACTGCTTTTCACATAGGTACGCTTATATGGTGTCTTGGATCAAAAAAAAAGGAAAGGCACAAATAATAAAAATCTTTCTCTGAAATAAATAACCTATTTACTCGAATCTAAGCCGCACACCGAAATCTCAAAAGTTTTTTGTGAAAAAATTTTTTATCGATTCTTAGCCCACCCCCTACCTCTACAAGTTTTTGAGAAAAATTTTTAAAAAATTGCGTAAAAGGTTTATATGTATATATCAGATATTTAAGAAATATTTTAATGAGAAAAAATAAGAAGTTAACAATTAATTTATTTTACCAGTATTAAAAAATTTCAAAAGCCTACATGAATCTTTGATTATTCTAAACGTCAGTATCACTTTTAGAAAATGATTCATCACACTCATTGTCGCAGCTGACTTCGGAATTGATACCCCACACGGTGTCGTCTCATTTGCCTTTCAATTCATTTGTTATGCAATTTTTTTTCCTTCAAAGAATGAATTCTTGAGGAATGTAAAAGAATTATTACACAGACTGTTAAACATTAAAAGCAAAAATTATATCATTTTGCTTACGCCGTCGACGGATATTTTTTTCCATCCGCGTGAAGTTTTCAGTGTCCTCACTTCTCTTTCAGTTCTTTTTCTGATTATAAAATTGCCCCCCTTTCATATTAACGTCATAGTGGACTCGTCTTGATGCTATTACCGATATCTTTGATATATATGTGATTAAATAAAGCGTACAGAAAAAAAAAATTTTCCTAAATACTGAATACTGGAGATAAACGAAGGAATGGTATAAGCCATCGAAGCAAGTGACCAGAATGGATGACTACATCTTTTATTTTGAAAGGGGTGGAAACTGAATTTTCCACATCTAACAAATGTTTTTCTTTCGATTTTAAGCTGCACTCGATTTTCAGCAGACTTTACACTGGAAAAAAAAGGTGCTGCTTAGATTCGGGTAAATATGGTATATCCTTTGTAAACACTCTCAAGATCATTTTATTGCATATCAACACCTTCGAAATAGTTTTACAGATAAGGACAAAAAAATTATTTCGGAAAGACATACAGAGTGCAGTAAGCACACTGATTGTGCGAGACGTGTATGCTGTTGTTGTTGCTCATGTCACCTGTCTGACATAGTCAGATCGAGGCCCACGAAATTTATCGTGGCAATGGGTTAGAAGTACGCCTGTCGTTGGCTTTTAGCCTTGAGCACCATACAGGTGACAGTACGATTTAGCTCGGAGAAATTCCCGAAGGAACGATAGATGGCGACATCACCTATCTCCACCTCCACAATTTAGGCATGAAACTGAATTGGAGGGAAATTTTCTCCAGTTTCCTGCCCTCGTGATTCAGCCCACAAGACTTCCGGACCCACTGATTTAACGAACACGTGCTCCGCGTGTACTCGGAGGGTATTTGGCGGTACAGGCATCGAACCCAGGCCTTCCGATCCGGAGTCCCATGCACGTGTATGCTACATCCCAGAAGTAGTTAAACAGTTAAAATATAGGCATATTTTATGTGTATATATTGAAAGGAATTTAGTCAGCTGTAAGCTCCGAAACATTTTTATTAAGATAATTGACTTGTATGTTATATATATATTAAACTTAAAATATTTGTGTCTGTGTGACAATTGTGTACTCACATAAACTCGAATCCTTTCACAGATATATTTTAATTGTTTTCTTTAATCTTTGTTTTTGTGTTTGGTTGCGGAAAACTTAAAGTTTAGTTCATCAAGAAAACTTAAATTTTTAAACAATTTTCGATCTTAATCTACACTAAACTTCATCTAATTTTCGATGCATATTAAATTACAGAATACGATCGAAATTAAAAAAATAAGATTTTCTCCCTTGTTTTCGTGAGTAAAAGCTCTTTAATTCAGTCAAATTTTAAAAACGGACCCATTTACCAAAATTACTCTGAGAATATTTTCTTTTAATAGCACTTTATAAACGAAAATTGCTCGTAATTAACAGTTACAGTATCAGGACCCCACATACACAAACATCATTCACAAATTCAGCCACCTGGCTTGCAGTTTTCCTCTTACTAAAAAAAACCAGTAAAATGTTCATAATTGCCTCTTTCATGACTTGCATTTTTAACGCACTGTAACTCACAACTCAATGGACCAAACAAAAATGAGCACTGAAAATTTTTTTTTAGTGCAAAATGCCACCTTTCCAATGAGAATAAATTGGAAATATTTTGATCGATACTTAAAGAGATATCAAACGCTACAGCGATCTACCGAAAAAATAATGAATTTCTTTTCCTCCAAATTAATATATTAAAAAGAAAATCTTTTCAAATTTTCAAGGATAGAGAACTGATTATTTCCTTGAGATAATTTTCTATCCAAATTTTGAAATTATCCTCCTTCTTAAAGATCTTACATATTTCTTTAAAAAAGGATTAATTTTAGAAACTTGATCGCGTACTTTCACTGAGTGAATTCTTAATTTCTTCGTGCGTCTTTTCAGGAAAATATAATTAAATTAATTTGCCGGTTTTATATTGTAAATGAAAAGAAAAAGTATTTATTGAAGTACCCTTCCACAAATATATCATTTGAAGTTACAGGCCTGGTCAGACTTTTGTTTTTGTTAAGTGTATTAAATATAGAACAAGCTTTTTGGGTACTTTTAAAGCTTTGGGTACTTTTTACTTTCGAGCGATCAAAAATTTTGTCCTTCCATGACCTGGGAGGTACGTAACAAATGAATATAAAAATCTTCTTTTCTGTCAAGGTCAGAAAAGAAGATTTAATTCTCTTATACCGATGGATATTTCAAAATTTCTCCTTGGCCGGTTTGTGCGGGTCAGGGAATAGAATAATGTTAGCTGATTGCGCAGTTGTTTTGTTCTCGTATATTGAGGACTGGATTCGTTTTTCTTCGTTCTGCGGGTGTAGGACTTGGTGGAGCCGGTCCTGGTGGTGCTGGACCTGGAGGTTACGGACCTGGTGGTGCTGAACCTGGAGTTACGGACCTGGTGGTGCTGAACCTGGAGGTTACGACCTGGTGGTGCTGAACCTGGAGGTTACGGACCTGGTGGTGCTGAACCTGGAGGTTACGGACCTGGTGGTGCTGGACCTGGAGGTTATGGACCTGGTGGAGCTGGACCTGGAGGATCAGGACCTGGAGGATCTGGACCTGGAGGATCTGTACCAGGAGGATATGGACCTGGCGGTATCGGACCTGGAGGTGTTGGACCTGGTGGTGCAGGACGTGGAGGTTCAGGACATGGCAGTGCAGGACGTGGTGGAGCTGGAGGTGCTGGCGGATCAGGAGGTGCTGGTGGATCAGGAGGTGCAGGAGGATCTGGCGGTACAACAAACATAGAAGACTTGGATATTACAGTTGATGGTGCAAATGGACCCATAACGATATCAGAAGAATTAACAATTGGTGGTGCAGGTGCTTGAGGCGTAGGATCTGGTGGCTCCGGACCAGGAGGCGTAGGATCTGGTGGCTCCGGACCCGGAGGCGTAGGACCTGGTGGTGCTGGAGGACCTTACGGTCCTGTTGGTTCCGGACCCGGAGGCGCAGGTGGGGCTGGAGGACCCTATGGACCTGGTGGACCCTATGGACCTCGTGGACCCTATGGACCTGGTGGTTCCGGAGGACCCGGCGGTGCTGGTGGACCTTACGGACCAGGTGGAGCTGGTGGACCCTACGGACCAGGTGGACCTTACGGGCCAGGTGGTGCTGGTGGACCAGGAGGAAGGACCAGGTGGTGCTGGAGGACCTTATGGACCAGGAGATAACAACCATCTCTTTTGCAATCTCGCTATTAAACGAGAAATATTAATATTAAATTACATCTCTTTAATGCAGTGCTTCTCAAACTTTCAATGCTGGCGCCCCCTTTTCAATCACAATTTTATCCGCCCTCTTCTTCATTAATAATGTAGTGAATGCAATAATAATGCACTTGACCCAAAGCTACAATACGCGATCTTAATTATAAACCATACAATAAATAACATAAGTATTAAATTTTGTATACGTTACTTTTAAGCAAGAAAATTAAGTAATAGGATAATTATTATGTTATTTTTCCTTTCTCTATAATTTTAAATGAACATATTGCAAAATGCGGTGGCTGCTTAGAAAACAAAATATAGATATCAGCTAAATATAGAAAAAGAACTCCAGAGGGTCAATTTCTAATCATAAGCATTCCTTATAATAACTTTACTTTCAAGACAAGCCCATGGGAAATCGTTAATACTTATTAAACTTGTTCTTAATTTAGTATTAATTAATTAATTATAAAATACTCTGTGCAGAACTGATACATTAAAAGTACGCCGGCGAAGTGCCCACTCTTTGCAAGAGTTCATCTATAAGAAAATAAAACATTATTGATTTTAATAGCTGAATGTAAGGAGAGTAAAGCCAAGTGGTGTCAATGTTTACAAAATGTAAAATGATTTTTTTAAATGATTTCTCCAATTATAATTGGTTTTAAGCGAATTGTAATTTTAAGCCGCACAGAACTAGCATTTATAATTGATGTTATAAATAATGAACAATAAATAAAATTCCGATGAAGAATAATTGTATTATTTTAATATTTAAAGCGAAAAGACTTCAACATGTTTTAACCGGGGGCAGGCGCACTCGATACGATTATTGAG